>CM065592.1:468229988-468666493 GCA_033119425.1 Bufotes viridis | reverse complement strand
TGCTATCTGTACACTGCATCACGTATGCGTACTCCATCCCATTCACTTGTACGGGTCCACAATCCTGAAAAATATGGTGTGTACCATAAAAATTAAGTCATACAAAAACTTTTGACCGTGCGGACTATAGTTTTCAGATCAGGACTCCATTAAAGTGAATGGGTCTGTGTCTACAGATAGTGGACATACAGATGGTCCCCTTGCATTGCGGACCCCTGAACGGACACGTTCATGTGCATGAGGCCTGAGCAGGACACAACTAAAGAACCATACAGTTAGTTATGAACAATTTTTTTATGTCAAAATATCTATTCTACCTGCACAGAAGAACTTGATTCTTCATTCTGGGGTCTCTTGACATTCTTCCCTTCAGAAGTATTTTCTGCCATATGTGAAACCTTAAAAAATAAAAAATAAATGTATGTATATATATATATATATATATATATATATATATATATATATATATATATATATTAAAAGTTAAACTTAAAGGCTATGCTCACCTTTGTGGACATTTTTTTTTTTAATTATTGTGTTGTACTTATTGTAACGGATCGCCTGGCACCCTGACTGGGTACCTCCGCTGAAAGATGCTCCTAGCGCTTCCTGAGGACTCCAAGCGCCTAGCCGACACCACAACCACCGAACCTGAGAAGCATACGAATCCTCTCAAGCCTCTGAATGCTGTAGACAGCTGAATAGGAACCATACGAATAGGTTTGCACTCCTAGCAGTCAGACTGGAACAGCATACAATAAATCCTCCCCCAATAATGAGACGACACTTCACTTTGAGGGTTAAACAGGAACTCTCTCCTGGGGCATACAGCCTCTTTTATTTACACTCCACAAACATAGCACGGCCTACAGGGCTTTGAAATACAACCAATCAATCCGCGACAATAAACACAGACACTCCCACACAAAATACAGCGACCAATCAACATACAGCCAGATATATCACAATCCCACATGGCTGGTCCATTGTGGGTGCTGATTAGGTCACAGGCGATGTCCATTGTGCTTGCTGATTAGGTCACAGGTAATGTCCATTGTGAATGTTGATTAGGTCACAGCAATGTCCATTGTGGATGCTGATTAGGTCACAGGCGATGTCCATTGTGCTTGCTGATTAGGTCACAGGTAATGTCCATTGTGAATGTTGATTAGGTCACAGCAATGTCCATTGTGGATGTTGATTAGGTCACATGTCCATTGTGAATGCCAACTGTCATTGGGGCCATAGTCGCAGGGTAAGAGGCTAGCAAGCATGCCTCTCCAATGCCCAGGGATACATGGCAGTTTGTCACACTTATTTTAAGCTGAAAATCATTTTTTAAAATTTGTTTTTATAAAATATATGGAGCCCTTTTTCTGTACATAGCTGAGATGCGCTTGTAGCTGCTTTTGGATTTTCTCTTTTGCTCTCTGACATTAAAAAGTAATTATAGCTCTGTTCTTATCTTACTGATAAAAATGCGGCAATTAACCCCTTAAGAACACAGCCCTATTTTACCTTAAGGACCAGGCCATTTTTTGCAAATCCTGTCACTTTATGTGTGAATAACTATAAAACGCTTTTACTTATCCAGGCCATTCTGAGATTGTTTTTTTGTCACATATTGTACTTCATGACACTGGTAAAATGGAGTCAATTTTTTTTTCAAATTTCAAAGTTTCAATCTCTCTACTTCTATAATACATGTAATACCGCCAAAAAAAAGATATTGATTTACATTCCCCATATGTCTACTTCATGTATGGATCATTTTGGTTACAAGGCTTAGAAGTTTAGAAGTAAATCTTGAAAATTTTCAAAAACACACTTTTCAGGGACCAGTTTAGGTTTGAAGTCACTTTGTGAGGATTACATAATAGAAACCACCAGAAAATGACCCCATTCTAGAAACTACACCCCTCAAGGTATTCAAAACAGATTTTACAGACGTCGGTAACCCTTTAGGTGTTCTACAAGAGTTTATGGCAAATGGAGATAACATTTCAGAATTTAGATTTTTTGGAAAATTTTCCATTTTAATCCATTTTTTCAAGTCATCAGTGACACCATGTCCCATTTGAAGCCCCCCTGATGCACCCCTACAGTAGAAACTCCAAAAAAGTGACTTCATCTAAAACTACACCCCTCAAGGTATTCAAAACTGATTTTACAAACTTTGTTAACCCTTTGGATGTTCCACAAGAGTTAATGGCAAATGGAGATGAAATTTCAGATTTTTTATTTTTGCAAATTTTCCATTTTAATCAATTTTTTCCAGTAACAAAGCAAGGGTTAACAACCAAACAAAACTTAATATTTATTGCACTGATTCTGTAGCTTACAGAAACAGCCCATATGTGGTCGTAAACTACTGTATGGCCAAACGGCAGGGCTCAGTAGGAAAGTAACGCCATATGGTTTTCGGAAGGCAGATTTTGCTGGACTGGTTTTTTGACACCATGTCCCATTTGAAGCCCCCCTGATGCACCCCTACAGTAGAAACTCAAAAAAAAGTCACCCCATTTTGGATACTATGGGATAAGGTGGCAGTTTTGTTGGTACTATTTTAGGGTAAATATGATTTTTGGTTGCTCTATATTACACTTTTTTTGAGAAAAGGTTAAAAAAAATCGAAATTCAGAAATTTCATCTCCATTTGCCAATTAATCTTGTGCAACACCTAAAGGGTTAACAAAGTTTGTAAAATTTGTTTTGAATACCTTGAGGGGTGTAGTTTCTTAGATAGAGTAACTTTTTTGGAGTTTCTACTCTAGGGGTACATCAGGGGGGCTTCAAATGGGACATGGTGTCAAAAAACCAGTCCAGCAAAATCTGCCTCCCAAAAACCATATGGCGTTCGTTTCCTTCTGCACCCTGCCGTTTGGCTTTACAGCATTTTACAACCACATATGGGGTTTTTCTATAAACTACAAAATCAGGGCAATAAATATTGAGTTTTGTTTGGCTGTTAACCCTTGCTTTGTTACTTGAAAAATTGATCAAAATGAAATATTTTAAAAAGAATTGCCATATTTTTTTTTTTTTTTTTTGGGCGACAGTCTTATGTAGGGGCTGATTTTTTGCGGGATGAGATGGCGGTTTGATTGCCACTAAATTGGGTTGCATATGACTTTTTGGTCGCTTGCTATTACACTTTTTGTGATGGAAGGTGACAAAAATAGCTTTTGACACTGTATTTATATTTTTTTGCTGTGTTCACCTGAGGGGTTAGTTCATGTGTTATTTTTATAGAGCAGGTTGTTACGGACGCGGTGATACATAATATGTACATTTTTTTTATTTATTTTACTTTAACACAATAACAGCATTTTAGAAATAAATATCATGTTTTAGTGTCTCCATAGTTTGAGAGCATTATTTTTTGGGGCAATTGTGCTATGCAGGGGCTCATTTTTTGCGGGATTAGATGGCGGTTTGATTGGTACTATTTTGGGAGGCATACGCCTTTTTGATCGCTTGGTATTACACTTTTTGTGATGTAAGGTGACAAAATCGCTTTTTTACACTTTTTTTGTTTTTTTATGGTGTTCACCTTAGGGGTTAGGTCATGTGATATTTTTATAGAGCAGGTTTTTACGGACACGGCAATACTTAATATGTGTAGTGTATTTTATTTTTAAAATTTTTATTCAGTGATGTGGTTTTTTTTTTTTCACTTTTTTTTACATTTTTCTTGACCCAGACCCACTTGGTTCTTGAAGATCCAGTGGGTCTGATGTCTATATAATACAGTACAGTACACTATATAGTGTACTGTACTGTATTTTTTACTTTAGACTTTAGCAGAAGTCAGATCAGACTTGCCATTAACATGGCAAGCAGGACTCCTCTGAAGGCATCCTGTCATGGAAACCCTCACCCGTTGCCAGAACAGAGCAGCCGGTGATGAAGAGGGAGGGTATATAATCCCAACCAGGACCATCCACACGGCAGCCCCCCCATTGTAAAATCCCAAATAAGACCATCCACACGGCAGCCCCTCCCCCATGTACAATCCCAACCAGGATCATCCCCACAGCAGCCCCCCACCCGTACCACACAGTAGCCCTCCCCCATTTCCATGTGAAATCCTAACTAGGAGCATCCACACGGCAGCCCCCCCCCCATGTATAATCCCAACCAGGAGCATCCACATGGCAGCCCCACCCATGTACAATCCCAACCAGGACCATCCACATGGCAGCCCCCACCCATTTCCATGTGAAATCCCAACCAGGACTATCCACACGGCAGCCCCCTCATGTATAATCCCAACCAGGACTATCCACACTGTAGCCCACCCCTCCCCATGTACAATCCCAAGCAGAAGCATCCACACGGCAGGCCCCCATGTACAATCCCAACCAGGGCCATCCCCACAGCAGCCCCCCCCCATGTGAAATCCCAACCAGGACCATCCAGACCATCCATCCACACGGCACGCCCCCCCCATGTATAATCCCAACCAGGAGCGTCCACGCGGCAGCACCCCCCCATGTATAACCCTAACCAGGAGCATCCACACAGCAGCCCCCCCGCATGTATAATCCCAACCTGGAGCATCCACACGGCAGTCCCCCCTCCCACATCTAAAATCCCAACCAGGAGCATCCATACAGCAGCCCCCCATGTATAATCCCAACCAGGAGCATCCACACGGCAGCCCCCCCTGTGTAAAATCCCAACCTGGAGTATCCACACGGCACAAGCCCCCCAAATGTAAAATCCCAACCAGGACCATCCACACGGCAGCCCCCCATGTAAAATCCCAAATAGGACCATCTACACGGCAGCCCCCCATGTACAATCCCAACCAGAAGCATCCACACGGTAGGCCCCCCCCCCCCATGTATAATCCCAACCAGGAGCATCCACACTAGGACTGCAGTAAACGATTATTTTAGAAATCGAGTATTCTATAGATTATTTTTTACAATTAATCGAGTAATCTAATAAGAATGTTACCATGGCAACCAGGGCTTCAGTAGCGTCCTGGCTGCCATGGTAACCGATCGAAACCCAGTTATAATACTGCTGGGGCTCCAATCAGAATTTCCACCAATGAGGTGGGAGGGGACTCTGCTCTGTGGCCACTGCCACCAATGAGGGGGGAGGGTAATCTGCTCTGTGGCTCCTGCCACCAATGAGGGGGGAGGGGACTCTGCTCTGTGGCCACTGCCACCAATGAGGGGGGAGGGGACTCTGCTCTGTGGCCACTGCCACCAATGAGGGGACTCTGCTCTGTGGCCACTGTCACCAACGATTTTAATACTGGGTGGTGGGGGAGGGCGCACTGCGCCACGAATGAAAATTAACCTTTAATACAGGCGGCAGGCAGCAGATCAGCGGCAGTTAACCCCTCAGGTGCGGCACCTGAGGAGTTAACTGCCGCTGATCGCAGCTCCCTGCCTCCTGTATTAAAGATTACAAAGGACCTTTCAGGGTCCGGCCTTACTAACTAGCAGCTACATAGAGTGGCGCCCAGGGATGTCCCTGCACTTACAATTATCCCTGGGAGCCGCTCGGTTCTCCCCACTGTGGGCCAGTTACAGTCTCCTGCTCCATATGCTAATTACTAATATCGGAGCAATAGGGAGGAGACATCAGCTCTGTGGGCGTTCCTTCTCCCTGCACTGTGACGTTCTATGCTGCGATTGGACAGCGCAGGGAGAAGAAACGCCCACAGAGAAGGTGATGTCTCCTCCTCATTCTTCCTATATTAGTAATTGGCACATGGAGCACGAAACTGTAACTGTCCACAGTGGGGAGAACGGAGCGGCGCCCAGGGATAATTGTAAGTGCGGGGACATCCTGGGTGCTGCTAGCTGCTAGTTAGTAAGGCCGGACAATGTAAGGTCCTGTCATTGGTGGCGCAGTGCGCCTGCCCCTCCTTCACCCCCCCCCCGTCTCTCCTCACTGGCAGCGCAGCACAGGGGGAGGGAGAGAGTGACCTCCTTCTCCCCTGTGCACCCCGCCTCCTCTGCTGCCAGCTGCTCTGCACAGTGTCGGGTCATAGGGCGCGCTTACGTGTACTATGACCTGACGTGTGACCACGGAGCGGGGAGTAATAGCAAGTGCTGCCCTCCTGTTCCGTGGTCACATGACACAAACGAATCCTCGATGCAAAAAAATTGCATCGAGGATTTTTTTGTGTCGAATTAGTCGATTAAATCGAGTAATCGTTTCAACCCTAATCCACACAGCAGCCCCCCATGTATAATCCCAAACAGGAGCATGCATATGGCAGCCCCCCGTGTAAAATCCCAATCTGGAGCATCCACACGGCAGCCCCCCCCATGTAAAATCCCATATAGGACCATCCACATGGCAGCCCCCCCCATGTAAAATCCCAAATAGGACCATCCACACGGCAGCCCCCCCCCCTCCCCATGTACAATCCCAACCAGAAGCATCCACAAGGCAGGCCCCCCATGTACAATCCCAACTAGGAGCTATCCACATGGCAGAACCCCCTATGTATAATTCCAACCAGGAGCATCCACACGACAGACACCCCCATGTATAATCCCAACCAGGAGCATCCACACAGCAGAACCCCCCATGTATAATCCCAACCAGGAGCATCCACACGGCAGAACCAACCCCCATGTATAATCCCAACCAGGAGCATCCACACGGCAGAACCCTACCCATGTAAAATCCCAACCTGGAGCATCCACACGGTAGAACCCAACCCCCATGTAAAATCCCAACCAGGAGCATCCACACGGCAGAACCCTCCCCATGTAGAATCCCAACCAGGAGCATCCACACGGCAGAACCCAAACCCCCCATGTAAAATCCCAACCAGGAGCATCCACACGGCAGAACCCAACCCCCCATGTAAAATCCCAACCAGGAGCATCCACACGGCAGAACCCAAACCTCCCCATGTAAAATCCCAACCAGGAGCATCCACACGGCAGAACCCAAACCCCCCATGTAAAATCCCAACCAGGAGCATCCACACGGCAGAACCCCATGTAAATCCCAACCAGGAGCATCCACGGCAGCAACCCCCCCATGTACAATCCCAACCAGGAGCATCCACACGGCAGAACCCAAACCCCCCATGTACAATCCCAACCAGGAGCATCCACACGGCAGAACCCCCCCATGTACAATCCCAACCAGGAGCATCCACACGGCAGAACCCCCATGTAAAATCCCAACCAGGAGCATCCACACGCAGCCCCCATGTACAATCCCAACCTGGAGCATCCACACGGCAGAACCCCCATGTAAAATCCCAACCAGGAGCATCCACACGGCAGAACCCAAACCCCCCATGTAAAATCCCAACCAGGAGCATCCACACGGCAGAACCCAAACCCCCCCATGTAAAATCCCAACCAGGAGCATCCACACGGCAGAACCCAAACCCCCCATGTAAAATCCCAACCAGGAGCATCCACACGGCAGAACCCAACCCCCCATGTAAAATCCCAACCAGGAGCATCCACACGGCAGAACCCAACCCCTCATGTATAATCCCAACCAGGAGCATCCACACGGCAGAACCCCCCCTATGTAAAATCCCAACCTGGAGCATCCACACGGCAGAACCCCCCATGTAAAATCCCAACCAGGACCATCCACACGGCAGCCCCCCCCATGTAAAATTTAAAATAGGACCATCCACACGGCAGAACATCCATATAGCAGCCCCCAATGTACAATCGCAACCAGGACCACACGCCCCCCCTGTACAATCCCAACCAGGAGCATCCACACGGCAGGCCCCCCCCCCCTGTACAATACGTGAATTGTACGTATTCCCCAGAAATACGGAAGGTGATTCAAAATAATTGGGCAATTCTGTAGCTTGACCCGGACCTTATTATTATCCACTTATCACCTACCGTCGCGGCCGCAGTCTACGGGATAGACTGGTGTCCAGTGAATATATCCCTCCTCCCTCCTCTGGCTGCGGTTGGTTGCGATCCAACATTAAGGGCTGCCACCGATGCAGTGGCTGCATTGCATGCAGGCACCTGCAAACAGGCAGATCATTCCGCAGCCAGGTGACAGGGAGGGAATATAGTATTCATCATTTCATCAACTGCCGAACTCGCGGAGTGGTATACCGACTGGCCTGCGAATGCGGGAAGGAATATGTCGGTAAAATATTGAGAAATTAAGGGACACTCCAGTAGCAAACCATATACGATGTCACCATAATGGCCATGCCAAGATTTTTTTTTGAATCAAATCGTATTTTATTTTAAAGATGCATAATAAAAAAAATACAAAATCCACAAATGATCTCAAGAGTACATTTTCCAGTAAACATTGGTGGAATCCAGTCCACCTCCGGACAAGAGCCATACAAGATGACATGTACAAGAAATGCATCAACCTATAACAATCCCTCCATACCCCCCCCCCCCCCCCCACAGTCGCACCACTGCAAACACTCCACTTGTTACTCCTCCTCCTAGCAGCGCCCAGTGCCGGTACAGATCAGATTATAACCACCATAACGGTCCCACATTTCCCTACAATCTTTATCTCAGCAGATTCCTCTGTATATGAGCCAGGGTAAGCCTTCTAGAAGGCATGCCCGGGGATTGCATCCACGGACCCCAGATTGAATCAAATTTTTTTAGAGTACCCCTCTTGAGATATATCCCTTTCTCCATTTCAATGAGCGCATTGACACGAGCGATAAATTCTTGCCTGGTGGGTACATCCGTACTAATCCAATATTTGGCTATCATCTTCCTGGCAGTGTACAATAACCTGCTGATACCAATAGAAGTGCCCTCCACTGAATCATCTTGCAGAAGACCCAGTACACAGACAGAGGGATCCGCCTGGAGCCGAACCCTATAAACCTGAAAGATGATTTCCAAAACATCCATCCAGAAAGGACCCAGCGCTACACACTCCCAGAACATGTGCATAATATGTGCGTCTGGTACATCACACTTAGGACATCGGGAAGTATCTCTCACTCCCACTCTATAGAGAAATAGCGGCGTTCTATATACTCTATGCACCAGATAAAGGTGTGACAATCTCTGCGGTTCGCAGAGCGATAGCGTGGGTCCTCTCTCCAACACTTCGGACCATTGGGAATCAGACAGCTCCCCCAGGTCTGCACACCACTTATCCTTCACAGTCAAAGGGAAGTAGTCCTGATAAAATGAAAGCAGAATTCTATAAAATGTTAGCCATGCCAAGATTAGTTTTATGGGCATTGATAAGGTTTCCCCTCCACGACGTGGTGGCAACTGGGACTGTCTTCTATTACAATGCGAAACGCGATGGATTTTCTACCTGAAAACCATGGCCCCCTTGGGACTGAATGAACAGTTAAACTTTGGCTGTTTTATTTTATTAATACAATCCCTATAGTGTGCATATACTGCCATGGACTGACGGCCTGGTATAAAATCCTAATACTGGCACCTTTTATAGTGCGCCTTTGGCACTTCTTAATGTCCACATCAAAGACACTTGTCTTTATATGGGCATTTACCTTTCTTCATTCTTTATTTACTTTTGACCAACTGTAATTTCTAAGTAACATCTGGTAATTTTTGATATCACCATTCAAAGGAATTCCTCGCTGGCCTATTTCTCCATGGGCCCCTCTAGCAGGTTCAAACCTGTCAATCAAGCGCTAAGTGTTTTTTCAAGTTTACTCACGGCAGTACACTTTGCCGTCAGGGAACGCGTCCTTTGCTTTCCCTTTCTCCTAGCATAGAGTTCCGCCCAGCGGCCTGCTTGATTACGCCCCCCTTGCGCCCACTGCGTGACTGGAAGCGGTGGAGCGCAGCGCTTGTTCTCTGCGTTCCACAGCTCCCCTTCGCGTTCGTCACGTGACCGGAAGTTTCACCCGCGTCACCAGGGGAGGCGTGGCCGCTCACTGCTGGCGCGAACTTTCTGCACATTTAAAGTCGCTATGCAGGTGAGTCTAGCTGCTTGCGTACAGAGGGGGGCACTCACCATTGGAGGCCTCCCCTTCTTGACTAGTTCCCTCTCCCACTGGATTAGGGCGTTACGCGATTATACCCTGTTGCCCACAGGCATCTCTATAATCCCCCTTTCTTTTGGGCCATATACTGGATGAGGCGGTGAGCCCCATAACATACCACGTTTGTGGCTCACCTAGGCGCTTTTTTTGATCGTTCCCTCAGTGCATTGGAGTATCGATCTCAGTATATTCATACAAGCCCTTTTTTCTAGCCCCATTTTGTCCACTACTCCCCTGATGATTTTTTTAGGCACGAATGAAACGTGGCACGTCGGTAGGTATCTTTTTTTATATGGGAGCTCTCTTTTGCTTTAGGGCATAACCAGGGACTCCGGCCGGTCTAGGGACAGGTATCCGGACGGGGTCGCCCCTTTCGGGGCGGGTGCTCTGTGTAGGTAGGTAGGGTGTCTGATAGCCCCCTCCCCCTCTTTTAGGGTTTATATAGGGATTTATCCAGCTCCTTAACTGACTACATTGAGGATCTGGTGAGCACGTTCCATGTTATTGTCTTGTTTATATCGAAGTTGCTATGTCTCTATGTCACATTGCATGTCTCGGTGGTCTGCAGACTATCCGAGCTCTTTGAGCCTGTTGTTTGGCCAAGGGCCCAGTAGCTTTGCTTTCACCTGAATAGGTGTAATATTTTCACTTGTTACTTGGCGCATATATTTTATACACTAAAGCATTGAAAGTTACGTTTTAGTTTAATCATTCCCCCTCTATTCCCTTTTAGGGATTAGTATTTTTGTCTTAAAAAATCTAGTACATAACTTTTACCTACCGGAATACCCCTTTAAGCGGTTAAATGAGTATTCCCACTACAACAATCACTTCTCATATGAAAGTACTTTTATTAACCTGTTGCCGACCGCCGAACGCAGGATTGCGTCCTGGCAGCGGTCGGTTTGTTCCTCCTGGACGCGCCGGGGCGTCATCTTGCGAGACGCGAGATTTCGCGCGTTTACAGGATCGCGCCGGGGAGAAGTTAAACTACAGCCTGCCAGCGCTGATTATGCGCTGGCAGGCTGTAGGAGTTAAAAAAAAAAAAAAAATCGCATATCAGACGCTGTTTTCTTAACAGCGTCTGATATGATTGCTGTTCGTTCCTTTGGTGGTCCCTTTTGCTTGGGACCACCAAAGGAATCTTTTGTAAGTGCACCAATCACCAGACAGACCCCCCCCCCGTCACTGATTAACCCCTGATCACCCCATTTCACCTCCCTGATCACTCCCAGTCACCCCGTCACTAATCACCCCCCTGTAAGGCTCATCCAGACGTCCGTATGTGTTTTGCGGATCCATGGATCTGCGGATCCGCAAAACACGGACACCGGCAATGTGCTTTCCGCACATTGCCAGAACTATATAGAAAATGCCTTTTCTTGTCCGCAATTGCGGACAAGAATAGGACATGCTCTATCTTTTGCGGAGCTGCGGCCGGATGTTTGGGGGCCGAAACCCGGAAGTTTGCGGCCGCAGCTCCGCAAATGCTGATGCAGCGAGCACATAGTGTGCTCTCCGCATCACCGCCGGCCCCATTCACACTGTTTGGCAGAGATTTTTTCATCCACATTGATCGATGCGAATGAAGAAATCTGTGCCGTTCATTTTTTTTTTTTTTCAGCCCAGAGGCTGAACGGGGAAAAAAATCTCATTACCCGTATGGTCAATATAAGGAGAATCGCAGAAACTCCTAATGCTGGCCATACGTGTAATGATTGCGGAGACCCTCAAATGCCAGGGCAGTACAAACACCTCACATGTGACCCCATTTTAGAAAGAAGACACCCCAAGGTATTCGGTGAGGTGTATGATGAGTTCATGTAAAATTTAATTTTTTTGTCACTAGTTAGTGGAAATTTGAGACTTTGTAAAAAAAAAATAAAAAAAAAATAAAAAATTTCCGCTAACTTGTGCCAAAAAAAAAAAATTGCTGTGAACTTGCCATGCCCCTCACGGAATACCTTGGGGTGTCTTCTTTCCACAATGGGGTCACTTGTGGGGTATTTATACTGCCCTGGCATTTTAGGGGTCCTAAAGCGTGAGAATCCAAATGCGTAAAAATGCTCTGTGAAATCCTAAAGGTACTCATTGGTTTTAGGGCCCCTTTGCGCATCTTGGCTGCAGAAAAGTGTCACACATGTGGTATTGCCGTACTCAGGAGAAGTAGGGCAATGTGTTTTGGGGTGTATTTTTATATATACCCATACTTTGTGTGAGAAATATCGCTGTAAACGACAACTTTTTAATTTTTTTATACAAAGTTGTCAGTTTACAGAGATATTTCTCTCACCCAACATGGGTATATGTAAAAATACACCCCAAAACACATTGCCCTATTTCTCCTGAGTACGGCGATACCACATGAGTGACACTTTTTTGCAGCCTGGGTGCGCAAAGGGGCCCAAATTCCAACGAGTACCTTTAGCTTTTACATGGCTGCTCACAATTTAGCCCCGCCCAAAATGGCAGAACAGTACAAACACCCCACAAATGACCCCATTTTGGAAAGAAGACACCCCAAGGTATTCGCTGAGGGGTATAGTGAGTCCATGAAAAATTAAGCTTTTTGTCAAAAGTTAGCAGAAAGGGAGACTTTGTGAGAAAAAACAATAAAAAAAATAAATTTCCGGGGGCGTGGCTAACTGCCGACATGAGCGCACGCACCTAGGAGCCGCTCCGTGCCCGATTCTTAATCCTGCTTAATCCTGTCAAGCTGTTTACTCTGGACGCCGAGTGGAGTGTGCAAAGGAGAAGGAGGAAGCCCAGAAAACTCGACATGAGACCCGGGGCCAAGCCGCGCTACAATCTGAATCTGAGGATATCGCCGATCCTGAGCCCACCTTGAAAGATGTTTCGGCTCAGCTCCTGTCAGCGATTTCTACCTGCCAATCCTCCCTTACTGGCAAAATCGAGGAGGTGAGGGTGGACCTGGGCCTACTCCGCCATGATGTCCAGCAACTCAGGGAGCGGGTGCGCCAGACAGAGGATAGAGTCTCGGCCCTAGAGGACCTTACTAGACCAATGAATAGTCGCCTTCAAGAAGTGGAGAGGTCAGTGGGTCTCTGGCAGCAAAAATGCGATGATTTGGAAAATCGCGCCCGTCGCAACAATGTACGCATCCTGGGCATGCCGGAGAGGACGGAGGGCCAAGACCCGGCCGCATTTCTGGAAGTGTGGTTCAAGGAGCAGTTTCCGAATGCCCTCTTTTCAGCCGCTTATGCTGTGGAGAGGGCTCACAGAGTCCCTGCCAGGCCCCCACCTCCTGGAGCACCGCCGAGACCGCTACTGGCTCGCATGCTTAACTGGAGGGACCGCGATCTCATTCTCAGCCAAGCAAGACTCAAGAGGGACATTCGCCACGACAAAGCGACAATCTCGCTGTTCCCCGACTTCTCTGCTCTGCTGCAGAAGAAAAGAGCCACGTTTGTATCTGTGAAATGACGACTCCGGGATATGAATCTACCATACTCTATGGCCTATCCTGCACGGCTCCGTGTGGTCGACGGCGATCGTTCCCATTTCTTTGTGGACCCAAAGGAGGCAGAGGACTGGATTTTGCAGCGTCCGAGACAGTGATGATGGACAGTCGTATTGGCTCGCAGCAAGTACTTTACCTGGGTCATGGGGGTGATTTAATGCGCCTACGTGCACCACTTAATAGCCTTGAACCCCTGCTTCCCAGTAGGCTATACACATACCTCGTTGCTGTTTGAGAAAGGATCTCCGCTGCCTGCTGTTGGCGCTGTTGTTCCTGTGGTCCAGGAGCTGCCTTATTGTTCTAGTGTCACCCCGGGTTGCTTACCTCATTATGTTCAGCTTGGACATGTCTCCTGTTCGGGCACATTCGGCCACCTGCATGGTTTTTTGCCATCGTTACACATGCAGGTCCCCGATTACTTTGTCACGTTACATGTTCTGTTAATTGTTCACTATTTGTTTTTGCTAACCTCTGTTATGTTTCTGATGCTATTTCGAATGAGCTTGGCATGGTTACCTAATTGCTGTGAGAGGAGAGAGCTGGATTGCCTGTCGGATGTGGAGCGAGTGGTGGACCGATTGTGGCGGATTTGGGGGCCATACTGGGTACATATGATACGTAACGCGCTGCAATGGGGTCTTTGACAGTAATGTCCTGGAACGTGAGGGGCCTGGGCACGCCGAGTAAGAGGATATCTGTTTTTTCTCATATCAGGCGGCACGGCCCCCACATTCTAGGTTTGCAGGAAACTCACCTGACCCCGGAGACGGGACGGAGAGTTCTGAAGCCCTGGGTCCAGTGGTCCCTTCAGGCATTTGGGTCTTCTCATGCCAGAGGGGTGGCCCTGCTGATTCACAGGAGTGTGAGATGGGAGGCTAGGTACTCCTTTGCTGACCGGGAGGGGCAGTTTGTCCTTGCATACGGTCTTCTTGACAACGTTCCCTATGTCATTGTTAACCTCTATAATCCCCCGCCTGCTAATGTGTCACTTCTTCAGACGGTGTTAAGTCAGATTTCCCAGTACCCTAATGCTCATTTATTATGTATGGGAGACTTTAATATGGTGATGCAGGAGGGGCTGGATAGGCATCATTCTTGTTCTCTGGGAAACGCCAACCCTTACCCTGTCACTACGCTCTACCACCTGGCTGGGGAGGCTGGCTGGCTGGACATGTGGAGGCTTAAACACCCCCTGCTGCGAGAGTACTCATGCTTCACCCCTGCAAGGGGCGCCCTATCCAGGATAGATTATATTCTGGGGAATGCGGCGGTCTATACTGATCTTGTAGATATTGAGTATGCACCCCAGGGCCTATCTGACCATGCCCCAGTGTTAGCTCATCTGAGACTCACCGAGTCTGCTTCTGGCAGGGGCAAAATGAGAGTTCACCCCTTCTAGCTGTCCCTCTTTACCCCGCATGACAGGATCCCGGATCAATTGCAGGTCTTCTTGGAGGTTCAGGGAGATCTCACGGACCCCCTGTTGTTATGGGACACGCTGAAGGCGTACCTTAGGGGATGCCTCAAGTCCTCCATATCGTATGTCAAAAAGGAGTCCAGGCGCAGGGAAATGGAGCTGCATACTCGATGTAGAGAGGCGGAGAGAGTTTTCGGGGAGGACCCTTCGGAGGAGAATAGGCTAGCGTGGATGGAGAGGGGCAGGGATTATCTGCTTCATATTAAGGAGAAGAGTGAGCGTAAGCTCTTTTTCCAGAAACAACAGACCTTCGAGATGGGGAATCAGGCGGGCCGTCTACTGACCTTGATAGCCAGAAATAATGCAGCGTCTCCCCCAGTTATCCGCATCCTAAATAGGGAAGGTGTGATGGCGGACTCCATTGTTGGTATACTTACAGGATTCAGGGACTTTTACAGGGACCTGTACACCTCCGCGGCACGATATGGGACTGGGGAACTTAGGGATTACCTGGCTGAGGTGTCTCACCCACAACTCAGTCTGGAAGCTAGGGATCTGCTTGAGGCAGATATTACCCTCGAGGAAATTCAGGTGGCAGTACGGAATCTCCCTTCTGGGAAGGCGCCAGGCCCGGATGGGATTCCAGTGGAGGTATATAGCAAGTATCTCGAGATCTTAGGGCCCCAGCTCCTGAAGGTGTACACGGCGTCCCAGCTGTGCCATCGCTTGCCCGACTCTTTTTATGACGCTACTGTTGTGGTTCTTCTGAAACCAGACAAGAATCCGTGTGAATGTGGCTCTTATAGGCCCATCTCGTTGTTGAATCTAGATTATAAGATCCTCACTCGGCTTTTTGCCACTAGGTTGAACAAGGTGATCGCCTCTATTATCCACAGTGACCAAGCGGGATTTATCCCGGGCAGGACGACCTCTGACAACATCAGGAGGGCGCAGGTGGTGGCACAGATTGGAGTGCAGGAAGGGAAGAGGTGGGCGCTGGCGTCCCTTGACACGGCCAAAGCTTTTGACTTAGTGGAATGGCCGTACCTGCTGCAGATGTTGGAGCGCTTTGGCTTTGGTCCGAGGTTTATTGGATGGATAGCTACCCATTATCTGAAACCCACAGCGAATATCCTTGTTAATGGATCGCATTCAGAGTCCTTTTCGTTATTCAGGGGGACAAGGCAAGGGTGCCCCCTCTCGCCCCTATTGTTCGCGGTGGCTATCGAGCACCTCGCCCTGAGAATCCGACAAGATGACTCCTATAGAGGGGTAGTGATAGGGGATAGGGTGGAGAAATTGGGACTGTATGCCGATGACCTCCTCCTGTTCATGGCCGAGCCAGAGAATACCCTGCAGAGGTCCATTAATGTCATTGACAGATTTGTTAAATAGTCTGGCTTGCACATAAATTGGACGAAGTCTGCCATCATGCCCCTTTGGTCTCATGACTGGCCTTCGTAGCTACATAATCTACCCGTTGTTGATAAATTTAAGTATCTGGGTATTGTCATAACAAAAGATCCTTATGGCTATCTCTCAGAGAATATAGCCCCGCTCGAGACCTTGTTCATAGACAAATTCAAGATCTGGAAATCCCTTCCCCTTTCAGTAATGGGGAGACTGAACCTGGTAAAAATGATCCTGCTCCCTAAAGCCCTGTACCTCCTTGCCCATGCGTGTGTACCCGTTCCCAGGGCACTTTTCGACTGGCTACATTCTATGACGGCCTCCTTTATGTGGGGGACAGCCAGAAGGAAGCTTTCCCTAGGGGTCATGCAACGTCCTAAACTACAGGGGGGCGCTTCCCTGCCAGACTTTTCCCTATATTTCCTGGCCAGTCAGTTGAAATAACTGATCTCGTGGGTCTCCCCTGGAGAACTGTCGGGTGCAGAATATTGCCTATTGAACTGCCTCCACATGTCCACCCCGTGGCCTATCCTTGAAGCTCCTACTTCTGTACCAGGCAGGCTGTTGCCTATACATAGGCTTGCAAATAAGGTGTGGCGCGCCGCTAAACTGCATTCCTACGCTGACTTACCTGATGATATTCCCCTGTGGGATAATCCTATGTTCCCGCATCTGCAGCATCTAGCTGGATTTACTGTCTGGCGGGATTGTGGGGTCCTCCTGTTGAAGGACCTGTATGTAGAATCCACACTGCGTTCCTTTCAGCAGGTTCAGGAATCGTTTGGAGTCCCCCGAACTAATTTCTTTCGCTACCTCCAGTTGCGCCATGCACTAACGGCACAGTTTAAGGCGATAGATAGGAAGATCTCTAAATATCCCCTTATAGGCGTATTGAGATCCCAGGGCCCTAAAGGAGTCATCTCCGCGCTCTATACACATTTGCTCAGCACGAGGGTCACTCTCCAACCCCTGTCTGTGGCTGACAGATGGATGGCGACCATACCGACCCTATCTGCAGAGGATTGGGAGGAGGCACTTGCGGTTCCAACGAAGGTATCCCCATCCATCAACAACAGGCTGATTCAGCTCTTTATATTACATAGAAGCTACCTGTCCCCGACTAGATTGTATAAGATGGGCAGACTCCCACACACCGATTGTCATAGGTGCCATTCCCCAGGCGCAGACTTTTGGCATTTAATGTGGTCATGTCCTCATTTACATAGGTTCTGGGAGGGGGTATTGCGGGTGGTGTCATCTATGTTTCCCTCCTCCATCCCTTTGTGCCCAAGGGTGTGTGTTCTGGGGGTGCTTGATGAGGAAGTATGGAATCATTATCAAAGGGTCTTTTTAGGCGCCGTACTGTTTCTGGCTAGGAAGTCGGTGGCCCTAAGATGGATGGGGGATAGGGCTCCCTCGGTTAATCAATGGATATCCCTGGTAAACTGGGTAGTTTCTATGGAAAAGGTAGTCTATATCAATAGGAAGTGCCCACAGAAATTTCACAAGATCTGGGGGAAATGGTGCTCTTCTCCGCTGACTTTACAGATAACACACATGTACTCTGTACTAACTAGACATGATGTTTCTGATATTTGATCACTCAGAGATTGTAACTATGTACTATGTTGAGATGATCCGCTATGATTCGCCAATCTTCATACACCTGTCTTCTCCTTACGGTGTCTGTATCTCTCTCTCTTAACTGACTCCCCCTGCGCGGGGAAACGTGCCTTATGTTTGCTGTAACATGTCTTTTGCTATTCTTCAATAAAACGAGTCTAAAAAAAAAACAAAAACAATTTCCACTAACTTGTGCCCAAAAAAAAATCTTCTATGAACTCGCTATGCCCCTCACGGAATACCTTGTGGTGTCTTCTTTCCAAAATGGGGTCACATGTGGGGTATTTATACTGCCCTGGCATTTTAGGGGCCCTAAAGCGTGAGAAGAAAAATGCGTAAAAATGCCCTCCTAAAATGTACTCATTGGAATTTGGGCCCCTTTGCGCATCTTGGCTGCAAAAAAGTGTCACACATGTGGTATCGCCGTACTCAGGAGAAGTAGGGCAATGAGTTTTGGGGTGTATTTTTATATATACCCATACTTTGTGTGAGAAATATCGCTGTAAACGACAACTTTTTAATTTTTTTTATACAAAGTTGTCGTTTACAGAGATATTTCTCTCACCCAACATGGTTATATGTAAAAATACACCCCAAAACTCATTGCCCTACTTCTCCTGAGTATGGCGATAACACATGTGTGCCACTTTTTTGCAGCCTGGGTGCGCAAAGGGGCCCAAATTCCAACTAGTACCTTTAGCTTTTACATGGCTGCTCACAGTTTAGCCCCGCCCAAAATGCCAGAACAGTAAACACACCCCACTTTTTTCATCCACATTGATCGATGCGAATGAAGAAATCTGTGCCGTTCATTTTTTTTTTTTTTTCAGCCCAGAGGCTGAACGGGAAAAAAAATCTCATTACCCGTATGCTCAAAACACCTCACATGTGACCCCATTTTAGAAAGAAGACACCCCAAGGTATTCGGTGAGGTGTATGATGAGTTCATGTAAAATTTTATTTTTTTGTCACTAGTTAGTGGAAATTTGAGACTTTGTAAAAAAAAAAAAAAAAATTTCCGCTAACTTGTGCCAAAAAAAAATAATTGCTGTGAACTTGCCATGCCCCTCACGGAATACCTTGGGGTGTCTTCTTTCCACAATGGGGTCACTTGTGGGGTATTTATACTGCCCTGGCATTTTAGGGGTCCTAAAGTGTGAGAATCCAAATGCGTAAAAATGCTCTGTGAAATCCTAAAGGTACTCATTGGTTTTAGGGCCCCTTTGCGCATCTTGGCTGCAGAAAAGTGTCACACATGTGGTATCGCCGTACTCAGGAGAAGTAGGGCAATGTGTTTTGGGGTGTATTTTTATATATACCCATACTTTGTGTGAGAAATATCGCTGTAAGCGACAACTTTTTAATTTTTTTATACAAAGTTGTCAGTTTACAGAGATATTTCTCTCATAACTATGGGTATATGTAAAAATACACCCCAAAACACATTGCCCTATTTCTCCTGAGTACGGCGATACCACATGAGTGACACTTTTTTGCAGCCTGGGTGCGCAAAGGGGCCCAAATTCCACGAGTACCTTTAGCTTTACATGGCTGCTCACAATTTAGCCCCGCCCAAAATGCCAGAACAGTAAACACACCCCACTTCCAGTAGACACCCTAAGGTATTCACTGAGAGGCATAGTGAGTCTGTGGGAGATTTATTTATTTTTTTGCCAGAAGTTAGCAGAAATGGAAACTTTATTATTTTTATTTTTTTCCTCAGAAAGTGTCATTTTCCGCTAACTTGTGAAAAAAAATGAAATGATACATGAAATCACCATGCCCCTCCGCGAATACTTTGGGGTGTCTTCTTTCTAAAATGGTGTCATTTTGGGGGTATTTATACTATCCTGACATTCTAGCACCTGAAGAAACATGACAGGTGCTCAGAAAGTCAGAGCTGCTTCAAAATGCCGAAATTCACTTTTTTGCACCATAGTTTGTAAACGCTATAACTTTTACCCAAACCTATAAATATACACTTATTGGATTTTTTTAATCAAAGACATGTAAAACAATAAATTTTGCGAAAAATTTATATAGAAATGTAGTTTTAAAAAAAAAAAAAATACAACAGAAAGTGAAAAATGTCATTTTTTTGCAAAAATTTCGGTCATTTTTGATTAATAGCAAGAAAAGTAAAAACGTCAGCAGCAATGAAATACCACCAAATGAAAGCTCTATTACTGAGAAGAAAAGGAGGTAAAATTCATTTGGGTGGTAAGTTGTATGACGGAGCAATAAACGGTGAAAGTAGTGTAGTGCAGAATTGCAAAAAGTGGCCTGGTCATTAAGGGTGTTTAAGCTAGGGGGGCTGAAGTGGTTAATATTATGCCATCCTTATTAAAGGGGTTCTCTAGGAATTAAGAAAATTAAAATACTTAAATATCACCTTATTATAAATATATTCCCAAATACCTTTTATTAGGCATAATGGCTCATTTTGTCTAGGGAGCAATCATCAGGGGAAACAAGATGACTGCCGTCCTATTAGTACACACAAAACCTGTCCTAATCACACAGCAGGACAAGTTACTTCACAACACTGAGCTGCCGAGCTGCCTCATCCTCCTCAGTAGTTTAATATGATCTTCAGCCGAATCTCTGAAGGAATGGAGTTCACGAGGAGACATGAAGTACAGAGAGGAGGGTGGGGATGTGGCTGATGAACAGCAGCTCTTGTATGCAGTCTCCATTACCAGTCTGTCCTGTCCGTCCTCTCTGTACTTCATGTCTCCTCATGAACTCCATTGCTACAGATATTCGGCTGAAGATCTTTTCAGCTGTATTCAGGATCATAATCCCTGACAAGCAGAGAGGAGAGGAAAATGAGGCAGCTCTTTAGCTCAGTGCTCCGAAGTAACTTGTCCTGCTGTGCGATTAGGACAGGTTTTGTGTGTAGTAATAGGACAGCGGCCATTTTATTTCCCCTGATGATTGCTCCCTAGACAAAACAAGCCATTATAACTAATGAAAGGTATTTGAGAATTTATTTAGAATACAGTAATATTTAAGTATTTTCATTTTATTAATTCCCGGAGAACCCCTTGAAGTAATTAGCTGAAGCATACATGTTACTACAAAAAGCCCAGTGAAACCCGCCTTTTGTATCATTACGTTCTTCCTTTAAACTTCTTGTTGTCTGAACTCTTATAGCAGTAAAATCGTGCGTCGACCATGATAAACCCAAAGTGGAGCAGATTTACTAATCCTGTCCAATATTTTGACAGTCAGTGTCTTATGCTGGATGATAAATTTGGTGCATCTTAAACCAAACTGTTTTCCCACTAAGCCATGCCCCCTTTTTAAGAGAGGCACAAATAATGCCTAAACCACATAATAAATGTGGTGCAAAGATTTTATGCCATTTTTTGGCACAAATTAAGCCAGAGTTTTGGAGAATTTAGCTTTGTAACTCTCGACCACTGACTTAATTAACCACTTCAGCCCCCCTAGCTTAAACACCCTTAATGACCAGGCCACTTTTTACAATTCCGCACTACACTACTTTCACCGTTTATTGCTCAGTCATACAACTTACCACCCAAATGAATTTTACCTCCTTTTCTTCTCACTAATAGAGCTTTCATTTTGTGGTATTTCATTGCTGCTGACATTTTTACTTTTTTTGCTATTTATCAAAAATGACCGAAATTTTTGCCAAAAAATGACTTTTCACTTTCGGTTGTAATTTTTTTTTTGGAATTTGTTGGAATTTGGGCCCCGTTGCGCACCCAGGCTGCTAAAAAGTGTCACTCATGTGGTATCGCCGTACTCAGGAGAAGTAGGGCAATGTGTTTTGGGGTGTATTTTTACATATACCCATGTTGGGTGAGAGAAATATCTCTGTAAACTGACAACTTTGTATAAATAAATATAAAAAGTTGTCAATTTACAGAGATATTTCTCACACCCAGCATGGGTATATGTAAAAATTAGGGATGTCCCGATATTATTTTTTTAAGACCGAGTACGAGTAACGATACTTTTATTTAAGTACTCGCCGATACCAATTACCGATACCAATTTTAACAATGAAATACATACACAGGTATTTTGTGACCACTGACCAACTAAAAGGCCCAAAAACAGAACTATAACATTGTTTAAGTACAAGAGGCAGTGTATCATCAACTATTTATGTAATATAAGTGGAAGGTTTTTTTTAAGGAACAGAAGCATTTCTGCATGTTCAGCTAGAAGTCTGTTTCTGCCTTCGGTCAGAACGTGCGACACTGAGCTGAACAGTCTTTCACTTTCCACACTACTGCATGGGGCTGAAAGATACTTTTGTGCCATTACAGCCAAAGTTGGAAAACGTATTTTATTTAATGCCCAGTATTGAAGTGGACTATCTGAGCGTGACACAGTGTTCTCCTCTAGGTACCTTAGCAGCTGCACATTAGCAGCTTTTGGAGTGATGCTCTCAGATGTAGAGGGATGCTCATCTGCTATTTCCTGAAAAACACAGTCCAGGCTGGTACTCGGCTTGTCATGGTGTGGTTTTTTGACAGCTGGTTCTTCCTCAAGTGTGGATGTGTCTCCTGAAAGCTTTTGAAGTTCCACTACAAGCATTTCTTTGACCTGCCTGGCACTGTCAGCATTGGAAAAGAATCGATCTTTATACCTAGAAAAGAAAATTTATACAAAATGATGAAATACATCATTCCCCCTAGCATTTATAAGCAAATCAAAACTTTTTATTTAAAAGTTACTGCATTACCTTGGATCAATTATTGTTGCTATGTAGTATAGTGGATTGCACTCTGTATCAGAAAAGTGTTTCTGCAAAGCAGCAAGCAAAGTGCTCTTTATTGTTTTAATACCATGGTCGTCATCCTCTTTTGACAGAGGTCTCTGCAGCACAGTCACAGCAGGAATAACATCAGACACCAGAGCATCCGCAGAACTCACTTGACGTGTCAGCTCTTCAAAGGGCGCCAAGATGTGTAACACTTTCTCCATTAGATTCCAGTGGTTTGCAGTGAAAGTGGCAGGAAGCTCATACTCAGACATATATACTCCTAGTGCCCGTTTCTGCTCATTCAATGACTGCAGCATGTAAAACGTGCTGTTCCAACGAGTTTGCACGTCTTGTTGAAGCCTTTTAATTGGTTGACCAAGCTGCTTTTGAATATCTTGTAAGCGAGAGTATGCCAGGTTTGAATGTTTGAAGTGGCCGACTATTTTGCGCCCAATTCCCAGAGCATCAGCAATGCTGCGCTGTGCTAACAGGCCCTCTGAGACAGCCAGCTGTAGTGTATGTGCCACACAGGAAATACTGCAAAGTCCAGCTTCATCCATGCCTTTTATCATATTTTTGGCACTGTCACGGACCACAACATGAACAGAACTTTTAGGAATTTCCCTTTCCTGAAGGATGTTTGCTATTGCTTGACCAGTGTGAGAGCCTTGAAATGCCTTTGCATGGAGCATAACTTGTTTTAGAGAAAAATCATCCTCTATCCACTGCGCTGTTAAGCTAATTAAAGACACTGGACTCACACTACAGCTCCATATGTCAGTAGTGAAGCTGATGGCATTCTTCTTCACCTGCAACATGCTGGTAACATGCTTTTAACGGTGTCATGTATTTGGGGTAACATTACATCAGTGACATAGTGACGACTGGGAATCTCGTACTTTGGCTCTAAAACATTAACAAATCTTCGAAAACCCACTATTGACAGTGGTTGATCGTCAAGAATAATAAACTGAGTAAGCGCCTCTGTTATTTGTATAGCTCTTGGGTTATCTCTTGAAAATTTTTCTCGTCTTGCTAGGGTTTCCTCCAGTGTTGGCTGCCGAACACTGCCGGTTGAAACTGCAGCAAATTCTTCATGCTCATTTTTATGTTTTATTTTTAGGTGTTTTATAAGATTGCTCGTATTATATGAGCTAACTTTTGCACCTCCTCTTGATATCTTTGCAGAACAAAGATTGCATTCTGCCATGCGTGGGTTGTCTTTACAAATTTTGAAATGCTTCCACACTGCTGACATTTTGCTGGCGGCTCTGTGCACTGTCTGAAAGGACGCAAAAAATAAGTTTCTTCACCTTTTGGTAGCAGTAATGTGAAATTTCAATTTTTCATTTAGTCAAGGGAAAATTTATCAAACCTTTTACAAAGAAACAGCGGCGCAGTTGCTTTTAGCAAGGAAAAAAAATTAAGCTGGAATTTGGTTGCTATGGACAACTACTTTACTTTTCCTTTGTACAAGGGTAAATAAATTAATGAATCAGCATATAACCGTGTTTCACAACCAATGTGCCTCCAGCAGTTGCAAAACTACATCTCCCAGCATGCCTGGACAGCCTTTGCATGCTGGGAGGTGTAGTTTTACAACTGCTGGAGGCACATTGGTTGGTAAACACACTGTTATATGCCCATTTACTCCCCTCCACCTTCACTGTTTAACCAAATTTCTCCAAAGCTTTATTACTATTTACTAGGGTTAGATCCTCTACCTTTGGAAAATCCTGGCAGGCGAACTCTGTGTTAGGAGCGTCTGACTCTGGACTCTGGAGAGGCTTTTCCTGTCACTGGCTTGCTCCTGTTCTCTGATTTGGAGATCAGATGTCTGTGGGCGGAGTCATGGGGAACATGAATAAAAAAAAAAAAAAACACTTGAGGTTACAAGGAGAGTCAGGAGACATTATACTGTATGTGGCAGCAACAAGGAGACGTTAAACTGTATGGGGGCAGGGGCCATAAGGAGACGTTATACTGTATGGGGGCAGATGCATAAGGAGACGGTATACTGTATGGGGGCAGATGCAAGAAGACGTTATACTGTATGGGGGCAGCCACAAAGAGACGTTATACTGTATGGGGTGGTGGGCCACAAGGAGACGTTATACACTGTATGGGTCAGTGGGCCACAAAGAGACGTTATACACTGTATGGGGCGGTGTGCCACAAGAAGACGTTATACACTGTATGGGGCGGTGTGCCTCAAGGAGACGTTATACTGTATGGGGCGGTGGGCCACAAAGAAACGTTATACACTGTATGGCGCGGTGTGCCACAAGGAGACGTTATACACTGTATGGGGCGGTGGGCCACAAGGAGACGTTATACACTGTATGGGGCGGTGGGCCACAAGGAGACGTTATACACTGTATGGGTCGGTGGGCCACAAAGAGACGTTATACTGTATGGGCTGGTGGGCCACAAGGAGACGTTATATACTGTATGGGTCGGTGGGCCACAAGGAGACGTTATACACTGTATGGGCGGTGGGCCACAAGGAGACGTTATACACTGTATGGGGCGGTGTGACACAAGGAGACATTATACACTGTATGGCGCGGTGGGCCACAAGGAGACGTTATACTGTATGGTAGCCTCAAGGAGACATCCTGTAAGGAGTCAGGACAACAATTTTTGAATCCCCTCTCTCCTCAGTATAAGTCTTGTGGCCATCATACAGTAATGTATATTCTTTTCTTGCTCATGTATATGGGACACAGATTCTTCCCTAATGCTTGCTTTTAGAGATCAATGTGCAGCTTGCAGGCAGAAAGTGAAGGACCAGGGCCATAGAAAACAGACACACCACCTATTTTTTATTTCTTTCTGTCTGTGACCACCTTGGCTGGTTTTATAATCTTCTATTTAAACTTCATATACTTACTACCGGATCCGCTAACGTTTTAAAACTCCTGGCAGGCAGGCAAACTCTGTGAGGAGGCCGGAGGATGTCTGGACTCTGGAGAGGCTTTTACCGTGGCTGGGTTGCTCCTGTGCTCTGTGACGTAAATGGAGGGAGGAGCCAGGGTCTGTGGCGCCGCTGCGGAAAGTGTGAAGCAGAGCAGTCGCTGGAAAAGTCTCTTTCCAGACAACCGCCTCACACTACATGAAGAACTGGTCATGTGGGCGGAGTCCTAAACATGCGAGGAGCCGGGGACAGAGGCCGCTGGTAATCTGAGCGAGGGGCGGAGACTGGGAGCAAGAAGGAACAGTTTTTTCAGTGCGACATGCAGGGGCAGGCCGCGGACGGACAAGTACTCGTGCAAATGTCGGTATCGGTATCGGGACATCCCTAGTAAAAATACACCCCAAAACTCATTGCCCTACTTCTCCTGAGTACGGCGATACCACATGTGTGACACTTTTTTGCAGCCTGGGTGTGCAAAGAGGCCCAAATTCCAACGAGTACCTTTAGGATTTCACAGGACATTTTTGCGCATTTGGATTCTCACGCTTTAGGGCCCCTAAAATGCCAGGGCAGTATAAATACCCCACATGTGACCCCAATTTGGAAAGAAGACACCCCAAGGTATTTCGTGAGGGGCATGGCGAGTTCATAGAAGATTTTTTTTTGGCACAAGTTAGCGGAAATTGATTTTTTATTGTTTTTTTCTCACAAAGTCTCCCTTTTCGCTAACTTATGACAAAAAGTTCAATTTTTCATGGACTCACTATGCCTCTCAGCGAATACCTTGGGGTGTCTTCTTTCCAAAATGGGGTCATTTGTGGGGTGTTTGTACTGTTCTGGAATTTTGGGTGGGGCTAAATTGTGAGCAGCCCTGTAAAAACTAAAGATACTCTTTAGAATTTGGACCCCTTTGCGCACCTAGGCTGCAAAAAAGTGTCACTCATGTGGTATCGCCGTACTCAGGAGAAGTAGGGCAATGTGTTTTGGGGTGTATTTTTACATATACCCATGTTGGGTGAGAGAAATATCTCTGTAAATTAACAACTTTGTATAAAAAAATTTAAAAAGTTGTCGTTTACAGCGATATTTCTCACACAAAGTATGGGTATATATAAAAATACACCCCAAAACTCATTGCCCTACTTCTCCTGAGTACGGCGATACCACATGTGTGACACTTTTTTGCAGCCAAGATGCGCAAAGGGGCCCAAATTCCCAGGAGTACCTTTAGGATTTCACAGGGCATTTTTACGCATTTGGATTCTCACGCTTTAGGGCCCCTAAAATGTCAGGGCAGTATAAATACCCCACATGTGACCCCATTTTGGAAAGAAGACACCCCAAGGTATTCCGTGAGGGGCATTGCGAGTTCACAGAAAAAAAAAATTTCTGGTACAAGTAAGCGGAAATTGATATTAATTTTTTTTTATTTTTTTTACAAAGTCTCTCTCATATTCCACTAACTTGTGACAAAAAATAAAATTTTACATGAACTCACCATACCCCTCACGGAATACCTTGGGGGGTCTTCTTTCTAAAATGGGGTCACATGTGAGGTGTTTGTACTGCCCTGGCATTTGAGGGTCTCCGCAATCATTACACGTATGGCTAGCATTAGGAGTTTCTGCTATTCTTCTTATATTGAGCATACGGATAATGAGATTTTTTTTTTCCGTTCAGCCTCTGGGCTGAAAAAAATAAATAAATGAACGGCACAGATTTTTTCATTCGCATCGAACAATGTGGATGAAAAAATCTCTGCCAAGATCAGTGACTGCGGTGCGGTGGGCTGGGCGCTAACTACCTAACAAGTAGCTAACTAACTGGCGGTGATAAGGGACCCTTATGCCCCATTCACACGTCAGAAATTCTGTTTGTGGAACGGAATTGCGGACCCATTCATTTCTATAAGGACAGACTTTGTCCCGCTCGGATCTGGAATTGCGGATCCGCAATTCCGGGTCTGCACTTCCGTTCCACAAAAATATAGAACATGTCCTATTCTTGTCCGCAATTGCGGACAAGAAAAGGCATTTTCTATATAGTTCTGGCAATGTACAGATCTGCAAAATGCGAAAAGCACATTGCCGGTGTCCGTGTTTTGCGGATCCGCAGATTCGTGGATCCGCAAAACACATATGGACATGTGAATGGAGCCTTACAGGGGGGTGATCAGTGACAGGGGGATGATCAGGGAGTCTATATGGGGTGATCAGGGGTTAACAAGGGGTTAATAAATGACAGGGGGGGTAGTGTGGTGCTTGGTGCTACTTTACATAGCTACCTGGTCACAGCAAATTTCGCCTCTCGCGAGATGACGCGCCGCCGCGTCAAGGCGGAACAAGCCTGCCGCCGCCTGGACGCAGCCCTGCGTTAGGCGGTCGGCAGGCGGTTAAAAGGCGGATGTTGGAAAAACCCTTTTAAGCATTTTAAAGAGGATGTCCGACACTGGACAACTATTGGCAGGGGTCTGGACAGGATTTAACGAGAAAAAAAACAAAAAACTCACTTTGTTATAGTGTCCTAGTTCCAGGACCACTGCCCCACGTCAACACTGAGGCCATTGATTGGCCGGCAGGGATCACATGCATGTAGACTGCACGTCACACATCTGGTCAGGCAGGGATCGGAAGTGGAGATGTTGGGAGACATGGCCCTGGAAGCAGGACACTGATGTGCTGAGTGGATTCTTTTTTTTTCTTGTTACATTATGTCCAGCCCCCTGCCAATTTTTGTCTAGTTTCAGACAGTCCATTTAAAAACAAAATCTTGTAGGATCAAGGCTAGAGAAACCCAATCCCCAAAGGTCTGTACACAGCAATTTTATTTCTGTCTTCATGCCCCCGTCAGGCTAGGCGATGGGCACATTTAGCATGTAGGTTGGGAACTTTCCCGTTGGCACATTACATTACAGGCTGTAGCTACTAGAGATGGGTCGTTGATTCAGGGAGTACTTCTTTCCTCTGGATCAACAGGCCGAACTAGATGGACAGATGTCTTTTTTCGGCCTTATGTACTATGTTATGTACTATGTTACTAACATAAAACATGGCGTGCACATAGTCTAATAGAGCTAACAGTGAGGTCATGTGACATATTTCCCAGAATCCCTCACCTCTCCGGTTAGCAGATAGAGGATCTCCAGCGTGAGGTTTAATATTAGCTTTTTTATGGCGCTCTTGTTCTTCTCCATCCTTAGATGATCAGCACTGGGGTCTATCTTGTAGAAAGTCTGTGATTGGTTGTTTTCCTGGAAATGTATAATAATAATACGATAATCAGGAAGAAAACAATAATTGCTTACCGGTAATTGTTTTTCTCGATACCCATGACGGCACCCATGCGATTAGGACCTCCCCTCCGAGACAGGAAACCTGAGGATATAAAAAGTTGACACCCCTTCCACACCCCAGTGATTGTGATTACCGGTAAGGATGTGATACGACCACCACAAATAAGAAAGATAGAGAGAAGAAGAAAAAATCTTTTTTTTTTTTTTTTTTAGGGAGGGAATTTTGGGGGGTGCCGTCATGGGTATCGAGAAAAACAATTACCGGTAAGCAATTATTGTTTTCGCCTCCCCCATGACGACACCCATGCGAGAATAAAATATAAATCAAAATTTAGGGAGGGACTACAGCCCCAAGAACTTTCCTCCCAAAGGCCGCATCCTCATTAAGTCTGAGTCTATAATGTTTAAAGAAAGTATGCGGGGTGCTCCAGGTTGCAGCCCGACAGATCTGACTCAAGGTAGCGTCCGCTCTCTCCGCCCAGGAAGTGGCCACAGCTCTTGTTGAGTGAGCACCGAAACCTTCTGGAGGTGAAGACTAGAGGAAGAATAAGCTAGTGAAATGGCATTTTTGACCCATCTAGCTAAAATCCCCCTGGAAACCTTCCGCCCTCTATTCTTCCCTTGGTACTGAATCAAAAGGTTCTCATCAATCCTCCAGGCAGATGTAGTTTCCAGGTATAAACAAAGACATCTCCTCACATCAAGGCAATGAAATTTCTCTTCTTTACCATTGGAAGGATTCGGGCAGAAGGAGGGAAGAACAATATCCTGATTTAAATGAAACTGCGAGACTACCTTGGGACGGAAGGAAGGAATGGGTCTGATAATAACCCTATCTTCCAAGATATTAGTGTATGGCTGGAAAGCAGAGAAAGACTGAATCTCAGAGACCCTTCTAGCAGATGTAATGGCAATCAGAAAGGCTAACTTGTAAGACAGAATATCCAAAGGGATTTCCTGCAAGGGTTCAAATGGACGCTTTGTTAGGGCTGTAAGGACTATATTTAGATCCCAGGGAGGAGTGAGGGAACGTAGAACCGGACGGACCCTGGAAGCGGCATTCAAGAATCTCCTGATCCATGGATGCTCGGCCAGCCTATAATCTAAAAAATAGCTTAGCGCCGCAACCTGGACTTTTAGTGTAGAGGCCTTCAAATTCTTCTCTAACCCAGCTTGTAAGAATTCTAAAATCTTGGGAATTTCTGGAGAAGTCAAAGGATTCGGAGAAGCCCCTAAAAAGTTAGAGAAAACATCCCACACCTTAAGATATTTTTTAGCTGTAGACTCCTTCCTTACTTCTTAGAAGAGTGGAAATTACTCTGTCAGATAATCCCCTCTTTTCCCAGATGCTCCTTTCAACTTCCAGGCTGTTAACCTCAATGTCTCTGGGTTGGGATGAAGAATAGGCCCCTGGAAGAGAAGATCCTCCCTTACCGGAATTGTAAAGGGGGGAAGAACCGCCATCTTCTGAAGGATCGAGAACCAAGCTCGCTTGGGCCAAAAGGGGGCCACCAGGATGACGGATGCTCCCTCCTGAGAGATCTTGTTCAAGACCTGAGGAATTAAACAGAAAGGCATACCCCTCTTCCAGGCTCCAGTTGTGGGCCAAGGAGTCTATCCCTGTTGGCATGTCCCGGCTGTTGAGGGAAAAGAATCTCCCCACCTTCCTGTTGGACTGGGTTGCAAAAAGATCTATGGAAGGATTTCCAAAAACCTGGGTAATCTGCCGGAAGGATTCCTGGTTTAGACACCACTCCCCCTGCCTTATCTGGGTCCGACTCAGGAAATCTGCGACTAGATTGTCTTTCCCCTTTAGATGGACTGCCGTTAGGCCGAGATTTCTGTCCTCCGCTACCCTGAAGATCTCCTGACTCAGGCGTAGAAGAGAAGGAACTCTCGTCCCCCCCTGCCGGTTGATGTATGAAACCGTGGTGGAATTGTCCGAATAGAACCGAACATTCTGATTCTTTAAATCGGGGAGGGCTACTGTTAGTGACATCAGAACCGCCTTCAGTTCCTTGAAATTTGATGACCTGGTCCTTGTGACCTGATCCCATCTTCCTTGCCAGCCTCAGCTGGCCGTGTGAACTCCCCACCCCCAGGGGCTGGCATCCGTGGTGATCGCCACTTGCTGATTGATAGTCCATGCTTTCCCTAACGAAAGGTGACTGGGATCTAACCACCATCTCAGGGATATTCTGGCACTGGAAGATAGACGGAAATTCAGATCCAAGGATTCCCTGGATCCGTCCCACTTGCTTAGAATGTCTGACTGCAATTCTCGGGAGTGGTACTGCGCAAACGGGACTGCCGGGATGGCTGCTGTCATCAGACCTAGGACCCTCATGGCCTGACGGAAGGAGCAATCGAAGGCCAGGAAGAGATCCTGAATGACTTCCATGGTCTTGCCTACTTTTTCCTCTAAAAGGAAACTCCTTTGCAGACAGGAATTGAGTTGGATCCCTAGAAATACACAAGTCTGGGAGGGGCTTAGATAGGATTTTTCCCAATTTAGCTTCCATCCCAGGGACTGAAGAGTCTCGCACACCACCACCAGATCCTTCTCTAATTGATCCCTGGAATGAGAGAAAATCAGGAAGTCGTCTAGATAGGGAACAAGGGAGATCTTCTTTACCCTCAGATGAGCAGCTACCTCCGCTATAATCTTGGTAAATATTCTGGGGGCCTGAGATATCCCAAAGGGAAGGGCTTTGTATTGAAGGTGCAACCACCTTCCCTCCACAAAAACTGCTGTACGGAGAAACCTTTGAGAATCTGTATGAATCGGAACATGATAATAAGCGTCCAGGGTCGCCATCCAGCAGTTCTGGGAGAGAAGGTTCACCGTGGATTTCAGGGTTTCCATTCTGAATCGTTTGTACCTCAGGCTTTTGTTTAAGGATTTCAGATTCAGAATAACCCTGAAGGATCCGTTTGGTTTTCTTACGAGAAACAGAGGAGAGTAAAATCCTTTGCCCCATTCTGAATCGGGAACCATGGTGACAACCCCCTTTTCTAAAAGGGAAAGAACCTCTAGTTCTAGGACCTCGGCCTTCTCTCCGGCGAAAAAGGGGGTCCGAGTAAAAAACCCCCTTATCATGCTGTCTATTTCTCCTGCCTCTGAATCCGGACTGACGGCCACGAAAAAAGGGCTTCTTTTTTGGTGTGGGGAACTTCTTTTTGTCATCAGAGGCTCTTTCTAAGATATCGTCCAAAGAGGTTCCAAAAGGTCTCTTTCCCTCACATGGCAGGGAACACAGACGAGCCTTGGACCCCTGATCCCCCTTCCAAGACCTGAGCCAAACAGAACGCCTAGCCGCGTTGGAAAGGGCTGCTGCTCTGGCTGAAAAGCGGACCACATCGGTAGAGGCATCCGCCAAAAAATCAGCCGCTCTATGGAAGGTCGGGAAGGACGCCAAAAGCTCTTCTCTGGGGGTCTTATCTTTAATATGAGACTCCAACTGAGAAAGCCAGATTTTTAGTGATCTAGAGACCCAGGACGCTGCAATAGCAGGTCTAAAACTCGTGGAGGCACATTCCCATGATTTTCTCAGGTAAACATCAGCTTTCCTATCTAAGGGATCACTCAGGCCCCCCAGTTCCTCAAATGGAAGGTCTGCCCTCTTAGCAATTTTTGCCACTGGAGCGTCTACCAGGGGTGCTTTATCCCATACGTTAGCTACTGTGTCCTCGAACGGATATTTACGTTTGACCGAGTTAGGGATATAAAACTTCCTGTCTGGGTTTTCCCATTCTTTATGGATCAGAGCCTCAATATTTTTGTGGATAGGGAAGCATCTATGGCGTCTGGGTCCCAAGCCCTCAAAGGCCTGATCCGCTATGGACCTAGATTCTTTAACGTCTTCCAACTGCATAGTCACTTTGACCGCCTTTAATAGGGGCTCAACATCCTCTAAAGGAAATAACGCTCTTCCTGCTGATTCCTCTTCAGATGACGAGTCAACAGAGGAAAGTTCTCCTGATTCACCCAGGGCCTCTGAGTCCGGAACATCCGATTCCGATATTTCTATCCCCAGAGTTCTTGATGGACCTTTATGTTTGAGCGTCTTCAGAGAGGATTTAACCTCTGACTTTACTAGTGCCCGAATGGTCTTAGAGAGACTTTGAGATTCCTGCATAATAAGTTTATCGATGCAGGGTTGACACAGGGCTTTAACATAGGAAGATGGTAACGGGCATTTACAATTACCACATTCCTTGTGTCTGGACTTCCCTGACGCTTTTTTGGGGCCCTTAGGTGCCTATGGAAAACATAAAACATAACCGCCAATAAGATTTTTGCACAAAATATACATCTTACCCAGGCGGTGTTCCCCCCTCCTCAGGACTGTACCGGACTAGCAGGTCTTGAGGATTCATTGGGGTCGGCGCGGCCTGTCTCCACCGGCTCGGACATGGTCTGCTTAGGCTCCAACTCTCTCCTTTCTCAGCTGCCAGTCGGCCTGGGCTGGCAGTCCCCCTCTGCTGCCGAATTTATATCGCGCCTCAGGCCTTCCCCCTGTGCAAGAAGATTTAAACTTGCCGCCTAATCTTCCTCCTTCCGGGTTCTGACGTCACCGGAAGTGACGTCCTGGACTACGCACGCCCGCGCATGCGCCGTCCGCATCGCGGCCGCCCTGTTAAAAGGAATTAATCCGGCGCCCGGCGCGCTATAGAAGCCGGGACGCCGGGGCCGGATGCTGGAGGAGATCAGGGACCGCCTGGCACGGCCACAGCGATCCCTCTCGGAGGCCAGGGGGGTGTAGAGAGGGAGCAGTCTTCGCGGTGGCTTCCTTAGAAGTCTTACACCGCCCGGGAGGACACCATACAGCCACTGGCCTGGCTCTCCCCAGCCCTCCGGGGTGCAAGTCTTCAGGTAGGATCCTCAGGATCTCCCATCCGAAGACAGGAAACCTGAAACTGGGGTGTGGAAGGGGTGTCAACTTTTTATATCCTCAGGTTTCCTGTCTTGGAGGGGAGGTCCTAATCGCATGGGTGCCGTCATGGGGGAGGGGAAAAAAGATTATAAAAGTTTATTCCAGTGCAAGAAAAAAGCTGCACATGCCATTGCCAACCTCCCACCACTGCCGTCCCAACAGTGTCGGGGTCCCTACAGCAATCCACCTCCTATTCCTGTCACAACACGGCAGGAAATCAGTGTGTTTCTTCAGTGGAATACCCCTTTAGGATTATTACAATTGGGGCTTCTACAGAGGCGTAACTATAATTCATAGGGTCCCATAGAAAAATAAGATATGGCCCCCACTACCTAGTATGAGAAAACTTAAAAGCAGTATAAGTAGCACTAATTAAAGGTATGTATAATAAACCATCCATCAGAAAAAACACATTGTAGCAAAAATGCAGCATATTGTTATTCCCCACAAACAGGTCCAATGTTCTTGGACTTGACTGGGCCCCCAACCTCGGGGCCCCATAGCAAGAGCTATGGCTATAGTTACGCCCATGGGCTCCTAGTAGGACTGGGAAATTAAATTATTCGATTAATTCCCTCATGAGGCCTTCAACTATTCTGTTTTTTTACAGAATCAGCAAATCTATTTGGCCCGCCACTAAGCCCCCCAGCCTGCTGCATTACTAAGCCCGCCCGCTGTGTCACTTACTTGCGCACCCTGCCATCTTCTCCTGCACTGCCAATCTATATATGTTTAGTAACCCCTGCACTGCCAATCTATATTCACTACTTACAAAAAGTTAGGGATATTTGACTTGTGGGTAAAATTTCAGGATGAACTTAAAATGCCCTCTAACCTTTACAGGTGAACTTAATGTGACCTACTCTAAACTTCTGAATGCACGTATCCAACTGTTCAGAGTTTCTGTACTTTGTGCACAACTTGCTGTTCTCTAAAGCCGCTTTCAAACGAGCAAGTTTTCCGGGCGGGTGCAATGCATGGCATGAACGCACAGCACCCGCACTGAACCCTCACCCATTCATTTCAATGGGTCTGTGTTTATGAGCGTTTTTTTCAAGCATCAGTTCTGCGCTGCGTGAAAAACACAGAATGTTCTATATTCTGCGTTTTTCACGCAGCCCTGGCCCCATAGAAGTGAATGGGGCTTCAGTAAAAAACGCATTGCATCCGCAAGCAAGTGAGGATGCAATGCATTTTTCACTAATGGTTGCTAAGAGATGTTTGTAAACCTTCAGTTTTTTATCACGCACGTGAAAAATGCATCAAAACGCATTGCACCCGCGTGGAAAAAACTGAACAAATGAACGCAATCACAGACAAAACTGACTGAACTTGCTTGCAAAATGGTACAAGTTTCACTGAAGGCACCCGGAGCTAATCTGTCACGCTCGTGTGAAAGAGGCCTTATAAGGAGCTTAACAGCAAAATTCACAACAGGTGTTTGATCCATGAAACACCTGATACATTTCCTGGTTCAATTACAATTGGTATTTAAACAGTCCTCCTCATCATGCTGTTCACATTTTGACATCATGAGACCAAGACGACACCTAACAATTGATCATCAGTACCTAGCCATTGCGAGGCTTAAAGCAGGATGTTCTCAGACGGAAGTGGCCCTTGAGCTTAGAGTGTCACAGAGTCAGCAGCAGGTTGCAGCAAAGATACAGAGAGACTGGAAAGTCACAGAAAGGTATAGAAGTGAACATCCTTTGGCCACATACCACACTGATAACAGCTTCATTGTGAACAATGCCCTGCGGGACCGGATGATGACAGATTAAATGTGCCAGAGAACTCCAGGCACATTTAAGGGAGGTGTTACGTCAGACCATTCTAAACTGTTTACATTAGCGTGACTGTGTGCTAGACGACCTACAAGGGTACCTGACCACACCACCAGGCACATGCGTCATCGTCTTCCATGGGCCAGAGAGCATCTTTGCTGGACGATGGACTGTTGGCCTCAGTGCTGTTCACTGATGAAAATTGATTCATTGCATTTGACACTTTACCTCATAAAAGGTTAGTATATAAAATGAGGATGCTCGGACTGGGAGAAAATGTCTGTATGTGGGTAAGTAACTGGCTCAGTAATAGAAAACAGAGGGTGGTTATTAACGGTAGATACTCAGATTTGGGTCACTGTAACTAGTGGGGTACCTCAGGGGTCAGTATTGGGCCCTATTCTCTTCAATATATTTATTAATGATCTTGTAGAAGGCTTGCACAGTAAAATATCAGTTTTTACAGATGACACTAAACTGTGTAAAGTAATTAACACTGAAGAGGACAGTTTTCTGCTACAGAGGGATCTGGATAGATTGGGCAGAAAAATGGCAGATGAGGTTTAACACTGACAAATGTAAGGTTATGCACATGGGAAGGAATAATGCAAGTCACCCGTACATATTAAATGGTAAAACACTCGGTAACACTGACATGGAAAAGGATCTAGGAATTTTAATAAACAGCAAATTGAGCTGTAAAAAACAGTGTCAGGCAGCTACTGCCAAGGCCAATAAGATAATGGGTTGCATCAAAAGGGGCATAGGTGCCCGTGATGAAAATATAGTCCTATCTCTTTACAAATCACTAGTCAGACCACACATGGAGTACTGTGTACAGTTCTGGGCTCCTGTGAACAAGGCAGACATAGCAGAGCTGGAGAGGGTTCAGAGGAGGGCAACTAAAGTAATAACTGGAATGAGGGATCTACAGTACCCTGAAAGGTTATCAAAATTAGGGTTATTCACTTTAGAAAAAAGACGACTGAGGGGAGATCTAATAACTATGTATAAATATATCAGGGGTCAGTACAGAAATCTATCCCATCATATATTTATCCTCAGCACTGTGACTGTGACAAGGGGACATCCTCTGCGTCTGGAGGAAAGAAGGTTTGTACACAAACATAGAAGAGGATTCTTTACTGTAAGAGCAGTGAGACTATGGAACTCTCTGCCTGAAGAGGTGGTGATGGTAAGTACAATAAAGGAATTCAAGAGGGGACTGGATTTATTTCTGGAGTGTAATAATATTACAGGTTATAGCTACTAGAGAGGGGTCGTTGATCGAGGGAGTTATTCTGATGTTGAAGACGTCAAGGAGAGCGCTATGCATTAGCCACTGTTGTCACCACGCGAGCCTTTGGAGGTGGTGATGGTGTTACAGTGTGGGCAGGTGTGTCTTCAATACAGAACTGCCCTGCACTTTGTGAATGGTACAGTAAAAAGGCCATACTACTTGAATAACATCATTAATCCAGTCATTGAGCCTCTGCATGAACAAGACAGGCCAAATTTCAAATTCACGGATGACAATGCACCAGCTCATCATTAGGGAACAGCTGCTGGAGACTGGGGTACCTCATATAGAATGGCCTGCACTTTCTCCAGACCCATAGGTTGTAATACATTTTCCGAGAAGAGTAAAAATACTTCTCTTAATAATTTCGAGGTGTATTTTTAGCCGAGGAGGAGTATACGTTTTGCGGTAATTTATATATATAATGCATAGTCCCACATAACGTTATGAAGCTGATATTTCTGCAGGGAAACCATTGCTAGTCTCCCGTGCAGAAATAAATGTAGACAATTTTACATTTATCCAACATCACACACTAAATATAAGACCACTGCTGCCATACACAGCGCCCACCTGACGCTGCCATACACAGGGCCCACCTGACGCTGCCGTACACTGGGCCCACCTGACGCTGCCGTACACTGGGCCCACCTGACGCTGCCGTACACTGGGCCCACCTGACGCTGCCGTACACTGGGCCCACCTGACGCTGCCGTACACTGGGCCCACCTGACGCTGCCGTACACTGGGCCCACCTGACGCTGCCGTACACAGGGCCCACCTGACGCTGCCGTACACAGGGCCCACCTGACGCTGCCGTACACAGGGCCCACCTGACGCTGCCGTACACAGGGCCCACCTGACGCTGCCGTACACAGGGCCCACCTGACGCTGCCGTACACAGGGCCCACCTGACGCTGCCGTACACAGGGCCCACCTGACGCTGCCGTACACAGGGCCCACCTGACGCTGCCGTACACAGGGCCCACCTGACGCTGCCGTACACAGGGCCCACCTGACGCTGCCGTACACAGGGCCCACCTGACGCTGCCGTACACAGGGCCCACCTGACGCTGCCGTACACAGGGCCCACCTGACGCTGCCGTACACAGGGCCCACCTGACGCTGCCGTACACAGGGCCCACCTGGCGCTGCCGTACACTGGGCCCACCTGACGCTGCCGTACACTGGGCCCACCTGACGCTGCCGTACACAGGGCCCACCTGACGCTGCCGTACACAGGGCCCACCTGACGCTGCCGTACACAGGGCCCACCTGACGCTGCCGTACACAGGACCCACCTGACGCTGCCGTACACAGGACCCACCTGACGCTGCCGTACACTGCGCCCACCTGACGCTGCCATACACAGCGCCCGCCTGACGCTGCCATACACAGCGCCCGCCTAACACTGCCATACACAGGACCCACCTGACGCTGCCGTACACAGGACCCACCTGACGCTGCCGTACACAGGACCCACCTGACGCTGCCGTACACAGGGCCCACCTGACGCTGCCGTACACAGGGCCCACCTGACGCTGCCATACACAGCGCCCATCTAACACTGCCATACACAGGGCCCACCTGACGCTGCCATACACAGCGCCCATCTAACGCTGCCGTACACAGGGCCCACCTGACGCTGCCGTACACAGGGCCCACCTGACGCTGCCATACACAGCGCCCATCTAACACTGCCATACACAGGGCCCACCTGACGCTGCCGTACACTGCGCCCACCTGACACTGCCGTACACTGCGCCCACCTGACGCTGCCGTACACTGCGCCCACCTGACGCTGCCGTACACTGCGCCCACCTGACGCTGCCGTACACAGGGCCCACCTGACGCTGCCGTACACAGGGCCCACCTGACGCTGCCGTACACAGGGCCCACACAGGGCCCATACACATTGCACACACCGCTCTGCTACATGTCCATTACACAGATAGAACTACTGTGTGCACATTACACACAGAAAACTGTACAATAGACTGGTTACACTGACATAGCTCTGCTTTATACACACCTTCCATACATAAAGTACCTCTGCATGCTCCACCAGCACAGTCCTACATGGAGCCTGTGTTCCCCTAACTCCTCCCACACACATGGCTGATCACATGACTGTGACATCACCACAGGTCCTGTAACCACAATGTAGTGCTTAGTCCAGACTCTGGAGCTGCTCCTGGCACTGGCGTAGCTATAGGGGTCTCAGCGGTCACAATTGCGACCGAGCCCCTAAGTCAGGGGGGATTTCGGGGCCCCCCAGGCCAGGAGATAAGGAGTAAAGCCTTGGCCCAGGTGACTTGGGCGGCGCCTGCGGCTAAGTTCATAGGGGGCGGAGCCAGAGGCAGAGCTGTGCGTGCAGGCACAGGCTCAGCCAGGGGAGGGAGTGGTCCGGCCCCCCTGTAGTACTGGCTGGATATGATGAAGGAGAAGCTGCAGCCTGCGAGTCGCGAGTGAGTGAGGTGAGGCTGAGTCAGAGATCTATCTCTCTGGCTGGGTCACGGTCGGCATTAATGCTGCAGAGAGCGCGTGTTTAGTTAGAAACGTCATTTGCATACAGGACAAAAGACTACTACAAAGTTTTTTTTTTTTTCATTTTTGTTAATGAGATGAGATTTAAAAAAAATAACTATTTTTGAGGGACAAATTTTTCAAGTAAAACACACATTCTATTCCTGGCAATATATGATACCATACATTAAATAAATCTTATCTGAACTCGCTGTGAATGGGGCTGCCTGGCCAAGAGCAACATCCCCAAGTCAGGGTAGTGTGAGGGACTGACCTGGGGAATGCCAGTGATGGAGAGGCTGGCATGTGAATCCTCTGGGGCACTCTCTGGGTTCTTGAGGGACACAGCCAGGTGTAGTGTGAGGTGCCCTTGGTGTTGGTAGATTAACGTGCCTGTGGCTGGGTGTCCCGGATGTCCGTGACGCCAGTGCCGGTGGCACACCGATTTGATAGGAGGAATAATTGAGGCGCAGACTTGGATAGTAAACCAGAACTTCACTTTACTGAACAGTAATAAACAGCATACACTCTCTTGACAGTTCCTCAGAAGACGATTGGTTTCAGCAGGCTTTAAGTTACAGTACATTAATGGCCGGCTTACATTTAGCAAGGTGATCACAGAGGGTTAAAGCAGGACTTGCAGTACAGGCGGCTTGCACACTATTCCTGACTAGGCCTCCAAGGCCCCAGTTCCCTCTCTCTGGCTTATATCCTTGGGATAACAATTACTGTGAGTACCTCCTCTGGTATTTATAGTACCTCTTGCTTTCTGGAATTCTTTGCTCTGCCCTCCCTCAGCTCACGCAGGCAGGTGACCAGTGATGTTCCTGCTGGGATCCTTATCCAGTTTGCAGCTTGACTAAGGAGGCAACACTTCTCCACTAGTCCTAGGGTCTGGACTGCTCCTCCCAGGGAATGACTCTTCCTAGGCTGGACCCTCTCAGGCTATAGGGCCTGGGCTGACTTCAACAGGCTCGGGGCCTGAACACCTTCACAGGCTCATGGCCTGGACTGGACTGCCTTCAACAGGCTCAAGGCCTGAACTAGACTGCCTTCCTTCCCCTGACTGGGCCTATATATATATATACTAGGGCTCCCTAGCTCCCTCTAGTGGACATAACTGAGATGACACCCCTAGCAGGCCTGCACGATGGCACATAATAGCAGTAACAGGGTGATAGGCAGGAGCGTAGCTAACGGCTCATGGGCCCTGGTGCAAGAGTTCAGCTTGGGGCCCCCCTTCCCTCAGTGCTTTGTGTGTCTTCTTATGTGGCACAAGGGTCTTTGGGCCCCCTCAGGCTCCTGGGCCCGGTAGCAACTGCTACCTCTGCACCCCCTATAGCTACGCCCATGGTGATAGGATATATAAATAGGAATTACATTACATAGCATTTACTGAAAATGACATTCATCAATCTCCCCACAAATAAGGGGAATGTACGCGCTCTAGTGACCCTTCTGTAGTGTCGGGCATCACAACTCCCGTACACTACATACCCCGCTGCTTTAAGATGAATACGCCCGTGTACTCAAACAGGGTCCGCTTAACTGGATCTTTCACCTGAAAGACAAAAAGAAGATGCAGGCATACATAGACATATATATCAATATCATCTGCATATACAAGAATTATATCAGGTCCAGTTGGCAAAGGTGAAGTGCCGTGACAAGGGGCGTCGTTCTCTTCTTACAGGATAGTGATATGGAACTGGGGCGCTGACCTGGCACAGCGTATAAATTGGGAACACCAGGATAGTCCATGACAGTGTATGATAAGTCCACAATAAGAACGATATCACAGAGGCTCGCACCTGGGGAGTCCATCTCTGGGCACCTTGACTTGAATAAAATAGCAATAAATATGGTCAGCAAGACACATCACTTTTCTTTACATCACAGGACTCTTGACAATACCAGGGCCAAGTTATCCTGGCAAGTCCTGCGTACCCCTAGAATACTGACATAATGATTCCCCTTCAACCTGTAATCGGGGTTAAAAAGGGGATAAGGTGCAATATAAAAGGCACAACTTGGATTTTGCTGAAAAATTTACTTCAACAGGCAGGATGTCTTGGAAACAAATAGGGCAGGCTGGGAGCACTGGTTCCACAGTGACAACTTATCTTCACAAAAATGCCACCGGCCGTGGGGAACTGGCAGCAAGCTCCACCAGCCTGACAACATAGGGCCGCTCCTGCAACATGATGGATCCCTCTGTAGCCTTTGGCAAATTGGCCTAGCAGGCCGGACTACAGGTAAGTGTCATAGGACCCTTGCTCATCAGACTTGGTGCAGCCCGGTACTGACCGCAGCCTGGGCCATGTACAAGGGACACTTGAAGGTTGTGCCCACCAGACAGAATGGGCCGGTATCATCACAGGGACTGGGCCTATCCATCTCACTGGCCCGACAGGTTGGGAATTAACAGGAGCTGCAGATATTGGGACACTGGCCGGCACTGGGGCAGACACCTCCGCTGGCCGGGATAAGGAGGCCTCCACACGACGGACTCGGCTCCTGGAGTATTTTAATTTAACCGCGTCCACACTAATTTTGGCCAGTTCATCACTATGCGCAGGACCCCGGGCTACAGGTTCAGGATGCACGGGGGACACAGGTGACTCACCACTGCTTGGCTGCTGCGATGCTGCACGGGAACTTGCCACTTGACGCAGGCCGTCCAGGGGAACTTGTAACCTAGCGATCCGCTCCTCCAGGGCGGCAATCTCACTGCTAGATTCCGGCACACTTGCAGCAGGCTCAGGAGATGTCTCTTCTTTACGCTTCCCCCGCAGGTTATCCAGGGCCTCACGAAACTGGGCCATACGTGCCCAGTCTGCCGCCGTTTTCTCCCGACATGGCAATTCCGGGAAAGGATATGGACTTACTGGCTTGTCCAAGACGGTCGGCTGCCAGAAGATATTTGGGCCTAAGAAGGAGCCCTGTTCTTGGTATGTATTCCGGACCGGCCCCGGCGGGTCTTCTGACTCTGGTTGATCCTCTGCCTCCTCCCAGTTCTCAGGTACTGGTCCTGGATGGGTCACCGCTGTAGCATATGGGCCTCGCAGGCCCTCAGCGGGGGTAAATTCCACTTCTTCCCCGTCGCGCAGGTTGTGGAGGTACTCCGGCAGGTAACTCCTCTTTACTGACATCCGGTTGACATACAGGTCCCGGCCGGTAACATAGTCTTGGATAAATCCAAAGCCATGGTCCTTGTCAAAAGTCAGAACTACCACCGTCCGCCGTTCCAGGTGGGGCTGCGTATGGGGGTGTTTGTCTAGCACAGTTTTGGCTAGCTCCTCAAAGTAAATCTTCTGCTTTGTGGTCTTTTTGACGGCGGCCGCCCGTACCTCCGTCATTAGTTGGGACCATAGCGCTGGAGGCCTAACTGGTCCTCCGACCAACTTCACACCCGGTGTCGGGGGCCACACAAATCGGGAATCGGGCGCCCCCTCTGGTTCCGGACTGCAGGCTGGCGATTCTTCAGCCTCGGATATGGGCTCCAGGCCCGGCGCCTTCTCAGCAAGCCTCGCCATCTCGATCGTCGCAGGCTCCAATACTTGCTCTCTCCTTGAATGACTCTGCGGCCACTCCCCTCGACTCCGGAGTTCTCGCCCAACTTCAGGCCCGTCCCCTAGGTTCTCCGCAAGAGGGTAGGCGGTGCTCACATTGTAATCAACATACAGGGGCGGCATCCCGGGACAGTTATCTCCTCCTTCTTGGAGGGTTTTGGCGCCAAATCTTCGCGCCACTGGGGACAGTGATGGCGCAGGAAGAATTCTAACAGCACCAGCAGCCATCTTGGGCGCCATGATGCGGCTATTCACTGACAGCAAGCCGCGGTAGTAGAACAGCATAAAAATCCACAAAAATACATTCTGATGCGGCGATTTTCTTCCTCTTGATGGCGCAACACTGCACAGCGCTTTTTGGAGGTTTTAGGCACACTTTTTGCATGTTTTTCAGTCCACAGCGTTCATTTAAGTAATCAGGCAATTTGTCACTTGGCAGAATGGTTAAGACACAAAGTTCACGTTTCACCATTACTTCAGAAACGTGCGTATCCTGTTTGTGACGCCAAAATGTAACATCCCCAAGTCAGGGTAGTGTGACTGACCTGGGGAATGCCAGTGATGGAGAGGCTGGCACGTGGATCCTCTGGGGCACTCTCTGGGTTATTGACGGACACAGCCAGGTGTAGTGTGAGGTGCCCTTGGTGTTGGTAGATTAACGTGCCTATAGCTGGGTGTCCCTGATGTCCGTGATGCCAGTGCCGGTAACGGTGGCACACCGATTTGATAGGAGGAATAATTGAGGTGCAGGCTTGAATAGTAAACCAGAACTTCACTTTACTGAACAGTAATAAACAGCATACACTTTCTTAACAGTTCCTCAGAAGATGATTGGTTTCAGCAGGCTTAAAGTTACAGTACATTAATGGCAGGCCTATATTTAGCAAGATGATTCACAGAGAGTTAAAGCAGGACTTGCAGTACAGGCGGCTTGCACACATTCCCTGACTGATCCTGACTAGGAATATATTCTTCTCCAAGGCCCCAATGCCCTCTCTCTCGGCTTATATCCTTGGGATAACAATTACTGAGTACCTCCTCTGGTATTTATAGTACCTCTTGCTTTCTGGAATTCTTTGCTCTGCCTTCCCTCAGCTCACGCAGGCTGGTGACCAGTAATGCTCCTGCAGGGATCCTTATCCTGTTTGCAGCTTGACTAAGGAGGAAACACTTCTCCACTAGTCCTAGGGTCTGGACTGCTCCTCCCAGGGAATGACTCTTCCTAGGCTGGACCCTCTCAGGCTATAGGGCCTGGGCTGACTTCAACAGGCTCAGGGCCTGAACACTGAACACCTTCACAGGCTCATGGCCTGAACACTGAGCACCTTCACAGGCTCATGGCCTGGACTGGACTGCCTTCCTTCCCCTGACTGGGCCTATATATATACTAGGGCTCCCTAGCTGAGATGACACCCCTAGCAGGCCTGCACAATGGCACATAATAGCAGTAACAGGGTGATAGGATATATAAATAGACATTACATTACATAGCATTTACTGAAAATGACATTCACCAATCTCCCCACAAATGAGGGGAACGTACGCACTCTAGTGACCCTTCTGTAGTGTCGGGCATCACAACTCCCGTACACTACACAAGGACGATCTTTCATACTGTATTTCCCCTGGAGATAAGCCACTGTCTTGCAGCATCTTATTCCCCTCTTTCCCCTGAAATACGCATACACTTTGGGCCGATTCCATGTTTATGTTTATTCAGTTGAGCGCTATGTCACATGTACAGCCATCTTTGGATTATAGAATCTACCCAATTAAATCTGAACTAGTGGATGTAATCTACCCTGAGGGGCTAATCTGGGGGATGGGAAATATCATGCCACGTATGCCCCTTCCTTTTGTGACATCTTTGGAATCCAGCACTGAGGATTCATGTACCATTCCTCCCCAGGTGACAGCGTATATTCCTGTTGGCAGGGGCGTAGCTATGGTAGTGGTGGCGAACCTATGGCACTGGTGCCAGAGGCGGCACTCAGAGCCCTCTCTGTGGGCACCCGCACCCTGGAAAAAGTCTATAGTGTACCAATATGCTTTAGACTTTTCCTGTCATTCATCATGTGCGGCACAGGGCGCACTATGGACAGCACAGGCAGCGCAGGGTGCACTATGTACGGCACAGGCAGCGCAGGGTGCACTATATATACGGCACAGGCAGCGCAGGGTGCACTATGTACGGCACAGGCAGCGCAGGGCGCACTATGTACAGCACACACAGCGCAGAGCGCAGTATGGACAGCACAGGCAGTGCAGCAGCAGGCTATTATAGATAAATGATAAAGTACATAAATGATATACTATATTGGACTGTAGTATTCATTGTAATTTGCAATGTTGGCACTTTGCGTTAAATAAGTGGAAATTGGGTTGCAGTTTGGGCACTCGGTCTCTAAAAGGTCTGCCATCACTGCTATTGGGGGTGCAGAGGTAGCAGTCGCTAACAGGCCCAGGAGCCTGAGGGGGCCCAAAGACCATTGTGCCTTATAATAACACATCAGTATTGTAGAACGTACATGCAGGGAGGGCTCTGTCATAGATTGCGCACTGGGGCTCAGAATCTTCAAATTTCACCTCTGGCCGGAGGGAAGGGGGTTAGGTCAAGAATTTGGCATGTGGGGTGGGGGTGGGGTGCCGTTTCAATTTTTGCCTCAGGCAGCAGGAAGGCTATATGCTTCCCTGCCCCTGGCCACAAAGCACTGAGGGAAGGGGGGCCCAAGCTAAACTCTTGCACCTGGGCCCATGAGCCTTTAGCTATGCCCCTGGCTCCTGGTGAGAGAGATGTCCGTGAGGGTCGGAGATTCTCAAAAGAGGAGCGGGGCTTCATGTGTTCCAGACCTGGCAGCTTCTGATACAGTGCACCTAACAAGAAAAGAGTCTTTTTCCAGGGAGTAAAATGGCCTGAACAGGCGTCTATGACCTATGGGAGGGGTCCAACACCCGGCACCCCTGCCCATCAGCTGGTTGAAGAGAAGGCTTATGCCAGGGCAGCCTGCTTGTCGTCGAAACCGCAGCGGTGAGAAGGTGTAATTACAAGCCGCCCTGTTCATTTCAATTGGACGGCTTATTACTATTCAAGTGTATAGGAACGAGCAGTCCTATTGAAGTGAATGGGATGGCTTGCTGTTACACTTGCTCACCGCTGCGCTGTTGACAGCGAACAGGTTAACAATGAAGGAAGTGCGGCCTTGTCTTAAACCAGCTGAATGGCAGGGGTGTCAAGTGTTGGACCGCCGCCGATCTGACATTAAAATCCTGGAAAACCCCTTTAAAGACACAAAACACATACTGACCTAAACAGAAAACTAACATTTAATCCCAGTATCATCCACATTTCCTTTTACATTACTGCCTGTGCAGGTAAAATTGAGCATATTCCCTTACCATGCAGCAAGTCCACTAGTGCCACATCTAGTTAGCGGCTCTATGTTCTGATCCCCCCACCCCATGACATCTGTGTGCCTACATTAAATATGGATAGGGAAATGTCCGGTCTCGGTCCGGCTGTGGCTCTCAAGTGAATAGGATGAAGAAAGGACGCGGCTGTTTTTCGGCACGGCTGTCCACATCAAAATTATGCGATAAAAACTGCTGTGTGAATGGGCCCTTACAGCTCCAGTACATGCTAACCAGTCCTGATATTCATGAGCTCCTGGCTTTCTGTGCCCCCTGCCACTGACTGACAGTTTTTTCCAACTGAATCAGCAGCAGGGGCAGAAAAAGCCAGGACCTTATGAATATGGGACTCATCGGCATGAAATACAAGGTTTTAGCAAAGCGGCTGGGTCAACTAAAGAAAGTAGGGATCTGTCACTAGTTTATGTTTCCCTTAGGACATTATAAAACTGGTGACAGATTCTCTAATGGTCAATACTTTCTCTAACTAGCTAATATAGCCATGAATACAGCTCCCACAAAGGATGTAACCCAGATCTTCTACCCTCCCCACATTCCACAACTAACAAGATTTGACCATAATATACCAGACAGAAAGCACATGAGCTGAGAGAAAACGAATTTATTTTTTGAGTTAATCAAATAAAAATAACAATAAATAACGAACATTAAATCCGTGAATGCTTGAAAACTCTCAGATGATATGTTCACGGTATCTCCAGCCCTGCAGGTCTTATGTCAGGTGCCTGGTCACTGATGAAGATGGTAAGTCCAGTAACGTCTGATCTTATGAACGTCTGATGTTATCATGGTGGAACTGTTTTTGATGATAAGTCCTTTATTCCAATGTCCTGATGTTGCAGCAGCAGAAGACTGCACTAAGAAATCCCGATTTCTGGGCCTTTGCTCCTCTGCTGTAGTTCTTCTTTCTGACACAATTTGGAATCCACCACTTTCTTCTCTTATAGATCTTTTCACTTTCCTCCTCTTCCTCACCGATTTTATCAAGGTCAAAGCAATTTTGGAATCTTCTTAGTCCAATGATGTTGTCTTGCTTGTCCATATCTCCATTCTCTTCCTCGCCATCCTGTATCCACTCTCCTTCCTCATTCTCTTTCTCTTCAGGAATGGTCTCTAGACTGGGCCAAAAGACCTCCCCAAATTGAGAAGGCCAGAATGCTGGCTCTGCCGCCACAACTTTCTTCCTCCATTTCTCATCTGGGTAGTCCTCACTGTCCATATTCAATGCGTACAAACTGCTCACCAACACTGAAAATACTCCACTGTCAACTACAACCCTCAAGAGAATGTTAGCTCTGCAGCTCCTTATATAATGTGTCTGATGTCACAATGTCCAAAGAACCCAAGATGGACAGCCAATCAAATTCTCTCTTGTTTGTATGTGGTTCACAATCTCACACTGAACACAATATTCACTTATTTCTCAGAACATCAACCACCATATAAAAATGTGAACAATTATAACCACAAGTTCAGTATACTAGAAAACATATTTGCCCAGATTTGTGTGTCTGCACCTAGAATCTGTCTAAAAAGTAGAGCATATTGACAATTATGGTTTCTACAACTTTTTCCAACTCGCTTGAAAAGTGGAAAACGTTTAGTGGGAAAAGGGCGTAAAAATTGTAATTTCACATCACCGCTTTGTATTTCCATTGTTTTGCTCCAATTTTTTTATTTTTTTCATCATGCACGCAGAATTTTTTGTCCGGTCTTTTTGATGGCCCCGAACGGAGTCCCCAATGCAGATGTGAACAAGCCCTTAGCCAAGAGAGCCAGAGAGAAGTGTCTAGCTCTTCACCACAATTATCATCCAGCCTGAGCCCCTGTGATAAATCTAGTGCAGACAGCCTGTTCACTGTAAGTTTAGGCCACCTACAGGCTTAGTAAATCTGTCCCATTCTGCTGTTTTGATAAAAACAAGAGTTAAAACGGTGGACAATGACTGACAACATTGATGTATGCCTGTATACATCGGTGCCCTTCAATCCCTGGAAATGGTAAGGGGGGTGCAAAGGAAGGTTCACTAGGCTAATATACACCGCAGACTTTAAAGGGGTTTTGCTGGATTCTCAGGATAGGTCATCATCAATATAAGATCAGTGGGGGTCAGACACTTGGCACCTCCTCCGACCAACTGGTTGAAGAGAAGGCGTAACGTGCCAGCTCAGCCTTCCCTTAATTGTTTACCTGCTCGCCATCGGCATCGCAGTGTTGAGTAGGTGTTATTACAAGAAGTTGTCCTATTCACGTCCATGTGACGGCACGTTCCTATACACTTGAATACAGTGGCGTACACACAATCCATGGGGCCCCAGTACGAAACTGATCCATGGGGGCCCCACCCCCGCTGCTCTCCACTCCCTGCCACCGCCCCAGTGGCAGATCCAGAGCCTGGTCTTGGGAGGGGCACTTCCCCAGGCAATATGAGATCATGGGGCCCCTGTGTCCCCGCCCACCCTTAAGCCACACCCACACACAGCCCCACCCATATATCGCGCCCATACCTTTTACATCCAGTGACGTCTTCTTTGTTGTAGATGTTCTCTTTCTTCATCTTCTCCATTTAGACCAGACCACCATGATGATTTCTTTCAGCCATCTCATCTCTGCAGAGTTTGACAGACAGACATCTTTGTTTTCTACACCCATCAGCCCCCATCAGACCTCAGATCAGTCCAAAGACCCCCCGTCAGCCCCATCAGACCTCAGATCAGCCCAAAGACCCCCATCAGACCCCCAATAAGCCCCATCAGACCTCAGATCAGCCCAAAGACCCCCATCAGACCTCAGATCAGCCCAAAGACCCCCCATCAGACCTCAGATCAGCCCAAAGACCACCAGTCAGCCCCTATGCCCATCAGACCTCAGATCAGTCAAAGGACCCCCCATCAGCCACCATATCAATCATCAGCCTAAAGACCCCTCAGATAAGCATCAACCCAGGCCCCAAAGACCCCAATGCCCCATCAATAAATTCAGCCCCCCCCCCTGGGCTGGTCATCGCAGGGCCCTCACCAGTCACTCCAGACAGTGAACAGCCTGCCAAAAACCCCTAACCCCTAGACGCCCCCACCCCCCCACCCACGCCACCGCCGGTCTCAGGGTGCACTTATCATGAGGCAGGGAAAAGAATAAAGTTGCAATCAAGAGGAGGTCCAGACCGGTTGTGAACTTTACTTACCTGCTGGCTGTGTCGCTGGCAGTGGCACTGGCTCCTGTCCTGGGCTGGCTCAGCTGGATCCGGATCCCGTCTGAATTCTGAAGGCTGCGTGAGTTCCGGTGAGTGCATATTCCCGCGAGACCTGCTGCTGGAGTTCACAGGTCTCGCAGGATTGGTGCCGACGCCGTGATCGCTCCTGCCCGGCGCTGACCGAGAGAGACTCATTTGCATCGGAACTACTTAGCACAGCTGCAGGGGCCCGCAGGTGGCTGGGGTGCCGGGCCTGGTCGCAACTGCGACCCCTATATGTACCCCACTGCTGGAATACTACAGAGCCATCCCATAAAAGTGAATGGGACGTCTTCTTGTAGTTACACCTACTCACCACTGTGATACTGATGGCGAGCAGGTAAACAATGAAGAGAAGGCAGCCCTGGCATGGCGCGCGCCTTCTCTTCAACCAGCTGTTCGTCAGGGGTTCTGGGTAGTGGACCCCGCCATTCTGATTTTGATGACCTGTCCTGAGGAGAGGTCATAAATATTAGAATCCCGGAAAACCCCTTCAAGTTTACTATACTTTACTAAACTTTCATTTTAGCTATTATACAGCATATTTGAATAACTACGCTTTAATGTAGCTGAAGACTGAAGTCTAAATGTTATCTTCTCTACTAGAGAAGAGGAAACTGGGAAAATATTTCTTTATTGCTAAATCATTTCAGTAATCAGAAATAATTTCTGAGCCCCTAAACATAAAACGCCAGCTTTATGAATGTGCATTAAATTTACAGATCCCTATCAGAGTACAAAGTATTGGATTTGGGAGAGAACTACACAGGAGTCCTCTCCATTATTTTAGCATTTTAGCCTTGAGAATGAGGGTAGTAGGAACATTTAAATTCAATAGTTGTTTCCAACTTGCATCTCACTGGGAACAGGGTAGGCCAGACCCAGGAGTTTCTGCCACACTGCACCACCGCCTGTTCTGTCTACACTCATCTGGCACTGCATTCTGGATTACTAAATAACCTGCGGAAATAGTGCTGAATTTAAGCCTAACAGTGGTTGGCCAAGCTTCAGTCAATTACTAATATGCTTGTTTTTGCCCCAGAGCAGTATATGAGGTGTGGTGTTTTTCCTGCACCCGTACATTTATATAGTTACACAGTAAGGTTGAAAAAATTCATACAACCAAAGGATGGGATGAAAGGTGAATTAAGGTAATAGAAGCATTTCATATCACCCATACCTTCCTGACCATCCATGCACCTACAGAGGGATCTCCCACCACTGTCAGCAAATGGGTGGTGATGGACGGGTACCCTTAGTCAATTATGACAGAGAGCTCCGTTAATAAGATAAGCATATGCACTGGGAAAGCCTCAAGCACATTTACTCAATGTATCAATAGTCTTCATTTCACCCAGCAAAGGTCAAGGGGATGTGCCTTTGTGCATACATCTGGCCTGTATGTGTCAGCTAGCCAATTTTTTCTTTGACCTATGACAGCACCCCGGGAGAGATCACTTCCTCCTCCGGACAGAAAACAGGTACCAGAACAGCCTTTTAAAAGAGGGATCCTCCCCTCTACCTCCAGTTCCGTTTCCTGTCCTGAGGCAGGAGAGAATCAGATCCGCCGTTTACAGTTGTTGCAGAGCTGCGGGGGACCCTGCAATTGATGCGGTGAGGAGGGTTACTCCGGCCGGCGTAAGTCTCCATGGGGAGCCGCTGCAAAAGTCTGCGCTCCAGTCTCTGTCCCTCACCTTCCGCTCCCCTTCCCGGGCCTGGGGGGGCTTTGACCTCTCTGGGACTCCTGCGAATCTCTGCGGCAGTGTTCGCATGTTCGGCCGCTGGCTCGCGTGTGTCTGCATCTACTTCCGGGTCCAAGCGGTGGGAGGAAGTTGACTCTGCAGACCGGAAGGGGAAGGAGACGGCATCGCGCGCCGAGGAGAAAAAGCCCAGCCAGCTCACTGCCATGCCGACTAAGAAGCTAGCAGTTTCCCATTCCGGCTGATTGTGATGTGTGAAAGAATGGAGGTTCAGCGCGCTCAGACCACTGAGACCACCAATGATACAACGGTACCAGGGTGGGGTAAGAGGGCAGATTTTATTTTTAGTATTGCTCATGGGGTCATGTTTGTTTGTGCCTCGGTGTCTAAGGAGTCTTCCAGCAAGACCCCCAGAGCTAAATAAAGGGGGTGTGCTGTCTGTAAAAAGAAGCTACCCTCTGCATAGGCTAAACACCTATGTCAAGGATGTGTCAGCAAGTTAATGGAGGAGAAAGCTCCGTCTTTGATGGGCAGCATTAAGCAGATGATCCGGGATGAGGTCAGAGAGTCTGTTAGCGGATGGATTAAATGCCACCCCGGTACTTCTGCTGCTGCATCTAAAAATTCCCCCTCCTGTGACAGCCATATTCTTTCTGGTTTGGAGGAAGAAGGAGAGTGTTTGCCATCTGATGATTCTTCTGTGGACGAGGCCGCAGGGAAACCACTATTTCATGCTTAGAACACTAACTCCCTAGTCAAGGCGGTTAGAGCTACTATGGGGTTGGATGGTCAAAGACCTCAGCAATCGGTGCAGGACTATGTTTGAGGGCCTAGGTCCTAGGAAGAGGAAGGTGTATGATATACATAAGAACATTCAGGCGGTAATCGCTAGAGAATGGAAAAGACCCGATAGGAAGTTTTTCGTTCCTTCCTCTGTTAAATGGAAATGTCCGTTTCATGAAGAAGTCTCCACCCCATGGGATAGGGCCCCAAAGCTAGATGCTCCGGTGGCTAAGATGTCCAGGAAGAATGCACTCCCCTTTGAAGATATGTGTTCCCTTAAGGACCCAATGGACAGAAGGGCAGAGGTTTATTTAAAGAAAAACTGGGTGGCCTCTGCATCAGCAGCTTTCAAACCTGCTATTGCTGCTACGTCTGTTGCTAGGTCCTTAACCCCTTAAGGACGCAGCCTTATTTCACTTTAAGGACCTGACCATTTTTTGCAAATCTGACCAGTGTCATTTTATGTGGTGTTAACTTTAAAACGCTTTTACTTATCCAGGCCATTCTGAGATTGTTTTTTGTCACATATTGTACTTCATGACACTGGTAAAATGGAGTAAAAAAAAAATGTATTTACAATTTTCCAAGTTTCAAATTCTCTATTTCTATAATAGATAGTAATACCACTAAAAAAGTTATTAATTTACATTCCCCATATGTCTACTTCATGTATGTATCATTTTGGTAATGACATTTAATTTTTTGGGGACGTTACAAGGCTTAGAAGTTTAGAAGCAAATCTTGAAAATTTTCTGAAATTTTCAAAAATCCACTTTTTAGGGACCAGTTCAGGTTTGAAGTCACTTTGTGAGGATTACATAATAGAAACCACCCCAAAATGACCCCATTCTAGAAACTACACCCCTCAATGTATTCAAAACTGATTTTACAAACGTCGTTAACCCTTTAGGTGTTCCACAAGAGTTAATAGCAAATGGAGATGAAATTTCAGATGTTCGATTTTTTTATTTATTTTTGGCAAATTTTCCATTTTAATCCATTTTTTCAGTAACAAAGCAAGGGTTATCAGCCAAACAAAACTCAATATTTATTGCCCTGATTCTGTAGTTTGCAGAAACACCCCATATGTGGTCGTAAACTGCTGTATGGCCAAACGGCAGGGCTCAGAAGGAAAGGAACGCCATATGGTTTTTGGAAGGCAGATTTTACCGGACTGGTTTTAAGACACCATGTCCCATTTAAAGCCCCCCTGATGCACCCTTACAGTAGAAACTCCAAAAAAGTGACCCAATTTTGGAAACTATTGGATAAGGTGGCAGTTTTGTTGGTACTATTTCAGGGTAAATATGATTTTTGGTTACGCTATATTACACTTTTTTTTAGTTTAAAAAAAACAGTCCAGCAAAATCCGCTTTCCAAAAACCATATGGCGTTCCCTTCCTTCTGTGCCCTGCCGTTTGGCCATACAGCAGTTTACAACCACATATGGGGTGTTTCTGCAAACTACAGAATCAAGGCAATAAATATTGAGTTTTGTTTGGCTGTTAACCCTTGCTTTGTTACTGGAAAAATGGATTTAAATGGAAAATTTGAAAAAAAAAATCGTTTTTTATTTTTTGTTTACATAGTTGATCTAACAGGTTAGACCGTGTGCTATTTCTATAGAGCAGGTTGTTCCGGACGTGACAATACCAAATATTACTACTTTTTCTGAATTTTTTTTCAGTTTTTCATAATAAAGCATTTTTGAAAAAATATATTTTTTTAGTGTCTCCACATTCTTAAAGCCATATTTTATTTTTAATTTTTTGGGCGACAGTCTTATGTAGGGGCTCATTTTTTGCGGGATGAGATGGCGGTTTGATTGACACTATATTGGGGTGCATATGACATTTTGGTCGCTTGCTATTACACTTTTTGTGAGTGGTCCTAACGCTAAATCCTACCTGTTATGGGTGCAGGCCCAGGTAGGATTAAGCATTAGGACCACTCATAGAGGCAGCCTTGGCGCGGCGAGTGGCTTATTACTTGTTATTACTTGTATTATTTGATCAAAATGTACACTGACGCCTCTGTTAAACTCTAGCATAGAGGCAGGACAGAGTGCTGGTTGCAGAGTGCTGTTGCATTTCTGTGTTTGTATGTACTATATAGTATACTGTACTGTATTTTTTACTTTAGACTTAGTCTGATCAGACTTCTGCCTTTAGCCTTTTTTCTTGAAGGACAGGACCCCCCTAGGCATTGGGCCAAGTTACCTGCTGAGTGATTTTAGCAGGTACCTTGTTCCGATCACCACCGGCTGAGCAGCGGTGATCGGAAGTAGTCAGGGCGTACAGGTACGCCCTCGGTCCTTAAGTACCAGGACATCAGGACGTACCTGTACGCCCTGCGTCCTTAAGATGTTAAAGGTGTGGATGGGGGAGTTAGAGGCCCACATTAAAGGAGGTACCCCTAGTGAACAGTTGCTTACCTCCTTCCACATTATAAACAATGTCCTACTTTTTTTGGCTGATGCCTCTGCGGACGCCATAAGATTTTCCGCTAGGTCCATGGGCGTAGCTATAGGTGGTGCAGAGGTAGCAGTCGCTACCGGGCCCAGGAGCCTAAGGGGGCCCAAAGACCCTTGTGCTGCATAAGAAGACACACAAAGCACTGAGGGAAGGGGGGCCCAAGCTGAACTCTTGCACCAGGGCCCATGAGCCGTTAGCTACGCCCCTGGCTAGTTCTTCTGGCTTATCTAACTCTTCCCTTAGGGCTATTTGGTTAAAGGGCTGGAATGGGGACGCTTCTTCTAAGGCAAAGCTTTGCGCTATCCCGTGTCAGGGTGAGTTTTGGCTTGGCCTTGTCCTTGACGACCTTCTAGAAAAGGCCCCAGACAAGAAAAAAGGCTTTCCCTCCACTAGTCAACCCCCCAGGAGGTCTTTCCATCCCAGATTTAATAAAGAAGGATTTAAAGGAGAGAGAAAAGCAGTTTTCTGGTGTCACTAGAAAAAATAAGGGGTTTCTTTTTTCTGGGCCAGATGCCTCAAAGAAGCATTCCCAATGATGCCAGGCCCCCTGTTGGAGGTCGTCTGTCTCTTTTTGCCCATCGGTGGCAGGAGTTCTCTGACAGTACATGGATAAACTCGGTAATAAGAGAATGCCTAAGGTTAAACTTTCAAAGCTTTCCAGAGGGGAGATTTGTAGTCACAGATTACCGGTCACAAAAGCAGTCAGCTATCATTGCAGAAGTCTTTTCCCTAATAGAGAAGAGAGTGTTGATAAAGGTCCCAGGGCAGGAGGTGACAAAAGGGTTTTACTTTCCTCTGTTTCTCGTCAAAAAACCAAATAGCTTGTATCTGGTGTACGGAGGTTTCGTATGGAGTCCATCAGGTCAGCAGTAAACACTCTTTCCCCAGACTGTTTTATGGCCACAGTGGACCTGAGGGATGCATATTACCATGTCCCTATCCATCCCAGCCATCAGATGTTTCTGAGGGTAGAAGTCCAATTAGGGAAGGAAGTTCTACATATTCAGTTTTAAGTCTTACCCTTTTGGCTTTCGCAGGCTCCGAGAGTGTTCACGAAGATTGTTTCAGAAATTATGGCCCACGTGAGGGAGAAAGAGAGAGTCATTATACCTTACCTGGACGACTTTCTTCTTGTGTCTCAGTCAGATCAGGCTCTTCAGGGATAGATTGTCTGGTTGAGGGAAGTTCTAGAAAAGCTAAGATGGGTGATAAATCTAGAAAAGTCCAGTTTACGTCCAAGCCAGAAGTGCAGCTTCCTAGGGATGATTTTAGACCACAGATCCCAGAAGAGTCTGTTGCCCCTTCAGAAGGCTTTACTAATCAAGTCCAGGGTCAAACAGATTCAATCGCGCCCGTCTGTCACCCTAAAAAAAGCCATGTCTGTGTTGGGTCTCATGACGGCTGCGATTCCCGGGGTAGAATGGGCCCAATACCATTCAATAACTCTCCAGTTTCAAATTCAACAGGAATGGGACAGATATATACTCTCTCTAGACTCGGAGATCTCTCTATCACCTCAGACTCTGAGTTCCTTGAGGTGGTGGATGGATTTAGAAAATCTACAAAGAGGAGTCCCGTGGATCAGAAGAGCGGTTCTTCCTTTAACTACGGAGGCGAGTCCATCCTGTTGGGGAGCCCATGTGGAGTCCCTTCTATTGCAGGGAAGCTGGGACAGCAGAGCTTTATCCCAGTCTCACAATTTCAGGGAGCTAAATGTGATCAGGTTAGCCCTGGTACAGAGTCTTCCCGTTATCAGGGGCAGAAATGTAAAGATCTACTCAAACAACACGACATCTGTGGCCTATATCAATCAGCAGGGAGGTACAAGGGCTCAGCGCCTCATGTCTCTCACCCATCAGATATTCAGTCTGGCAGAAGCTTCTCTATCATCTCTTTCTGCGGTGCATCTAAAGGGCTCGGACAATGTGAAAGCGGACTTCCTCAGTCGTCATCATCTAAGCCAGGGAGAGTGGTCCCTAGATCAAAAAGTTTTCAACCAGGTCACAAAATTATGGGGGATTCTGGAAATAGATCTCTTTGCCACCAGAACGAACTGAACGGTAGAGGTTTTCTATTCCCTATATCCGGTGGAGTATCCAAGAGCAGTGGATGCATTGGCTCAATCTTGAAGACAGGGTCTTCTCTATGCCTTTCCTCCCTTAAAGATGTTACCGAGGGTTCTCAAGAGGATCAGAGAGGAGGAAGCCGCTGTAATAGTTATAACCCCCTTCTGGCCGAGAAGAGTTTGGTTTTCCTGGCTCTGCAGGATGTCAATAGCAACCCCATGGGTGCTTCCGGAGTCTCAGGAGCTTCTGTCTTAGGGTCAAATCTTTCACCCAGAAGTAAAAAATCTACATCTGACTGCTTGGTTCTTGAGAAAGAGAGATTAAAAAGAGGAGGTCTTTCTGAAGAGGTAGTTAACACTCTGTTGGCCAGTCAAAAGAGGGTTACTTCTGAGATCTGAGAGTTTGGAAGGCCTTTTTTAGATTCGCCAATAGACCTGTGGATGTATTAAAGGTTTCTGACATTCCGCTCGTGCTAGAATTCTTACAGGAAGGTTGGAAGAAAAAACTCAGGCCTAGTACAGATATCTGCTTTAAGTGGCTTATTTGAGTTTAGACTAGCAGAACATCCCTGGGTCAAGAGGTTTGTTACAGCTGTGTCCAAATTATCCCCGGTCTCTGAAGTTAAAACCCCTCCTTGGGATTTAAACTTGGTCCTCTCTGCTCTTTCTTCTGACCCTTTTGAGCAGATTGATAATAGCTCTCCAAAGATGCTCTCCCTAAAGCTTGCCTTCCTGCTTGCCATTACCTCGGCTATAAGGGTTAGTGAGATCATTGTACTCTCTGCTGATCCCCCCCCCTATTTGGTTATCTTGGAGGATCGGGTAGTGATTTCTCCTGATCTTTCTTTTTTACCTAAAGTCTCTTCTTATTTTCACAGTTCTCAGGAGATAGTGTTACCTTCCTTCTGTCCCCTAAGAATAGAAAGGAATCAGAGTTCCATTGCCTAGACGTTAGGAGATGTATTTTACAATATCTGAAGGTTACTCAGCCTTGGAGGGCCTCCCCTTGTCTGCTGCTTTTATTTCATGTTGCTAGGAAGGGTTCTGCTGCCTCTACTCAAACTATTGCTAGGTGGATCAGGCAGGCCATTTCCTTAGCTTACTCTTCTAAGGGAGTAGTTCCGCCTTCGGAGTTTGGGGCTCACTCTACAAGATCAGTCTCCTCTAATGGGCAGATAGAGCTTCAGCTTCAATTGAGCAGATTTGTAGGGCAGCTACCTGGAGTTCTTCTCATACTTTTTTTTTAGGCACTATAGGCTACAGCTACCTTCTAATGAAAGTCTTTCCTTTGGCGGTAAGTTGCTGCAGGCTGTGGTCCCGCCCTAGATACGATTCTTGCCTATTCTCCAGGGATGCTGTCATAGGGGAAAGAGAAATATTGGATTACACTTACCGGTAATCGTTTTTCTTTGAGCTTATGACAGCAGCCAGTTAATCTCCCAAAAAAAGGGACGTATTTACAAATAACAAAAAGGGAGAAAAAAGGATTTATATATACATAGATTATAGAATTATGTTATTTGAGATGTTATGTTTCTTAGTTCTTGAGAAAGGATTGGAGGTAGAGGGGAGGATCCCTCTTTTAAAAGGCGGTTCTGGTTCCTCTTTCCTGTCTAGAGGAGGAGCCGTTCTCTCCAGGGGTGCTGTCAGAGGCTCAAAGAAAAACGATTACTGGTAAGTGTAATCCAATATTTTTTAAGTATAGAATAGTACATTAGACAATGCTATTTAAGGGTGAGAAAAAAAATGATATGGCATACTTAGATATGTATATATGAGTTCAGTGATCTCTCAGGATACAATATTTTCAACATACAATGGTCTTTTCTGACCCATCGTAAGTTGAAACTAGACTCAACATACAATGTCTCAGACTCAGATCCAATCGATTAAGCCTCTTCTTTGGTAAAAAAAAAGCTGGATTAGTTGCTAATTAGCAGCTATTCATGACTGGTTCATGTAAGGACTTATTTCATCTGTCTTAGTTATTTGCTTATTTTTCATAAATCTTAATTTTCTCTTATCTTGGATGACATTTTGGGTTTTTGGAACCGATTACTCAACTTACAATGGTTTCAACACACAATGGTCATCCTGGAACCAATTAACATTGTAACTTGAGGGACCACTGTATATGATATACTTTTTTAAATAATAATGGGAGGCTACTTGCAATGCAAACCTTTGACAGAAGGCTCTGGTGCTGTGTAAACAAAGCCTACATTTATGGGTGAGGGGCACTCAGTCACTTTAAGGCTGATAGGTCATGGATGGCCCCCTTAGTATGTGTGGTGGTGGCAGGGGACTCTGTGTAAATCTAGGAGGTAGAGGTGGGCCCCTTCAGCCAGCATATGGATGGTGGTAAGCATACGATTGCCATTGTTTTGGTGGTGCAGTAGACAGATCATAGATAGATATTAGATAGATTTATAAAGATAGATAGTGATTTATAGCCAAAACAAGGAGTAGATCCTGCACAAGTGATAAGGTATAATGGAAAGATCTGAACCTATCCTGCAATGGTTTGGGCTGTCACCGATGGAAGCCACTGGCCAAACATTGACATGTGAATGAGGCCTAAGGCTGGTTTATACATAATGAATAAGAAGAAAGGAGAGTTATTGCAATTATCTGGTAATACATGAAACACTCATACACGTCTTTGTTTTCAACTGATGGAGTGCCACATTTTTATTTGCTCTGGTCGGTGTTTATTTTGTAGTCTAGGAGCTGGATTTATTCAGGATTCAGGAGCTCTGGACTGAGGTCTAACTTGAAGGGGTTGTCCGGGTTCAGAGCTGAACCCGGACATACCTCCATTTTCACCCAGGCAGCCCACCTGACAGCAGTTCATGCTCCGATGCTCTCCTTTGCCTGCGCTAAATCGCGCAGGGCAAAGGCATTTTCAGGAGTTCCGGTGACGAACCGGGCTCTCCATGTGGCTGCCAGGAAGCCCAGTGACGTCACCGGCACTGATGGGTGGGCTTTAGTGCTGCCCTAGCTAGTAAGATGGCTAGGGCAGCGCTAAAGCACGCCTATCAGAGCCGGTGACATCACCGAACACACTACCAGGCGGAAGCTTCCGCCCGGCAGTGTGTTATTATAAACAAAAGTGCCCTTGCCCTGCATGATCTAGCGCAAGGCAATGGAGTCTGCTTTGGTAGTGAAATAATACTGTGAAGTTTGTATGATATGCAGATGACAGGCGTCGCTCTTAGAATCACTGCATACTTCACTTATTTGGGGGGTCACTGGGGCCAAAACTGACCAAATAACTCAAGTATTAACTCAGGCTTACAGGTAGATCTTAGCATCAAGCTGTAGCATCACCCTCGTCAGCTGATTCCACATAGATGTCTACAGAACCTGTTCTATTAAACGCTTATACAAGTATATCCCCCTCACCGAGTTGAGAGGGTGTCAGCAGTAAGTTTGTGTTGACGTCACCGATTATTTTAACCACTATAACCCACAAAAAACGTATCCTGTCTATGGAGCATACGCTTCACGTGGTCAGCATTTGCTCAATAATCCATCAGTATTGCTAAAGGCAGAAAAAGGCAGTGGATCTAAAACAGAGATGACACGTGAATGGAATATTTGCATGTCTTCTGTGCTTTCTACCCACTCCTGCTTTTGGCTACCAAATCATAAGCCAATTCTAATGGGACCATACAGGCCTTAAAGCTGCTACACAGACAGGATTCGTTGTGCATTTCATTTTTCCTTCCTTCTGACAGATCAGAAGAAGTGTCAAATGAATGATGATGTCATACCAGGCCGAAAGGCAAAATAGTGGCCCAGTCATGAAGTGGGGAGGGTGGGAACAGCATGAGAAGTCCACAGAGTGGACCTATGACATAGTGGTGAGGTGGAAGCAGCATGAGGAGACCACAGAGTGGCCCAATGACAGAGTCTGTAGGTGGCAGCAGCAGCATTAGGAGAAGGCCACCGAGTGGCACAACGACAGAGTCTGGAGGTGGCGGCAGCATGAGTAGTCCACAGAGTTGCACAATAAAAGAGTGTGGAGGTGGCAGCAGCATGAGTAGGCCAGAGAGTAGGACAATGACAAAGTCTGGAGGTGGCAGCAGTATGAGGAGAGCACAGAGAGGCACATATGACAGTGTGGAGATGGCAGCATCATGAGAAGACCACAGAGCGACACAATGAACAATTCTGGAGGTGGCAGCAGCATGAGGAGACCACGGAGTGGCAAGGTGACAGTGTGGAGATGGCGGCAGCAGGAGGAGACCACAGAGTGGCAAGGGGACATAGTTTGGAGGTGGCAGTAGCATTTAGAGGCCACAGAGTGACAAGGAGACATAGTGTGGCGATGGCAGCAGCAGCAGGATACCACAGACTGGCAAGGTGACATAATGTGGAGATGGCAGCAGCAGGATTTCACCGACTGGCAAGGTGACATAGTGTAGAGATAGCAGTAGCAGCAACAGCATCAGGAGGATACCACAGAGTGGCAAGGTGACATAGTGTGGATATGGCAGCAGCAGTATCAGGAGGATACCACAGAGTGGCAAGGTGACATAGTGTGGAGATGGCGGCAGCAGCAGCAGGAGGAGACCACAGAGTGGCAAGGGGATATAATGTGGAGATGGCAGCAGCAGCAGCAGAATATCACAAACTGGCAAGGTGACATAGTGTGGAGATGGCAGCAGCAGTAGCAGGATACCACAGAGTGGCAAGGTGACATAGTGTGGGTATGGCAGCAGCAGGAGGAGACCACCGAGTGGCAAGGTTACATAGTTTGGAGGTGGCGGTAGCATCAGGAGGCCACAGAGTGGCAACGGGTTCTAGTCTGGATATGGCAGCAGCATGAGGAGACCTCAGAGTGGCTAGGTGACATAATGTGGAGATGGCAGTAGCAGCAGCAGCAGCATCAGGAGGATACTACAGAGTGGCAAGGTGACATAGTTTGGAGATGGCAGCTGCATCAGGAGACCACAAAGTGACCCGGTAACAGAGTGAGGTGGTGGGTGTCAATACCAGTAGCCACTGACGAAGGTGGATGAAATAAGGAGCACTTGGCATCAGATGTGTGGCATCAGGCAGGTTGCAGCATCAAAGTAGTAGCTGAGGCAGGTAGTCTGAAGAAACCGGTCTCTTGTATCAAAGTGTTGGTGTGGCACCATGGATGATCTATTATGACACATAAGGAATTGGTGGTTGAAAATCCTGGCTGATCCATGCCTGATTTATCTTGACAAAGGTCAGTCTCTCCCTATTTTGGGTGGACAGGCTAGTTCTTCTTGGGGTCACTATGGCCCCTTCCGCACTAAACACCCGCTCTGATGCCACACTACTGGCTGGGCAGGACAGCTTTTCCAGGGCAAACTCTGCTAGTTGCGACCACAAACTTAGTTTGGCTGCCCAGTAGTTCAGCAGATCTTCAATGTGGGGTGGCAGGGTCTAGTCCAAGTATGCCACCACCTGCTGGTTCAGGTCCTGCTCCAGGTCTACCTGCTGCTGCTGGTGAGTAGTTTCTTCACTAGGTTTGTGAAGAAAGCTACTCATCAGAGACTGTAGACTCAGGCTGCTGCTGATGGAGCTGGTACTGCTCCTGCCACCCCACCCCAGCAGCCATGGCAGTGGAACATGAGCGCAGAGGGCCCCCCCCCCCTCAGATCAGCGAGAGGATGGACGATGGTGCAGATAGGCAGCGGCCAACTGACTACATTGGATGTACATTGGAGTGTAAAAAAGGCCCCCATTCTGGACCAGTAGCGAGGGTCCAACAAGGTGGAGAGCCAGAAGTCATCCCTCTGCCGAATGGTGACAATTCGGCTGTCAGTACGCAAGCGAGCATGCATCGTGCCATTTGTGCCTCAGAGGGACTCCCTGCCTCCATCTCCACTGCATACTGCCACGGTGTGTCAGGCTCCTCTGTCTCATTTTTCTCATCGCCCTGTAGCTTTTCTGGCTGCTCCTGCTCGTCCTGTCCTGTCAGCTGAGTAGAAAAAAAACACCGATTTGGCTACACATTGCCTGTGCTCCAAAGTCCTCATCCTCCTCTTCCAGTTCAGCCCCCACTGGACTCATGTGGCCATGAGATCGAGGCGCCACGTCTCCTGTCCCCTAACCAGCCATTGTTACAACCATCTGTTCCAGGATATGAAGCAGTGGAATGACGTTGTTCATACCGTAGTTCTGGCGACTGACCAATAACGTGGCGTCCACAAAGGGCCTGAGCAAACGGCAGGTTTCATGCATGAGCTGCCACCGGCTGACATCGAAGTTACACAGGGGAGTATTCCTATCCGCTGGCATCATCAAGAAATCGTTGATGGCCTTTCTCTATTCGTATAGTCGGTCCATCCTATGGAGGGTGGAATTCCAACGGGTGGAAACGTTGCATATCAGCCTAAGTTGGCGGATGCCGTTCTGCCGTTGTAGCTCAAGAAGGATGTTCTTTGCGGTGATCGAGTGGCTGAAGTGCATGCTAAGTTTCCTGGCCATTTTTAGGATGTGTGGAAGACTCCAGAAACCGCTTGACAACCAGATTGAACACGTGTGCCATGCAGGGCGCATGGCTCAGCCTTCCTTGATGAAGCGCCGACACCATGTTCTTCCCGTTGTCGGTCAGCATGGTTCCGATTTTCAGTTGTTGCAGAGAAAGCCAGGATTCGATTTCTTGTGTGTCAATTCCTCCCCTGTGTGCAGAACAGCGTGACACCGCCGAGCCCTGCATATGTGGTATGTTGGAGGGGCACTATGACTTGTCCCTGCAGTGAAGGATGAGGAGGTAGAGGCGGACATTGTCGCAGGACCAACAGCGTGACAACGTGGAGGTGGAAGCGGTGTGACCTGTCCAAGTTGCTGGTGTGGCTGTGCAGGAACTACATTCACCCAGTGGGCCGTAAAGGACATGTATTGTCCCTAACTGTAGTTACAGCTCCACACGTCGGCGCTGCAATGCACTTTGGCAGACGCCAACAGGCTCAAGGACTGGCCCACCTTCTGTTCTACATGTGTGTGCAGGGCTGGTACTGCCTTTTTGGCAAAGAAATGACGACTTGGGACTCTCCACCTCGGCTCGGCACAAAGCCATCAGTTCTCTGAAAGGTGCAGAGTCCACCACTTGGAAAGGGAGGGACCGAAGCACCACCAACTTGGACAGGAGCACATTCAGCCTCTTTTGCGCCGTTGGATGCATGCACGCATACTGTTGTCTCTTGGCAATCACTTCGATGATCGATTGCTGACGGAATGACTGACGAAGAGTAGGAGCAGGAGCATCTGAACCAGCAGAAGATGGAATTGAAAGACAGCTCCCTTTGGCTGAGGTGCTGGAGCCTTGACTGATTGAAACTGGGTGCGTGCCACTGGGTGATGTAGCGGTAGCTGTGGCAGGCTGGACCACCACATCTGAGCCACGGTTCTCCCAGGCCACTTGATAGTGACACTGCATATGTTGACACAGGGCCGTGGTGCCAACATTGGCACGCTGGCCACGCTTCACCTTCTGCCCACATATTCTACATATGGCCATGCTGACCTCTTCCGGGGGCTTCACAAAAAACTGCCACACCGCCGAGCACCTGATTTTCCCCCAACACTACTCACTGGCTGACTGTTAATGCCGCCTCTTCCGTGAACCCGTGCACCACTCCTTTCTGGGCAGGTAGGCTGCAAAGTGGGTGGTCTACCCTGTGCCAGTTTGGCTCCCGACCATCCACTGCTGCCACCCTGCCGACTCCTGGCCACGCTAACGACTTTCTGGCTCAGCCACTGCCTGACGGGCAATCTGCTACCCTCTACTCCTGATAATGACGAAGCCCTTTCTTCACCCGGCTCCCAAGTGCGATCGGCTTCATCATCATCGAGTAGTGTCTGCACATCACTGATTTCATCCTCAGCGGCCTCTGGCTCAGGGGTCTGACCACTCGCAACACAAGCTCCCGTGCCATTCTCCTTCTCACTATTTGCCCGCCTAGCGGAGGAAGCGGCGGATGTCTCGTCCACATCTTGCCTGGGCAGTAGCTGCTGACTGTCCTCTAGTAGCTCTTCCTCACTGAAAAGGGAAACTGAGCTCACTGCATGCATTACTTCTCACGGTGAGGGAACAGAAAATGCCCGAGGAAGGTTGAGGACAGGTGAGGGCACGGGGCCTGCTCCCGAGCCATGTCAACTAAGGGTTGTGTCTGACGAACCCACCGACAGTTGGCTGGGGGTGTCTGATGTCACTTGGGATAACCGAGTTAACCAATCAAGAACCACTGGGTTGCTGATCAAGACACGACCGGTAGATAAAATTGACAAATATATTTTTCTTTTTGTACTGAAATAGGCCACTAAACGCTTTCACCACAATTAACTGCGAAAATGCACTGAGTATATAGTTTTCTTGTTGTACTAAAATACGACCCTATGCGCTCTTACCAGAAAAAAATGTAAACTGCATATATATATTTCATGAAGTACTAAAATAATCCCCTAACCACTTTCAACAGAAATCACTGCAGAAGTGCACTGAGAAGATATATTTCTTGTTGCACTGAAATTGGCCACTATATGCTTTGACCAGAAACAAATTAAAGAGTGAAATGCGTATGTATATTTCTTGAAGTGCTGAAATACGCCCCTATACGCTTTCAACAGAAATAACTGCAACAGTGCAGTGCGTATATATTTTTCATTTTTGACTGAAATACGCCCCTATACGTTTTCAACAGAAATGAATGCAACCGTGCAGTGCGGTTAAATGTTTCGTGTATTACTGAAATACCGCCCTAAACTCTTTCACCAGAAATGACTAAAAATGTGCCGTGCGTTTATATTTTTCATGTATTACTGAAATATTGGTCTATACTCTTTCACCAGTAATGAATGCAAACATGTAATGTGTTTTAATGTTTAGTGTAATAAGGAAATACCGCCCTATCCTCTTTCTCCAGAAATGACTACAAACGTGCAGTGAGTTTATATTTTTCGTGTATTACTGAAATACCGCTCTATACTCTTTCACCAGAAATTACTACAAACTTGCAGTTCGTTTATATTTTTCGTATATTACTGAAATACCGCCCTAAACTCTTTCACCAGTAATGACTGCAAACGTGCAGTGCGTTAACCGCCTCAGCCCCCCTAGTTTAAACACCCTTAATGACCAGACCACTTTTTACAATTCTGCACTACACTACTTTCACCGTTTATTGCTCCGTCATACAACTTACCACCCAAATGAATTTTACCTCATTTTCTTCTCACTAATAGAGCTTTCATTTGGTGGTATTTCATTGTTGCTGACATTTTAACTTTTTTTGCTATTATTAAAATTTTAACGACATTTTTCGCTTTCTGTTGTAGATTTTTTTTTTTTAAACTACATTTCTCTATAAATATTTCTCTAAATTTATTGTTCTACATGTCTTTGATAAAAAAAAGCAATAAGTGTATATTTATTGGTTTGGGTAAAAGTTATAGCGTTTACAAACTATGGTGCAAAAAAGCGAATTTCCGCATTTTGAAGCAGCTTTGACTTTCTGAGCACCTGTCATGTTTCTTCAGGTGCTAGAATACCAGGATAGTATAAATACCCCCCAAATGACACCATTTTAGAAAGAAGACACCCCAAAGTATTCGCGGAGGGGCATGGTGAGTTCATGTATCATTTAATTTTTTTCCACAAGTTAGCGGAAAATGACACTTTCTGAGGAAAAAAATAATAATAATAAAGTTTCCATTTCTGCTAACTTCTGGCAAAAAATAAAAATCTCCCACGGACTCACTATGCCCCTCATTGAATACCTTGGGGTGTCTACTTTCCGAAATGGGGTCATTTGTGGGGTGTGTTTGCTGTTCTGGCATTTTGGGCGGGGCTAAATTGTGAGCAGCCCTGTAAAGCTTAAAGGTATTTGTTGAACTTTGCGCCCCTTTACGCACCTAGGCTGCAAAAAAGTGTCACTCATGTGGTATCGCCGTACTCAGGAGAAGTAGGGCAATGTGTTTTGGGGTGTATACCCATGCTGGGTGAGAGAAATATCTCTGTAAATTGACAACTTTGTATAAATTTTTTTTAAAAAGTTGTCGTTTACAGCGATATTTCTCACACAAAGTATGGGTATATATAAAAATACACCCCGAAACTCATTGCCCTACTTCTCCTGAGTACGGCGATACCACATGAGTGACACTTTTTTGCAGCCAAGATGCGCAAAGGGGCCCAAATTCCAATAAGTACCTTTAGGATTTCACAGGGCAATTTTACGCATTTGGATTCCAGACTTCTTCTCACGCTTTAGAGACCCCAAAAATGCCAGGGCAGTATAAATACCCCACAAGTGACCCCATTTTAGAAAGTAGACACCTCAAGGTATTCCATGAGGGGTATGGTGAGTTCATGTAAAATTTTATTTTTTATCACAAGTTAGTGGAATATGAGACTTTTTAATAAAAAAAAATAAAAAAAAATTATATCAATTTCCGCTAACTTGTGCCAAAAAAAAAATGTCTGTTAACTCGCCATGCCCCTAACGGAATACCTTGGGGTGTCTTCTTTCCAAAATGGGCTCACATGTGGGGTATTTATACTGCCCTGGCATTTTAGGAGCCCTAAAGCGTGAGAATCCAAATGCGTAAAAATGCCCTGTGAAATCCTAAGGCCCCTTTCACATGGCCGAGTTTTCCGCGTGGGTGCAATGCGTGAGGAGGACGCATTGCACCCGCACTGAATCCGGACCCATTCATTTCTATGGGGCTGTGCACATGAGCGGTGATTTTCACGCATCACTTCTGCGTTGCGTGAAAATCGCAGCATGCTCTATATTGTGCGTTTTTCACGCAACGCAGGCCCTATAAAAGTGAATGGGGCTGTGGGAAAATCGCAAGCATCCGCAAGCAAGTGCGGATGCAGTGCGATTTTCCCGCATGATTGCTTAGCAACGGGACCAAATCTTTATTATTTTCCCTTATAACATGGTTATAAGGGGAAATAATAGCATTCTTAATAAAGAATGCATAGTAAAATGAAGTGGAAGGGGTTAAAAATAATAAAAGTTAACTTACCTTAGCCACTTGATCGCGTAGTTGCGATCTGTCCTCTCTTTCCCAGCATCAGCTAAGAACTAAAGGACCTCTGATGACGTCACATCACATGGTCCATCTTACCATGGTGATGGACCATGTGATTGGACCATGTGATGTGACGTCATCACAGGTCCTTTAGTTCTTAGCTGATGCTGGAAAGAGAGGACAGATCGCAACTACGATCGATGGCTAAGGTAGTAGCTTTATTATTTCAACCCTTCCACTTCATTTTACTTTTCATTCTTTATTAAGAATGCTATTATTTCCCCTATAACCATGTTATAAGGGAAAATAATCAATTCTCCAGAAGACCCGAAACCGGACTTCAGTTATGAAGTCCGGCTTCAGGTCTGGGTACCAAACATGGCGATTTTTCTCACGCGCGTGCAAAACGCATTACAAACGTTTGCACCCGCGCGGGAAAAACGCGCATATTCCCGCAACGCACCCGCCTCTTATCCGGGCGTCAAACATGACGCCCGTGTGAAAGAGGCCTTAAGATACTCATTGGAATTTGGGCCCCTTTGCGCATCTTGGCTGCAAAAAAGTGGCACACATGTGGTATCGCCGTACTCAGGAGAAGTAGGGCAATGTGTTTTGGGGTGTATTTTTATATATACCCATACTTTGTGTGAGAAATATCGCTGTAAACGACAACTTTTTAAAATTTTATACAAAGTTGTCAATTTACAGAGATATTTCTTTCACCCAGCATGGGTATATGTAAAAATACACCCCAAAACACATTGCCCTTCTTTTCCTGAGGACGGCGATACCACATGTGTGACACTCCTCTCTGTACTTCATGTCTCCTCATTTCTACAGAGATTCGGCTGAAGATCATATTAAACTGTACTGAGGAGGATGAGGCAGCTCTGCAGCTCAGTGTTGTGCAGTAACTTGTCCTGCTGTGTGATTAGGACAGGTTTTATGTGTACTAATAGGACGGCGGTCATCTTGTTTCCCCTGATGATTGCTCCATAGCTAAAATGGGCCATTATGCCTAATAAAAGGTATTTGGGAATATTTTTATAATAAGGTGATATTTAAGTATTTTCTTTTTCTTAATTCCTGGAGAACCCCCTTAACTGCCTGCCGACCGCCTAACGCAGGGCTGCATCCAGGCGGCGGCAGGCTTGTTCCTCCTTGATGCGTCATCTCGCGAGAGGCGAGATTTGCTGTGAACGTGCGCGCTTTCATAGCAGATCGCGGCTCGCCAGTTATACTGCGGCCTGCCAGCGATGATTAATCGCTGGCAGGCTGTAGATGCAAAATAAAAAGCATCAAAGATGTATATCAGACGCTGTTTTGTTAACAGGGTCTGATATACCTGCTACCTGGTCCTCTGGTGGTCCCATTTGCTGGGATCGACCACCAGAGGACCAGGTAACTGTAAAGTAGCACCAAGCACCAAACTACAACCCCCTGTCACTTAATAATATCTCTGTAAATTGCCAACTTTGTATAAAAAAATTTAAAAAGTTGTCGTTTACAGCGATATTTCTCACACAAAGTATGGTATATATATAAAAATACACCTCGAAACTCATTAAAAAAAATTTTTGCCACAAGTTAGCGGAAATTGATATATATATATATATTTTTTTTTTACAAAGTCTCATATTCCACTAACTTGTGACAAAAAATAAAATTTTACATGAACTCACCATACCCCTCATGGAATACCTTGGGGTGTCTTCTTTCTAAAATGGGGTCACATGTGAGGTGTTTGTACTGCCCTGGCATTTGAGGGTCTCCGCAATCATTACACGTATGGCCAGCATTAGGAGTTTCTGCTATTCTCCTTATATTGAGCATACGGGTAATCAGATTTTTTTTTTCCGTTTAGCCTCTGGGCTGAAAAAAAAAAAAAAGGCACAGATTTTTTCATTTGCATCGATCATAGTGGATGACTGCGGTGCGGTGGGCTGGGCGCTAACTACCTAACAGATAGCTAACTAACTGCGGGTGATAAGGGACCCTTATGCCCCATGCACACGTCCGCAATTCTGTTTGCGGAACGGAATTACGGACCCATTCATATCTATGGGGACAGACTTTGTCCCGCTCGGATCTGGAATTTCCGGGTCTGCACTTCCGTTCCGCAAAAATATAGAACATGTCCTATTTTCTATATAGTTCTGGCAATGTGCGGATCTGCAAAATGCAGAAAGCACATTGCCGGTGTCCCTGTTTTGCGGATCCGTGGATCGGATCCGTGGATCCACGGATTCGCAAAACACATATGGATGTCTGAATGGAGCCTTACAGGGGTGTGAGCAATGACAGGGGGGTGATCAGGGAATCTAGATGGAGTGATCAAGGGGTTAACAAGGGGTTTATAGTGTGGTGCTTGGTGCAACTTTACATAGCTACCTGGTCCTCTGGTGGTCGATCCCAGTAAATGGGACCACCAGAGGACCAGGTAGCAGGTATATCAGACGCTGTTAACAAAACAGCGTCTGATATACCTGTTTGATACCTTTTTTTTTACTTCTACAGCCTGCCAGCGATTGATCATCGCTGGCAGGCTGCAGTATAACTGTGAACGCGTCTCGCGAGATGACGCACGGATGCGTCCAGCCAGAGCATCAGGGCCGCCAGCCGGACGCATCCATTAGGCGGTCCTGAGGTGGTTAAAGGTGTTATCCAAACCTAAATAAAGCCCCCCCCCCAGGGGCAAAATAAATCAAGGGCCCCCTTCCAGGCCCCACCCATGCCCTACCTCCAGCCACGCCCATGTTATACCTCCAGCCACACCTATATCCCGCCTCCACTACCTGGTCACACCGCCATCGTTATGCCTTTGATCCCATCACTACAGAAATACAGGGCACTTACCTATTACGTCCAGTGACGTCTTCTTTGATGTAGATGTTTTCTGTCCTCGTCTTCTCCTTTCAGACCTTCAGACCAGACCGCCATGTTGTCGCCATTTTCCATCTCTGCAGTTTAACAAAAAAAAATCTTAGTTTACTACTTTTCCATCATCCTCCCATCTTCTGGACAAATCATCCTACTACCCCCAATACTGTGCCGCTGTGCTCCCCAATACTACACTGCAGAAACAGATAATACCCCTGGTAATACTAGTACCACACAGAGCCCCCCATATAAAATACCCATTCTTTGTGGCCTCAGTAGAAGCCCCCATAGTGCCCCATAATAATGTGCCAGTAACACGTGCCTCTCCATGCCACCACATGTGCCAGTAATAAGTGCCTCTCTTGTGCCTCTCCCCCATGTGCCAGTAATAAGTGCCTCTCTTGTGCTTCCCCCCATGTGCCAGTAACCCCCCCTTATTATGTGCCAGTAGTCCCCCCTTATGTGCCAGTAGCCGTCCCCCCTTATGTGCCAGTAGCTGTCCCCCCTTATGTGCCAGTAGCCGTCCCTCCTTATGTGCCAGTAGCCTCCCCCCTTATGTGCCAGTAGCCGTCCCTCCTTATGTGCCAGTAGTCCCCCTTATGTGCCAGTAGCCGCCCCCTTATGTGCCAGTAGCCGCCCCCTTATGTGCCAGTAGCCGTCCCTCCTTATGTGCCAGTAGTCCCCCTTATGTGCCAGTAGCCGTCTCCCTTATGTGCCAGTAGCCGTCCCTCCTCATGTGCCAGTAGCGGTCCTCCTTATGTGCCAGTAGCCGTCCCTCCTTATGTGCCAGTAGCCGTCCCTCCTTATGTGCCAGTAGCCTCCCCCTTATGTGCCAGTAGCCTCCCCCTTATGTGCCAGTAGCCTCCCCTTATGTGCCAGTAGTCCCCTTATGTGCCAGTAGTCCCCCTTAAGTGCCAGTAGTCCCCTTATGTGCCAGTAGTCCCGCTTTTGTGCCACTAGCCGTCCCCCCTTATGTGCCAGTAGCCCCTCATATGTGCCAGTAGTCCACTTATGTGCCAGTTGCCCCCTTATGTGCCAGTAGCCGCCCCCTTATGTGCCAGTAGCCGTCTCCCTTATGTGCCAGTAGCCTCCCCTTATGTGCCCAGTAGCCTCCCCCTTATGTGCCAGTAGCCTCCCCTTATGTGCCAGTAGCCTCCCCTTATGTGCCAGTAGCCTCCCCTTATGTGCCAGTAGTCCCCTTATGTGCCAGTAGTCCCCTTATGTGCCAGTAGTCCCCGCTTTTGTGCCACTAGCCGTCCCCCTTATGTGCCAGTAGCCCCTCATATGTGCCAGTAGTCCACTTATGTGCCAGTTGCCCCCTTATGTGCCAGTAGCCGCCCCCTTATGTGCCAGTAGCCGTCTCCCCTTATGTGCCAGTAGCCTCCCCTTATGTGCCAGTAGCCCCCTTATGTGCCATTAGTCCCCCCTCATGTGCCAGTAGCCCCTCTTATGTGCCAGTAGCCGTTTCCTTTATGTGTCAGTAGCCCCCTTATGTGCCAGTAGCCGCCCCCCCTTATGTGCCAGTAGCTGTCCACCTTATGTGCCAGTAGCAGCCCCCTTAAGTGCCATTAGTCCCCCTTAAGTGCCAGTAGCCCCAAGAAAAAAAAAAAAAGAACACTTATACTTGCCTCCAGCGATGCGATGCAGGCCTCTTCCAGCCTGTGTCTCAAGCTGTACCGCTCCTGCACTGGCCTCTGATAGGCTGCCGGCCTAGTGCTGGCAGCCTATCAGAGGAATATGCAAAATAAATGTGGAGCCCCAGTTATGGGTCTACAACACAATGAAAGCCAGATATCCCTCAAAGGAAGGAAAACCAAGCGAAGGGGTGTCTCCATTACAGAGATCACCAAATCCACCATATTAAGTGGCCCCTATGTCAAGATCCCGCTTTTTTACAAGCTTTAAGGATGTGACAGGGAAAACCTAAGCTAGGTATCCATCCACAGACAGCTGTTTCGGGGTGTTGCCCCTCATTAGTGTGGAGTAGGATTCTGGCTAACCGGGAGCAATGCCTCGGAGACCACTCAAACACAACAATAGCTGATTGCTGTGTTGAGACTTTTAAGTGAGGCTCCGCGGTGTTTTTGTAGCTGGTCTCCCTGAGATCAGCTATTGTTGTGTTTGAGTGGTCTCCGAGGCATTGCTCCCGGTTAGCCAGAATCCTACTCCACACTGATGAGGGCAACACCCCGAAACAGCTGTCTGTGGATGGATACCTAGCTTAGGTTTTCCCTGTCACATCCTTAAAGCTTGTAAAAAAGCGGGATCTTGACATAGGGGCCACTTAATATGGTGGATTTGGTGATCTCTGTAATGGAGACACCCTTTGCTTGGTTTTCCTTCCTTTGAGGATATCTGGCTTTCATTGTGTTGTAGACCCATAACTGGGGCTCCACATTTATTTGCACTATTCCTGTTTCCCAGGAACTTTGCACTTCGGTTGCTGTGTTGAGACTCTTAAGTGAGGCTCCGCAGTGTTTTTGTAGCTGGTCTCCCTGAGATCAGCTATTGTTGTGTTTGAGTGGTCTCCGAGGCATTGCTCCGGTTAGCCAGAATCCTACTCCACACTGATGAGGGCCAACACCCCGAAACAGCTGTCTGTGGATGGATACCTAGCTTAGGTTTTCCCTGTCACATCCTTAAAGCTTGTAAAAAGCGGGATCTTGACATAGGGGCCACTTAATATGGTGGATTTGGTGATCTCTGTAATGGAGACACCCCTTCGCTTGGTTTTCCTTCCTTTGAGGGATATCTGGCTTTCATTGTGTTGTAGACCCATAACTGGGGCTCCACATTTATTTTGCATATTCCTGTTTCCCAGGGAACTTTGCACTTCGGATTGCTGTGTTGAGACTCTTAAGTGAGGCTCCGCGGTGTTTTTTGTAGCTGGTCTCCCTAAAAACAGCTATTGTTGTGTTTGAGCCTATCAGAGGAACAGGGAGAGGACACGCCTCTCCCTCCTCTGCCGCTGCACGGAGATGAGCGCAATGGAAGCGCTCATCTCCTGATGTCCCCTGCCGCCGCGTCTGCCCTGGGGACGGGCCCCCTACTGGCCACGGGCCCTTGGTCCATGCCCGAGTGCCCTAATGGTCAGTCCGCCCCTGCCCCCCCCATATGCCGGGCCCTCCGCGCTGAATATACTTAGCCGGGTTCCCGCTCTGCTCCTAGTCACCGCTACATGTGACTGTTGGGGAGTTAAAATCAGGTATTATAATGCTAAAATATTTATGGACAGAACAAATTTTACCTGGTGATGTGAGGGGCTGGTGGTCCTCCATCATGATGTTCTTGTACAGATCCTTATGTCCTATGTACTCTATGTACTCCCACTCCTCCATGGAGAAATGCACAGTGACGTCCTGACATCTTATAGGAACCTGACGCACACAATGATAGTCATCATCCAGATATGAGGCAGATTTATTATAATTGTCTAAAATAAAGACCGCATAAACCAAGAGGGGACAGGTAAGATATACACCAAGTTTATTACAGTGTTGTATCTCCTGTAGCAAATCTCTTGTGTCCCAGCATTCCCAGTATCCCTCACCTCTCCAGTCAGCAGCTCAATGATCTTGTTGGTGAGTTCCAGGATCTTCTCATCATTACTTCTCTCGTGTATCAGTGAATAAGATGGCGACTCCTTTGAGATGCAGCTCTGGGTCTTTCTCCATCCTCCTGACACGGTATGGCTGCTGGGAGTCACACACTCATCAGATTTCTTCTTCCCGGCTGTGTAAGGCCTCATGCACACGGCCGTTGGTGTTTTGTGGTCCGCAAACCGCGGATCCGCAAAACACGGAAGCTGCTCCGCGTTCCGTTCCGCAATTTGCGGAACGGGCGCTGACCATCATAGAGATGCCTATTCTTGTCCGCATAACGGACAAGAATAGGACATGCTCTATTTTTTTGCGGGGCCACGGAACGGAGCAACGGATGCGGACAGCACACGGAGTGCTGTCTGCATCTTTTGCGGCCCTATTAAAGTGAATGGGTCCACGGCCGAGCTGCAAAATATGCGGCTCGGACGCGGACCCGAACAACGGCCGTGTGCATGAGGCCTAAACCTGTATATGGAGAGCGACACTGATAACCATCACTATCTACATTCCCAGTATCCCTTACCTCTCCAGTCTGGTCTCTGGGTTATTAATACAGACTACAGTCCAGCCATGTGTCATGTTTCCCAGAATCCTTTACCTTCCTGGTCATGTTCCTGGTTAAAGAGGTTTTCCCGTTTATTACATTTATTGGCCTAAGCTTACAACTGGCCGTCAATGTGTGACTGGATCCAGCGCCAGGGTTTCTGCAGTAATAAGACTGTGGTGCCCACTGCCCATTCCTTCTGCTTATAGATGAGGGTCTTGGAGTTAAGACTACCCCCACCAACCACAAACTGAAAATAAATGCAAAATTAAAATGAAAAAGTGATGTTACGTGATATTATTCCATTCTTTCTCACCTCTCCAGTTAACAGGTAGATGATCTCAAAGGTGAGGTTAAGGATCCTCTAGTCACTTGTGGGTGTCACGGCTGTGTCGTGGTCGGCTGGTTGTGGGCCATGACACTTCCGCTGTGCATGCGGTTACCGTTGGCAACATGGTGTTTTGCATGTGGGACACTTTCCCTTAATATGTGGTGTGCTTGGTTACTCACTGGCCACACATGCAGTTCCCGGTGGCAACGTGTTTATACATGTGTGCACTTTTCCGCCCCGCCTTGGTGTGCACGGGATTAATTATATTGGTGTGTTGGGTGTGGCCTCAGGGCTCTTTATATTATGGTGTGGTTGTGCCTGAGGTCAGTTTGTTTGGTTGTCAGCTGGGTGTAGGAACTCTGCTCCTTTGCTGTCTGGTTCCCTTATCTGTGTGAGCCACCCTTGGTTGTCATCAAGGTTCTTTGGCTTTGTCCTACGTTGTCACTTTGTGTGTTCCTCCTTTTCCCTTCCCCACCTTGTGTGTGGGTTTGTGTGGGAGGTACGTCTGGTGTTTGTTCCCTGTAGGTGTGTACTTGCCTGCATGGAGCTTGGACGTATTTGCACGTGTTGGTGTGTTCTCCGAAAGGGGATTGGTGGCCCGGAGGGGTGATTACTAAACTAGACTGTGTGTTTCCTGCCCGGAGCCTGGGTGCATCTGGTGTTCGCATGGAGGTCTGGGTAGATCTTGGTGTGGTCCTTCCTCCTCGGCTGCGGCAGGTAAGTGTTGATTACATTTGGTGTTATGTTGCCGTGTTCTACTTACCCGCCGTACGGTTGCAGCACTATGTCTAGTTTCCGGTTAGCTTCTGGGCCCCTGGAGAAACCTTTGGTGGTCTCTGCCCTGTCACCAGCTTGTTGGGCAATGCAGGGATTCCTAGTATTCTAGGTTTGTGGGCATGAGCCCCCTTACCATCGAAGGTGGTTCATACGACTAGGGTGACATTAGGGAGATGTTAGGAGGTGACCAGCTTCCTTTTCCCTGCACTTTGGTCCAGTAGCTTTGGACATTGTACGGTGGGGAGTTTTCCCCCACTCCCCACCATGACAGTGGGTCTCCTTTGTCAATTTTAGTGATGTAGTCTTTGTTAACATCTTTGGAATGTGTGGTCGACAAATACATCAGATGATCATCCTCCTGTGAACTAAGGAATGGACACAACTGCTATCAAGTGAAGGACATGAGAAAAAGATACTGTGACGCTGCTTCTTCACCATGGCTGTGAAAAAAGACCGGATGGTCTTCTTGCTAAAGCAATCTTGTAATCCTGCATCTTGTAGGCCTACAATAACTTGTGTGCTCAACAAACCTAAATAGGGATTGTTTTAGAAGCTTAAAACAAGATACATTTTATTTCTATTAGTCAAGCTTAAGTTCCCAATCAAGTATCATTAAATGTCGCAACCAAGCTGTCCTTCCTACTGAACGTGCCAATAAGATTGCCAAATAGTCCAATTTATGTATCTATTATCTATGTGTTAACAAAGTAAGGACTATTAGGGTACGTTCACACGACGACATGCGCGACAAATAGGGCACAACTTCACTGCAACATTTGTCGCACCAATGTCGTGCGACAATTTTAATAATGGGAGTCTATGGTGTCGCATTGCGACATGTGACATGCTGCGACTGCGACGCGACAGTCGCAGAAAAATCCATCATGTCGCAATGCTACATTATAGACTCCCATTATAAAAATTGTCGCGTGACAAATGTTGCAGTGCAGTTGTGCCCTATTTGTCGTGTAATCGTACCCTTACTTTGGCAGATGAGGCTGATGATTGTCGGGAAGAAAGCGTTCCTTCCAGACAATCACCTGCTCATCAGTAAAGGAGATAGTATGGGGAGAAGTGACCGCTAATACCATCGCTTGTCCCCATACGCAATCATGTTTTACCGGCAGAAGAGCTTGATTAGACAGCATGATCTGCCGCTGGCAAACAATGATTTTTTTTTAGCTGCATAAAAATTATGAATGCCTGATGAAGGAATTTTCGCTCATTCATCAGGTAGTCGGCGGCTCTTTTACACAAGCCTATCATCGCTAACGAGTGTTCCTACGAATGATCTGGCCGACCCTCTGCACGTCTAATACAGCCCTTAGTTTCCAAATGTCCAGTTATGAGTCAATCTTTATCTTAATTTTAGATTTTCCCATATTTTTGCAGACATGCATTAGAGACGGTAATTTGTTTGTAATAATACAAATAAGGGAATATATAACAGAGATGATTGGTGTAAAGTCATATTACATTCTATTGTAACCACCCAGTTATTGTTTGGTATAATAAACAGAGTACAGGGGAACTGCCCTCGGAGCTCTTTTGAATTCCAACCTGGTATTTCATTTGTCCTCCGACCATAACTTCTCTTGGGTTGCATTCACATGAACATATATATTTTGCGGTCCACAAAATGCGGACCGATTGACTTTAACCCCTTAGTGACCAAGCCTGTTTGGGCCTTTATAACCAAGCGTTTTTCTTCCTTTTTTCATCGTCGTGTTCCAAGAGCTATAACTTTTTAATTTTTCAGTTTATATAGCTTTATGAGGGCTTATTTTTTGCGGGACAAGTTGTAGTTTTTAATGGCACCATTTTGGGGTACACATAACTTTCTGATTAGCTTTTATTAACTCTTTCTGGGAGGGAGATGGGGGGGGGGAAGCAATACTGCCACTTTGTTTTTACGTTATGAATTTTACGGCGTTAATTTTTCGGTATAAATAACATAATATCTTTATTCTCTGGGTCAGTACGATTATAGCAATACCAAATACATATCGTTTTACGTTTTTCTACTTTTGCAATAAAACCCATTTTTCTTTTATTCTATGAAGTTGTGTGAGGGCTTGATTTTTGCGGGATGACTTGTATTTTTATCGGTATCATTTTGGAGTAAATGGCACTTTTTGATCGCTTGTTATGTTTTTTTCCATACGCCTCCCCAACGGCACTGAGCTGGAGGTTACCCCGCCTCCCCAGGGACAGGAAACAACGTGGAGAACTGACCTTTTAAGAGCCTCCTCCCCTTTGCCTTCTCCAGTTGTTTCCTGTCCCTCGGGATGAAGTGGAGAACGGAGCGGGGGTTCTCTCCTGCTCTTGACACCTTCGGATAGCGCAGCCCCCATCGATCCCCCTGATGCTGGGGAAGGCGGCTGCGAGGCTCCGGGTTGCGGGGCAAAGATAGGGGCCCTTCCGGAGTCTAGGCATAAGTCCTGATGGGTTCCCAGGCAGCCCCGGGCTTCTAGCTCCTCGGAGCTATGCGGAGGCATTCGGCATCCGCGAGACTTCCGGGGGCGAAGTCTCGCGGGAACGGTCACGTGACTCGATGACGCGGCAAGAGCGGGTCACGTGACCCGGAAGTAAGGGTTAAATGTGCCGGCTTCCTCCTGGAGCTGGTGTGCAGCGTTTCTTCACCGGAGCAGCATGTCTAATCCTCCAGAGACCTCGTCTGAGCCTCCCAGGCCCCCCAGCCCGGTAAGCCTCCTCCTGGAGCATCTCTAAATATTTTTGTATACACAATATCCCCTAATAGGCACAAGGGCTTGTTATGGTGAAGGTTCCCCCTTTTATACTATTCTTTTTGGCTCCATTATGAAGCCCTTCCCTTTTTTTCCTTCCTTTTAGGGAAAAACGGGAAAGTCTGGGGAACCTTCATCTAAAAAGAGATGCGGTGTCTGTAAAAAACACCTAGTGGGAGACTACAAGAAACCGCTTTGTTCCAGATGTACTGATAAATTGCTGGCAGATGAAACTCCAACTTTAGTGGAAAACCTACGATCCATTATTAAGGAGGAAGTCAGTTCTGCAGTCAAAGTTTTCTTCTCTTCAACCAGCTCCGTCCACCTCTAATATAGTATCAGAGGCTCCCCAGGTTCTGGATCATCTCTCTGACGAGGGCGAGTTATCCTCAAACTCAGATTCTTCCTCCTCAGACGACGATTCGGGTAGACCCCTATGCTCTCTTGAGGAGACGGACTCCCTGTTAAAAATGATACGTGCAGCAATGAACATTGAACAGGCCAGGGAACCGCAATCGGTTCAAGACCAGATGTTCAGGGGGCTGGCGGATAAAAAAAGAAGAGTTTTTCCTGTGCATGGTAACATCAAAAAGTTAATAGCAGATGAGTGGAAAGACCCTGAGAAAAGATCAGGGATGTCCAGAGTCTTTAAAAGAAAGTATCCTTTTAGTGACTCAGATTCAATCCATTGGGACAAAACACCCAGGGTTGATGCACCTGTGGCCAGAATATCCAAAAAATCTTCCCTTCCTTTTGAGGATATTGGTCTCCTAAGAGATCCTATGGACAAAAAATGCGAATCCATTTTAAAAAAATCCTGGGATACATGTGCCTCTATGTTAAGGCCAAGTATTGCGGCCACTTGCACTGCCAGAACCTTGGCCCTTTGGCTCTCACAACTAGAAGAGTATTTGACGGCTGGCACCCCGTATGAGGATATCTTAGCCTCTCTCCCTATTCTGAAACAGGCTACGAGTTTCCTTTCAGACGCCTCTGCCGATTTAGTGAAGTTATCTGCTAGATCCGCAGCCCTGTCCAATGCAGCTAGGAGAACAGTTTGGCTAAGATCTTGGACTGGGGATAATACATCAAAGAACAGACTGTGTAATATTCCTTGTGAAGGAGACAGATTATTTGGATCTGTTCTAGATGACATACTGGACAAGGCATCTGACCGTAAAAAAGGTTTTCCTTCAGAACAAAAATCCTTCCAAAACCGCCGTTCCTTTCGTATTCAAAAGAAAAATAGAACGGATCAAAAAAGAAAAGAAGGGTCAGGTACTTGGCAGTTCTCTAAAGGTAGAGGAAGAGGCTTCCTGTTCAACCCTGATAAGACCACTAAGCAACCTGGACAATGACGCCAGATATCCAGTGGGAGGAAGACTTCTAAATTTTGTATCAGCCTGGGAAAAAGTTACCAGCTCACCTTGGGTACTAGATCTAGTAAGATCAGGGTACAGAATAGAATTCTGCTCTCCTCCTCCAAAAAGATTCTTAATAAACAGAAAGTTGCAAGATTCAGATCAGATTCTCCTGGAATCCCAGGTGCAGACTCTTCTGGAAAAAGCCGCCGTCATTCCGGTTCCTCCAGACCAAAAGGCGACGGTTTCTATTCTCCGGTTTTTCTAGTGAAGAAACCCAATGGATCTCACAGAGCGATCATAAACCTAAAGGACCTGAACCATCATGTAACGTACAAAAAATTCAAGATGGAGACAATAAACTCCACCATAAATCTCTTGTTTCAGAACTGCTTCATGGTATCCCTGGACTTGGCGGATGCTTATTATCACGTTCCAATCTACCCGAGTCACCAGAAGTATCTTCGATTTGCTCTATACTTTCAACATCAGCTAATTCATCTGCAGTTTCAGGTCCTTCCATTTGGCCTTTCATCCGCCCCTCGAATCTTCACAAAGATAATGGCCGAAGTCTCTGCTTACCTTCACCAGCGAGTAGTGGTCCTTATTGCGTATTTGGACGATTTCCTACTAGTAGCTCCATCCCCAGAAACGCTTCAAAGAAATCTTTCTCTGGTAATGGGCACTCTCTCCTCTCTGGGTTGGAAGATAAACCTAGAAAAATCAGACATTATTCCGACCCAGGAAAAAGTCTTCCTAGGTATCCTCCTGGACTCAAAACAGATGTCCTCCTTCCTACCAAGACCCAAGATCCAGGATCTGATCAACAAAGTCTATTGTTTCAGCCGCCTACAGAGGGTATCCTTCAGACAGATTATGGTCATTTTGGGGCTAATGGCGTCTACCATTCCTGCAGTCAAATGGGCCCAAACCCACAGCCGTCCACTTCAAAATTTCCTCCTGTCATCCTGGAACAGAAGTCCCCTATCTCTGGACGAAAAGGTATCTCTTCCCTCCCAGGTAAAAAGGTCACTGAAGTGGTGGCAGAAACAGGATCATCTAAATCAGGGAGTGCTTTGGAGACCAGCAGAAACAGTGGTAATCACGACAGACGCAAGCGGAACAGGTTGGGGAGCTCACAGTGGGGATCAGATTGTACAGGGCAGATGGAATTCCAGCCAACTTCATCTTTCCTCAAACGTAAAAGAGCTTCAAACAGTTCTCCTGGCCCTAAAATCCCTCAAGTCCGCGGTACATCTCAAGAATGTGAGGATCCTCTCGGACAACACCACAACAGTTGCTTATATAAACAAGCAGGGGGGGACGAGAAGCGGGATTTTAAGTCTGACAGCAGATCGTCTATTTTCTTGGGCTCAAAAACAGATCTTATCCATATCTGCAGTTCATTTGAAGGGAAAAGAAAATGCCATAGCAGACTACCTCAGCAGGAGTCAGCTGAAGTCGGGAGAATGGTCCTAAACAAAAAATCTTCATGGACCTAACCAGGAGATGGGGAACTCCAATCCTGGACCTATTTGCATCCAGGGCAAACGCCAAAACCAGTCAGTTCTTTTCCCTCTCCTATCAGGACAGCCCATTGAAAGTGGACGCCTTCTCTGCCCCTTAGCCGAAGGGTCTCCTTTACGCGTTCCCGCCGATATCCCTAATCCCCAGGTCACTGGCAAAGATAATAGAAGAAAAATGCGACGTCATCTTCATTGCACCCTACTGGCCGAAAAGGACTTGGTTTCCGTACCTTCTGAGAATTTCCAGGGGATTTCTGGCACCTACCTCAGATCCCAGATCTCCTCCTTCAGGGTCCAGTCCTACACCCCAAAGTTTACCAGCTAAATCTGACGGCGTGGCGGCTGAACGCAACATCCTAAAATCCAAAGGTCTTTCCGAGGCTGTAATTCACACTATTCTTAACAGTCGCAAACCAGTTACTTCAAAAATATATCAAAGAGTCTGGAATGCTTTTCTTAACTTTTCACAGTCCTCCTGGGATCCATCTAAAACACCAGACCTGAATGTAATCCTGGGGTTCCTGCAAAAGGTCTGGATAACGGTCTCAGAGTCAGTACACTTAAAGTGCAGGTAGCGGCCCTTAGTACCTTTCTTGACCAGAGAATTGCAGAGGCTCCCTTAGTCAAACGGTTTTTTAAGGGCGCCACCAGACTAAGACCTACTGTAAAGTCCACAATCCCCCCGTGGGATCTAAACTTAGTCCTCTCTGTTTTAATGGATCATCCTTTCGAGCCTGTCTCTAATATTTCTCTCAGCCTTCTTTCCTACAAAACCGCTTTTCTTGTGGCTATCACCTCTGCCAGAAGGGTGGGGGAAATTCAAGCCTTATCCTGCAGGCCACCCTATCTTACGATCCTGGAAGACAGAATCATCCTGAGACACGAGCCTTCCTTTTTACCGAAAGTTCATTCCAAATTCCACTGTAACCAGGAAATTTCACTGCCTACTTTTTATCCACAGGGCAGAACAGACAGAGAGGCTAAGTTTCACAACTTGGATGTAAGGAGATGCGTTCTCTCCTACTTAGAAGCCACAAAATCTGTTAGAAAAACGGACCGCCTATTTGTCCAGTTTCAAGGTACCAACAAAGGCAAAGGAGTTTCCAAAGCCACCATTTCTCGTTGGATCAGGATGGCTATTATAAAAGCATATAAAGAAAAAGACCGTCCTCCACCATCATGTTTGACTGCACATTCTACTAGAGCAATTTCTACATCTTGGGCGGAATATGCCTCGGTTTCCCTAAACCAGATTTGCCAAGCAGCTACATGGTCAAGTCCTAACACTTTTTTCAGGCATTATAGGCTGGATATTGATTCCAGCAGAGATCTCTCGTTTGGACGAAAAGTACTGTCCGCAGTATTCCCACCCTAATGAAGTAGTATTCCTCTGCTAATCCTCCAGCTCAGTGCCGTTGGGGAGGCGTATGGAAAAAACCACGATTACTTACCGGTAATTGGATTTTCCAGTTAGCCTCCACAACGGCACTGGGATTTTTTCCCACCCGTTACTTCCTTGTTTGATACTGCTTGTTTTGTTCTCAATTTTGACATTACTTGTTTCCGGTTGGACAAGATATTTTTTTGTTTGTGTATGTTCCTTTTTATAAAGGTTACGAAATAAATTTTTGGTTCAGCATCACCCTTGGTCCTCGAATATTAACTGGAGAAGGCAAAGGGGAGGAGGCTCTTAAAAGGTCAGTTCTCCACGTTGTTTCCTGTCCCTGGGGAGGCGGGGTAACCTCCAGCTCAGTGCCGTTGTGGAGGCTAACTGGAAAATCCAATTACCGGTAAGTAATCAAGGTTTTTTTGGGTGGCAACTAAGAATAATTTAGCTATTGTTTTTTTTTTTTTTTTTAAGGCGTTCACCGTAGGGGATAATTTGTGATATTTCTGGCACGTATGTCCCCTCGGACTTAAAGGAACTATACCAGCGGAATTATATCCCTCTCCGAGAACGAATCAGGGAAGACCTTAGGAGATGGTCGAAGGGACTGCACACGTGGTTTAGGAGGTGTGCCATTTTCAAAATGAATGTTCTCCCGAGGGTGTTATATCTTTTCCAGACCCTTCCTATTAGACTCCCCCCTAGATTCTTTAATAAGCTTCACGGTGACCTATTCAGATTTATTTGGGCCAAGGGAAGCCCGAGACTGGCTAGAACCCTCTTACATATTCCCAGAGATAAAGGAGGGTTAGGGATTGTGGATAGTGGACTGGTGTCGCCATGTAAAGTTCAAGCAGTGGGTATCCATTGAACAAATATGCTCGGATGCCCCCTTAGACTCCCCCCCTGGGCAGATGTGAAAACCCCCTCAGCGCTTTCCAGTCATCCTACAATAGGTCCTACCATTGTACAATTTGGCAAACTCAGAGGTAATCCTCAGATCTCACCTTCCCCTTCTCCATTGTTCCCCATATTGGGCAATCCTACCTTCCCGGCAAATTGGAGAGGCGGTCCGTTTCAGCGGTGGCGGGCGAACAACCGTTTTCGCGCTCCATTTTTCAGAACCTCAGGCAGATGGCTTATATATAACGAATTACTGAAGTTAACAGACCCTTGCCCCTTGGGTCCCTGGAGATCCAGACAATTGGCCCATTTTCTTTCCTCTCTCCCAACCTATACAGGTTTTGACAGGACTCTCACTTTCTTTGAGAAAGCATGTATTGGGTCGGGTGTGTACCGTCATTCCCTATCTGAATGTTACTAGTTTCTGGTGACTCCTAGTCAGGATTACTTGCCTCCATATGCAACAAAATGGTCCCAAGATCTGGGAGTAGACATCCCCCCTGACCGGTGGCCAAAACTTTTTTCCCTTCTTCACAAGTCATCCATAGCGAGTAGGTTTCAGGAAGCGGGTTATAAAATAATGTCTAGATGGTACTATGTCCCGACTAGATTACAGAAAATGTTCCCATCAGCCTCACCTCTATGCTGACGCTGTGATTCTGCTCCAGGCTCGTTGTTACATGTATTCTGGGAGTGCCCTAAACTTGCTCATTTCTGGCAATCAATACACAAGGCACTATCCACAATTTTTCAGTTCCCGATACCATACACACCTGGCTTCTTCCTTCTGTTTCTATCTGATCTTCCAATGAGTGTGCTCCGAAAATCTTGTCTGTGCTCCTTGGTGATAGCGGCTAGGTCTTGCATCCCTGCGAGGTGGAAATCCTCTTCACCACCGGTGGCTAGTACTTGGATCCAAAAAGTAGAGGAGGTCTGAAGAATGGAGGAACTTACCTCACAATTACGGGGGAGGCATAAAAAGTTTCTAGATGCATGGGCTGCATGGTTTTCATTCCAGGACTCACAGGAGTACCACAGTTTTTTGTCTATATAAGGGTACTTTCACACTAGCGTTGGTGCGGATCCGTCTGTTTATTTGCACAGACGGATCCGCACCTCTAATGCAAACGTTTGTATCCGTTTAGAACGGATCCGTTTGCATTAGGTTTAAAGAAAAATGACAAAGTCCAAAACAGATCCGTTTTGAATTACATTGAAAGTCAATGGGAAACGGATCCGTTTTCAAATGCACCATATTGTGTCACTGACAACGGATCCGTCCCCATTGACTTACATTGTAAAAAAAAACGGATCTGTTAGGCTCCGCCTATTCAGACGGACACCAAAATGCTGCATGCTGCGTTTTGGTGTCCGCCTCCAAAACGGAATAGAGGCGGAACGGAGCCTAACTGATGCATTCTGAACGGATCCTTATCCATTCAGAATGCATTGGGGCTTAACTGATCCGTTTTGGACCGTTTGTGAGAGCCCTGAAACGGATCTCACAAACGGAATCCAAAACGCTAGTGTGAAAGTACCCTAAGAGGTTACTGGATCTGTGTTCCCCCCCCCCCCCCCTCCCATCTGGGTCTTGTAAGTGTTCCTCTTTTTTTTTTTGTCTTGAGTGTTGTACTTGAGTTGGTCCGCTGACCCTTACCCCCTTGGGTCATGTTGAGCAGAGCTCATTTTCAGTTGACGACTGTACCAATTCGAGGTTTACTGGTTTGGAATTAGGTTCCGACTTGGCCAATTTCGTTTTGGCGGCCAGGTTTTCATCGCTCAGAGATTCGGATGATGTGTTTCTTTTATTTTGTTGTGCAGTTTATCATGCCTTTCATTTCATTATCGCACATTGTACTTTAAAAACACTGTTTTGTGTACTTACATGCGAGTCACACTGTCTATTTTATGTTTTATATAAATAAAGAATAAAAAAAAAAAATTGTGATATTTATGTAGGCCGGGTCAATACGGACACGGCAATACCAAACATATGGGGGAGATTTATTTTTTGCAATTTTTTTCATTGAAAAGCGTATTTTCAATGTAAAAAAAGTGTTTTTTATTTTATGGAATTTTTTTATTTAATTTTTTTTTCTTTTTTTTTAACCACTTAAAGGGAACCTGTCACTGGGATTTTGGGTTTAGAGCTGAGGCCATGGGTTGCTAGATGGCCGCTAGCACATCCACAAGAGTCCTGTCCATCACTCATCTCAGGGACAGGACTCATCTCAGGTTAATTTGCATATGTATTAAATCAGTTTTTTTTACACAATAAAAGCACACAGAGCTATGGGGACTGGGTATTGTGAATGTGCTAGCGGCCATCTAGCAGCCCATGTTTTTAGTTCTGTACAAAAAATCCCGGTGACAGGTTCCCTTTAATAGTCCCACAAGGGGACTATAACAAACAGTATTTTAATTGCTTTTAAAATACAATGCATTATCTCTATAATGCACTGTATTTTAAGAGCAATGCTATTTTACATTGATCAGCAGGCTGCGCCTCTCTGGATCTACTTCAGGAAGGACGGGGCCTAATAATCTGAAGCCAGGTAAGGCTTCACAACACATCAGCACCCCGCGAGCGCATTTGCGGGGTGCTGATGGGTGACAGAGGGAGTCCACTCCCTCGGTCACCGCTTTTACATGCGGCGGGTGCCATTGCGCCCAGTATGTAAAGCGTTAAACAGCCCGGATCGGCAGGAGTGCCGGTCTGGGCTGTTAGAGCAGGGCCCCGGCTCTCATGTGCTACCCTTTTGTGGAAAAGACACATGTATGTGAAAAGCACAGTCAACAGGTCTGCAAAAATAATTTAAAAAAATGCAGCATGGACGTCATTCTTATTTGGTGGATCCGCGTTTTGCAGACCACAAAATACAGGCACTCGCTTCTTTGAATTATTTTTGCTAATTTATTGGTCACATATTGTCAAAATACATGCAGTCGTGTGAAGCACCCTTAGCCCAGGAATCACCCAGAGCTCATTGAAGAATTGTGCTTATGGTAAATGCTAACAGGTACGTGCTGACCTAAGAGTAACTGTCTCTTTGATATATGGATTTTATCATGACCCACCTGATGTGCATGCTATAACTTTTTAATGGATTCTAATACACACTGAATTTTAACCCCTAGAGTCCTAGAGCATTTTTTCGTTTTCATTTCCCTCCCTGCCTTCCCAGAGCCATAGCTTTTTTTTATGTCCTATTCATGTAGCCGTATGAGGGCTTGTCGTTTGCGGGACAAGTTGTATTTGGTAATGACAACACTTAATATTGCATGCTTTGTAGTGGGAGGCGGGAAAACATTTCAAATGGGGTCTTATTGGGAAAAAAAAATTCAATTCTGCCACAGTTTTATGGATTTGTCTCTACAGCGTTCCCTATGCTGTTATTCCCGCAGCCTAAGTACTATAAGGCTTGTAATATCTTATGGTCCTAATGCTGAAAGGCCCATTATATCCCTTATATTTCCAATGCCTTGTATTATACAGCCTATTATATCTCCCGCTGCTAGTATTAGAAATCCTATTATAACTGGTATCAGATCACACACATATCATTTGCTTTTAGTAATAAAAGTCTCTTCCACTCCTATTTTATTATAATGAACGTCATATATTCCACTTATTATAATGCATGTTATATCCCCCCACCTATACACACCTAGTATTATCACGCACTTTATATTCTACCGCACGTAATAGATCAGACTCTTATTACCTTCCTCTGTAAGTTAGATTGTTTCCCACATGAAGCAAGGATAGAAAGTAACCTGAAAGTAGTTGCTGGTGCAGAGAGTTATGGGAGTTGTAGTTTGTGGCTGTAGCTAGAAGTCACCACTAGAGGGAGCGCTTGTACTTCATCATTTGTCCTGTGTTTTGGAGCTATCTTGTGTATGATGTGAAATCTACAGCACTGATTAAACTCTGAGGCTGGTACATTTCAAGGTATGTTCATGTCTAGTCAGGCCTTTACAGCTTCTATAACCCCTTCCCATCCTAAACAATTTTCATTTAGCTTTTTTACTCCCTGCCTTAAAAATGCCGTAACTTTATTTTTCTATTCGCATATATATATTTTTTTTTGCTGAACAAGTTGTATTTTCTAATGGCACCATTTAACATTCCATACAATGTATTAAGGCCCCATTCACACGTCCGTAAATGGGTCCGCAGAATTGCGGAATGGGTGTGGACCCATTCATTCTCAATGGGGCCGGATTTGAAGCGGAGAGCACACTATGTGCACGGCCCCGAACTTCCGGGTTTCGGCCCCGAACTTCTGGTACGCGGTTCGGCAAAAGATAGAACATGTCCTATTCTTGTCCGCAGCTTGCGGACAAGATTGGGTACTTCTATGGGGGTGCCGGCCAGGTGTGTTGCGGATCCGCAACACACTACGGACGTGTGAATGGGGCCTAACAGGGTGGAACTGGAAAAAAATGCAATTGCACCATTGTTCATTGTGCTGTAAAATGACACATTACCTTTAGGGCTCATGCACACGACTGTATGTATTTTGCGGTCCACAAAAATGGATCCGCAAAAAATACACATGACATCCGTGTGCATTCTGTATTTTGCGGAATGGAACAGCTGGCCCCTAATAGAACACTACTATCCTTGTCCGTAATGTGGACAATAACAGGACATGTTCTATTTATTTATTTTTTTATTATTTTTTTTGGGCAGAACGGACATATGGACATACGGAAACGAATGAACATGGAGTAACTTCAGTTATTTGTAGGGGGTTTTGTGGACCCATTGAAATGAATGGTCCACAAAAAAAAACGTACACAGAAAGTAAACACGTTCGTGTACATGAGCACTTATTCTGAGGGTCAGTGTGATTAGAGCAATGAGAAAAATTGGGGTTAATAAGCACATTCCAGTGCGCAGGTGCACGTCGTCGCCATGGCTGGAAGCACAAAAACAAACACAATGCAACAGCACTCTGCAAACATAAATAATAAAGTAATACAATTGTGCCATACTAGAATGTACTAGTGCTACGTTATAAATGTGAGATTCTTGGCAAATACACTTTGTATAACATTTTTTGTGCCTGTCTGCCACTGGGCTGTGGAGTCGGTAGATAAATGCTCCGACTCCTCAGTTTTTGGTACCCCCGACTCCTTTCTCTTTAATAAGTGAATGTATTTTATACATATGAAAAGCATGCTTCTTCACGGTCACTTAACGTGTTCGTTTTGTGGTAACGTGACGCACTGCATGCATTGACCTTTATTCTTACAGTAGAGAAGTCATTCATTATAACTTCTTGTGAATTGAGACATTTAAACTTGCTATTTTTTATTCCAATTTGAATTTAGTAGGAGTCGGTTCATTTTTGCCGACTCCTACTCCAGGTACCCAAAATTGCCTCCGACTCCACAGCCCTGGTCTGCCAGCATCAAGGCGATCTCTTTAGGACTGGAACCTACCTCCACTGGTGCCGTAGTGGCAGGGATTGCAGGTTCCACCTTCATGCTGAGCCCACACTGTATTATACCTCTTTTGGTACCACAATGGCCTCCATTAAATTCAGGGAATGCAGGGAACCTGTAAAATGCCAATACTTTCTGTTTTGCCTACTGCAATTTTCTCACTCGCATCAATAAAACTGGCTACTTTTGTCCGCAATGTAGACAAGATTAGGACTTGTTCCACAATTTGCAGAACAGACATACGGATGCGGACAGCACATGGATGACGTGTGCTGTGTGGAAAAATGTGGGTAGCGCACGCATGGAAAATATAGTCGTATACATGATGTTTACATGATGCGGAATAAGCGCGGTTTCCAGAAAAACTGCAGCGCAGTACAGTACCTGCAAAATGTGTGAGATTAAACAAATCTCATGTACACTTTCTGGATTTTTTTCGGTGCGGAAATTGACCTGCCGTGCGGATTCCCAAATCCCCAGCATGTCAATAAGGTTTGCGGGTCTAGCTGCAAATTTCTCCCTTTTCAATGAGATCTGTGGCAAAACTGCATCTAATCTGCACCAAAATGCAGATATGGTGCAGAAACGCACATAAATTTGCATGAAAATTTGTGGAGATCTTATTGGGCGTTGACCCGCACTCGTGTGCAGGCGTCCTTAGGGATCATGCACACAAACTTAATTTTTGTCTGTTCCGTTTATTTTTGTGGCCCATTTACTGATCCATTAATTTCAATGGGGCTGCAAAAAAAAGGAAAGGACTCCATGTGCATTCCGCATCCGTGTGTCTGCAAGTCCATTCCACAAAAAAATAGAACATGTCTGTGGTGCGCAAAAAATATGGGTGTAACAAGGATGTCACCCGTGTTTTTTTTTTTGTTTTTTTTGCAGATCTGTGTTGTGGATCGCAAAATACGGTCATGTGCATGAGCCCTTAGACCGCTTTCACTCATTCAGTGTTCTGTCAGTGATTTCCATCAATGATTATAAACCAAAACCAGCAGTGGAGGCTACACAGAGGTGAGATATAATGTGCTTTTGACCTGCACCTGGTTTTGGCTCACAATCACTGATGGAAATGTGGCGATTATGTGGCTCAGGTCCTGAGCAGAGACTTTCACAAACCACAGGGGAACCTATACAGTAAATAACTATGCTCTGGATTTACTTATATAGTGTAACTTTCCTAGTTTGGAGTCTGTTTCTACTCCTCTTCCCGAGTCTGGGAATTGCCTGGGATTTTTGCTCAGGCAAGAGAGCTTGTGTGCCTGAGTATAAGACTTCCAGCTAACTCCACCATACCCTCTGATGTAAGTTTTCATGGTACATGCATATGGTTTTATTGGGATTTGTAATATAGGGACTAACAGCTCTAGCTTGCACAGGGACAGGTTCCGGACGGGGTCGCCCCATATCAGGACGAGTGCCCTGTGGTCAGGCTGCTACCTACTCCTAGGGTACAGGGTCTAGCCAGACACAGGGTGTTCTTAGGGACCCTACCTATGTCCATTATCACCGCCTCTGGATTGCGGATGAAATATTGATTTTCAGGTGCCTCTATCTACGTACAACCTGACATCCATTCACCTGCTTCCTGGTACCGGTAGGGCATGCTGGTATTACGGTGCCGCTGTGCACCATATCTGTTTTATTTTCACTAATTGTGTTGGGGATCATTAGCTTTATGTGAGGAACTATACCTCTGATCCCCAAGTGTGTTTTTTTTTTCCGCACTTTAATTGGACTTATTTGTTTTATAAGCATATTTTAGGATTGCCCCCTTGAGTTTACGAGTTTGAATGTGGTAATCGGCGTACCAGAATTGTATCTTACTGGTTGTTTTTCGGATTTGTACATGCATATGGTTTTATTACATAATAATTTATAGTCATAGATGAAGTGAAGAAGCAGAATTGAAACTTGAAACAATATTTTATTGTCAAACACATAGGTAATATTTTTGGAGTTAAAATCTCAAATCTCCACCAGCCGTGAAAAGTTTTAGAACGTATATTAGCAGCGTTGTCTGAGATTTTTATACTCCTCTGGATGGGTAAATATTCAATCGGTGGGAGTCCAACTTCCTGCACCGCCAGTGATCATCTTACCAAGCTCAGCATTGCACATTGTATAGTGGCGCCGGCTCTGCTTGGTACTGCAGCTCAGGCCCATTCACTTAAATGGAATTGAGCTGCACCTAAGCTATGAGACCGACGAATGTGACATCACAGGCCTGGAATAGGCTGTGGCACTCACTGTAGAGATGTGGCCTCTTCAAACTGCTGATCGCCAGGGGTGCTGGGAGTCAGACTTTCACTGATCAGATATGGATCATCTATCCTGAGGACAGGTTATCAGTATCCGAATCTCGGACAACCCCTTTAAATGAGATGATGAGTGGTCATTCTAAAAAGCCAGCATGAGTAGAACAGAACCTACAACCTATGTGCAGGTGAGGGAACTGGTTTGCTCATAATGCTAAACATGTCCAGTGCTTTGAATTTTTATTAGCAAACACATTGTATAAATACCAAAAGCAGTAATAAAATACCTTACCGATCCTTCGCTGCTGCTGTTTTGCCGTTTTCTGGGTTCCCCAACTCCACTGATGTTTCAACAGAGATTGGCAGCAGTAGACACATGTCTATGTCAAAACATCACTGCTACAGGCCAGGATGGAGAGACGTGGCAGACCCGGGATGGGCCAGAATGGGGGTGGCGAGGGATCAGTAAGGTATTATTCAGTTTATTTTATACCATTCTAAGATTTTGAGCAAACATTTCAAGGACCGTGGACAACCCCTAATTGACCTGGACAGAAGAAATGATGAAGAATAAGAATTGAGTCATCAGGGAACATTGTTGATTTAGGCACAAAAAAAAGGACTAAACGGGATCGAGGAGGAAGAGAGATGCTTCTGAAGGACGTCTGAGGTAGAAAACGACTTTTGGCAATATATATTTTTATAGTAAAAAGATTCCTACCACCTTCTTGGGAGGGCAAAATCCCAAAAGTCCAATCCATAACATAGCCACCACACCAAACAAGAGTGAATTCACAGCTTCCAAACAGGGTGTCTTTCTTTTGGCCTCAGCTGGGTTGGCATCTCTTTTTTTTGGTTTAATATTTTTTGCTAGACAGAATACCATAGTTGACTATGCTATTCAATCCAGAGGCATCTAGTCCCACACATTATTCTTTAGCATGGAAAACTACTGTGTGGGCAGAGTATGCCCATGCAGTGGCATACATCGAAAGTATATTTTGGAAAATTCTCCCAACGTACACTTCCTACATAGTGTGGGTACACCCTAAGTAATCATGCTGGAAATGTCTCCTTCCTCTTGAATGTCCCACTTCATAACGCCTTCACCAATTCTATTCACAGATGTCAGCGGTACAAAGGGAAAAACAATCTGTAGGAGACTGTACTTGAGTTTAGCTCATATACATGGAGAGGGGGCTTGGACCCCCACAATACAGCCCAGCTTGATATATACTTAAAGGGGTAGTCCTATGATTTAAACTTGTCACCTATACACATGGGACTGATTGGTGGGGATAGTGCCTGACTTGGACCCCCACCAATAGCAATAACGAGGATCCTGTGTTCCCCCATATGAATGGAGCAGTGGTCGAGTCTGTGTGCCGCTGCTACGTTCATCTCTATAGGGCTGCCAGAGATAGCTGAGCAGTGTACTCCCTTTTCTTTGTCAGCCCCATAGAGATGAATAGAGCACAGTCAGTATGCATGCTCAACAGATGCCCCCCATTATCATAATGGTGGAGGTCCACGCAGTCAGATCCCCTCTGTTCAGACACCTATCACCCATCCTGTGGACAGGTAATACATTAAAATTTTGGGACAACCCTCTTTAATAGGATTAAAAAAATGATAAGCCAAACCCTTCAACTAAGCAGACACCATAAAATAGGCATAAATCCCAATATATCCCCAAAAGCTTCCAGAAAAGGTAATAATGTGATATGTCCTGTATTCACCTACGCAACCCAAAGGGGTTAACCCACAATGGCTATTTATTACCTATCCACAGGCTAGGTGTTAAAGGGGTTATCTGTAAGGCCTTATTCACACGTCCGTAGTGTTTTGCGGATCCGCAAAACACCTTGCCACCAGCCAAATAGAGAGGCCTATACTTGTCCGCAATTGCGGGCAAGAATAGGACATGCTCTATATTTTTGCGGAGCCGCCGCCCAGAAGATCGGCGGCGCGCTCCGCAAATGCGGAGAGCACAGTGTGTGCTCTCCACATCCATCACGTCCCCATCCAAAATGAATCGGTCCGCACCCGTTCCGCAAATTTGCGGAACGGGTGCGGACGTGTGAATTAGGCCTAACTGTATTGATGACCTGCGGATAGGTCACTAATAGTGGAAACCAGACAACCCCTTTGAAGTAAATGCAGCTGAATTGCAATACCAAACAATCCTATGAAGCAGTTCACCGTTCACTAGAATGATGTTTCTAAGACCCTCATTTCTCCTCACAGCAGTCATGAATAGCGTGGTGGTCTCCATCACTCTCATAGACTTTTAAAGGAGCAGCAGTGCACATGTTCGACCACTCAATTGAAATTCCTGACTGCGGGTGTACAGTGACGAAGAAAGATGGTCTCGAAATCCCTGTACTAGTATGAGTGGTGGTCCTGTGGATAGCTGATAAATGTCGATTGTGGGACCACCCCTTTAAAAGGGTTTTTGCTCTATTGGCAGACCAACATGGGCAGACCTGCGGAGGAAAGCATACTTAGGGTGGGTTCACACTAGCGTTATGCATTCCGTTATGGCCTTCCGTTATAAAGTGGTTATAACGAAACATAACAGAATCCATAAGACGGAAGGACGGATCCGTTCTTTTGCCCATAGACTTCAATTATGACGGAATGCAAAACGGAAGCCTTTAAAAGGCATTCCGTTTGCTTTCCGTCATAATACAAGTCTATGGAAAAGCATACCGGATCCGTCTGGGTCCCGTTATATAAGACGGAAAATGAAGTCCTGTGGACAGGACTTTGTTTTCCGTCTTGCATAACGGGACCCAGACGGATCTGTTCTGCTTTTCCATAGACCTGTAGTATGACGGAAAGCAAACGGAATGCCTTTTAAAGGCTTCCGTTTTGCATTCTGTCTGGGCATTCCGTTATTTTCCGTTATAACCATGTTATAACGGAAAGCAATAACGGAATGCCTAACGCTAGTGTGAACCCACCCTTACCTGCTAGGTCCCGGCTCTTTTGCTCCCCCGCCACTGCTGCAGCACTTGGGCCCCCTCTGTCAACATCTGGTTTGACATTGCTGAAGCCAATGAGTGGCTGCAGCAGTGATGTGCTTCCCCCTTTGCGTCATGTGACCAATTGACCTGATGCAAGGGGGGCAGGTCACTGCTGCAGCCAGTCATTGGCTGCAGCTGTGTCAAACCAAAGGTTGACAGTGAAAGACCCGAGCGCTTCAGCAGCAGCAGAGGAGGAAAGGAGGCTGACCCAGTGGCACAGGTAAGTATGCGTCCCTCTGGCGGTCCATCCATGAGAGGGGTTCTGCCAAAAGACCCCAGAAGATGAACAGCCCCTTTAAGCTCTAGATTTATATTCAATTCAAGGTTTGTAACCTATAAATTCATCCTTGTACTAAATGAGACCACCTGCTATTTCCCACACAGTATCTGAGCAGAAATGAATGCACAGGGTTCCATGGGGCATCTTCTAGAAGACCTGACGAAGTGGAAAATTGGTAGAGAGGCAAGATCTGCAGCGTGCATTATACTGTATACAGGGCCGGCACCACCAGTAAGCAAAGTAGGCCACCACGTAGAGCGCACTCTTGCTGGGGCGCCACTCTGGCCACAATAGAAGTCATAGTGCTCTCCGCTTTGACTCTCCTGCGCTCACTCCTGCGCCCCCCGCGGCTGTGAGTTGATAGGTGTGACTCCTCCACGGCACACTCAGACTGCGCTGCACTTGATGTGTAGAAGCACGCAGCGCAGTCTGACTCTCCTCAGCCACAGTGCTGCCGGGGAGGCGCTGTACGCCCTACGCACGAGATTCAGAGACTCAGTCACTGTGACTTTTCTTGCGGCCACCTACAGTCAGGATAAAAATTGGCGTGCATTCCAGTGGCTTGTTCATCATTGGCCCACATAAACATCAACATTCTCACTTAATAATATTGGAACAAGTCAAGATAATACCAGTTTTCACCAGATGGATATCCTTAGTGACCTCAAGCCCACATCATTTAGACTGTTCTGATTGGGTATGTGTTAACATGTGTTTGTTGAGAACAGATTTGGCAATAAAATGTTTTCCACACATGGGACAGCTGTAGGGTCTCTCGCCCGTGTGCTTCCGCTTGTGCATTTCCAACTCTGTCTTGCTGAAAAAGCACCTTCCACACGTGGAGCAGTACATAGGTAATGAGTGACTTTTCTGGTGTTTTGCGAGTGATGTTTCACTGTAGAAACAGCCTCCGCACACCTGACACACGCACAACTTCAAGTCTGTGTGAATGACCTGGTGTTTCACAAGGAACGACAGCTCTGTGAAGCTTTTCCCACATAAGGAACATATAAAGAATTTATCTACGGTGTGAATGACTTGATGTCGAGCAAGTTCCAAGTTACTATAAAAGCCTTTATGGCAACTGGGACAGTGATACAGAATCTCCATTGTGTTGGCACTTTGACGCACTGAGTAGACAGAAGAACTGTTTTTCTCATTCTCAACATCTGTTTCACCTGAATCAGTTGATGTAACTGGAGGCTCTTTAACAGTATTTTTGAGGTTTTTGTGCTTTCTTCCTTTGTGTGGGGCTGGTCCCTTAATAGGAGATGTAGATTGTCTCGAAGGATATCTGCGTGTTTTGATATGTATATGATCTTCACCTGAGACTGGTTCCTCCTTAATTTGAACTGGCAAGTACTGTGTACTAAAGTTGGTGTCGTAGTGGTCTTCATTGTTGGATGAGGCTGATTCCTCCATAATATGAGTAGATGAATATTGATGCATTTGGTCAGTGGGCCTATAACTGTCAGGTTCTGCGAGCTTATCTCTATCACATGAGAATGGTTCCTGAATATTCGGAGTATATATATACTGTGAGGGATCTGTGGATGTATAAACATTGGGTAGAGTGAGATCTCGTCCACCACATGAGACTGGTCCCTCCATACTATGAGGATAAGCATGCTGAGTATAAATGTTGGAGTCTGTGGAGTTTTCTTCATCTGAGACTGGTTCCTCCTTAATTTGAACAGAATCAAATTGCACAGTTGGGTCAGTAGTATTTGGGAGATTTCCTCCATCCCATGAGACATCACATGGTTCCACCTTAATATGAATAGATGAATAGTGTAGATCTTCTACATGACTAATATTTCCATTTTCATATCCAGATATTTTTCCGGTAGTGGCTTCTCTTGAAAACGTTTGTATATCTAGAGGGCTATGTATTTTTAAGCTTTCAGTCTCAGATTCGGTATCCATGGCCATGTCATCCTCATTTAGATATTCTGGAGTTACATTACGGAAAATACTATTTTTGCAATCAGGGCCATCTAAAGGACAAAAAAAAAACATGAAATCATTACACTTTGTGACATCTTAAGAATCCGATTTCGAAATAGACACCTGAAAGTGAGTGAAACCTCACTAATCTATTTAAAGGGGTTGGTCTATCTCACTTGTGGTAAGGTGCAGGGTGCCGTCGTGGATGGCAGGTATGTGTCACCGAGGTTCATAGCCTCGGTGAGGTAAGAGCCGTTTTTGTTGATGTCAGCAGCAGCTAGTGCTACTGACATAGTTTTAAATAGCATGGCTGCAAAGCCGATCCGGGCCGGCTCTTACCGGGAGCAGCTAAAGTGTAGGGTGGGTGGCTGCTCCCCACGACCCAGTCCGGGTTTTGGGCTGGGTTTATAAACTCAGCCAGCACCAACAGCTGGGGGCTGTGATTGTCCTGGAGCTGCTAACAGGGCTGAGGAGTTCTCTGACCTGGAGGAAAGAGCTCAGCAAGGTGGTGTTTTTCCCTGCAACTTGAAGGTGGAATCTCCTGCGGCTGGGCCGACTGCTAGGTGTGAACCCTCACCTAAACCTCCCAGGTGACTGAACCCTGTGTTGGCCTGTTTTGTTTGGCCACATTATTTCTGTTATGTGTGAATTATCACCAAGAGACTGTTTTTCATTTATGTTGTGCAAGTGTGAATAAAACACTGTTTATTGCACATTCTGGACTCCTTGTTTTGCCTCGGTACTGCACCCGCACCGCTATCTACCAGAGCGACTCCCCACACACTCATCAAAGTCAGATAAGGGCGTGTCTCACCTCTGGGACCTGCTCCTATTTCCAAAAGTGAAGGATAGCACACAGCGCATGCACCAGTGCTTGGCTATTCTTGGCAGTTGCACAGCAGTGAATGGAGGGTGCACTGCACATGTACAGCCACCTCTGTATTCACCTCTACAGGACTGCTAGAAATAGGTGAACCAGCACTTTGCTATATCCAAATATCCCATAGCAGTGAATGGGGAGATGGCTGTGCTTGTGCGCTGCGCTCTCATTCACTTCAGGGACCTGTTCTGGAGATAGGTACAGGTCCTAGAGGTGGGACCCACATCTGTCTGACATTAATGGCCTATCCTAGTGATATGCCATAAATGTCTGAGATGAGACAACCCCTTAAACCTCACATGCATAGCAAAGACTTAACAAGCATTGGTGCCTTCAATAGGAAAAACATAAAAAATTCCTCTCTTACCTGGTAATACAATATTTTGGCTGTTCTCCATCAGGATGTCTTTGTAGAGATCCTTGTGTCCTTCTATATATTCCCACTCCTCCATTGAGAAACAGACAGTGATATCCTGACATCTTATAGGAACCTGACACACACAATGATAGTCATCATCCAGACATCTCTTACTACATAATATCCCAGCATTCCCAGCAGCGCTCACCTCTCCAGTCAGCAGCTCAATGATTTTGTTGGTCAGTTCTAGGATGTTCTGTTCATTGTCCTCTGGAGGTGTCACAGAGTGAGGTGGAGTCAGTAAAACATTTCCCAGAGTTCTAGAAATCCCTTCTACGACCTGAAGTCTGTTGTTGTGTGCGGCTTGTCCACCTGACTTCTTCACAATAATATAATCCTGTAGAGAGGCAAGAGACCACAGTATAGATATGGGCCTGAAAACATAATATACACAGATGCGGATCCATTCACTTGGTCTTCAATTCGGGAGATACAGTGCGGTGTGGAACAGAGGCACGGACCGGAAGCCTATGGTAGCACTATGGTCATGTACAGGAGCCCTAAACCTCGTAAGTAGAGTTACAGAAACAGCGAAGCTTTGCCCCGTAACGGAATAAGTGTAAGAGTAAGGGGTTATCCCATTTGGATATTTGTCATATCGATGGGATATGCCACAAATGTACAATATGTGCAGGTCCCAGCTCTTGAACTTGCTCCTATCCCCACCGTGAAATATGCGGCGTCCTCTTTATTCCCTGCTATGGGACTGCCAAAATTTGTTGGGCTATCGGGTCTTTGACTGCAGCAACACAACAACATATAATTAATAGTTTTTATTGCACAAAGATAGAAAAACAAGAAATATAGGAGAAAACTCTTACCTTAAAAAATATTGTACATAACTTTTACCTACCGGAATACCCCTTTAAGCGGTTAAATGAGTATTCCCACTACAACAATCACTTCTCATATGAAAGTACTTTTATAAATATTATGCCATCCTTAAAGGGGTTCTCCAGGAATTAATAAAATGAAAATGCTTAAATATCACCTTATTATAAATATATTCCCAAATACCTTTTATTAGGCATAATGGCTCATTTTGGCTATGGAGCAATCATTAGCGGAAACAAGATGACCGCCGTCCTATTGGTACACACAAAACCTGTCCTAATCACACAGCAGGACAAGTTACTTCACAACCCTGAGCTGCAGAGCTGCCTCATCCTCCTCAGTACAGTTTAATATGATCTTCAGCCGAATCTCTGAAGGAATGGAGTTCATGAGGAGACATGAAGTACAGAGAGGAGGGTGGGGATGTGGCTGATGAACAGCAGCTCTTGTATTACCACGGTCTTCATTACCACGGTCTGTCCTGCCCGTCCTCTCTGTACTTCATGTCTCCTCATGAACTCCATTGCTACAGATATTCGGCTGAAGATCTTATCAGCTGTATTCAGGATCATAATTCCTGACAAGTAGAGAGGAGAGGAAAATGAGGCAGCTCTGCAGCTCAGTGCTCCGAGGTAACTTGTCCTGCTGTGCTATTAGGACAGGTTTTGTGTGTAGTAATAGGATAGCAGCCATTTTATTTCCCCTGATGATTGCTCCCTAGACAAAAGAGCCATTATAACTAATGAAAGGTATTTGAGAATTTATTTAGAATACAGTAATATTTAAGTATTTTCATTTTCTTAATTCCCGGAGAACCCCTTGAAGTAATAAGCTGAAGCATACATGTTGCTACAAAAAGCCCAGTAAAACCCGCCCTTTGTATCATTACGTTCTTCCTTTAAACTTCCTATAGCGTTGTCTGAACTCTTATAGCAGTAAAATCGTGCGTCGACCATGATAAATCCAAAGTGGAGCAGATTTACTAATCCTGTCCAATATTTTGACAGTCAGTCTATAGATGGATGCAGTGTCTCATGCTGGATGATACATTTGGTGCATCTTAAAGGGAACCTGTCACCGGGATTTTGGGTATAGAGCTGAGGACGTGGGCTGCTAGATGGCCGCTAGGACATCCGTAATATCCAGTCCCCATAGCTCTGTGTGCTTTTATTGTGTAAAAAAAATGATTTGATGCATATGCAAATTAACCTGGTATGAGTCCTGTCCCTGAGATGAGTCACGGACAGGACTTATCTCAGGTTAATTTGCATATGTATCAAATCAGGTTTTTTACACAATAAAAGCACACAGAGCTATGGGGACTGGATATTGCGGATGTCCTAGCAGCCCATGTCCTCAGCTCTATACCCAAAATCCCAGTGACAGGTTCCCTTTAAACCAAACTGTTTTCCCACTAAGCCACGCCCCCTTTTCAAGAGGGGCACAAATAATGCCTAAAACACATAATAAATGTGGTGCAAAGATTTTATGCCATTTTTTGGCACAAATTAAGCCAGAGTTTTGGAGACTTTAGCTTTGTAAATCTCGACCACTGACTTAATTAAAAGGCGGATGTTGGAAAAACCCTTTTAAGCATTTTAAAGAGGATGTCTGACATTGGACAACTATTGGCAGGGGTCTGGACAGGGTTTAACGAGAAAAAAAAAAACTCACTTTGTCATAATGTCCTAGTTGCAGCACCACGGCCCCCGTCTCCGGCTGTTCCTGCATACGTCAACACTGAGGCCATTGATTGGCCGGCAGGGATCACATGCATGTAGACTGCACATCACACATCTGGTCAGGCAGGGATCGGAAGTGGAGATGTTGGGAGACATGGCCCTGGAAGCAGGACACTGATGTGCTGAGTGGATTTTTTTTTTTATTGTTACATTATGTCCAGCCCCCTGCCAATTTTTGTCTAGTTTCAGACAGTCCATTTAAAAACAAAATCTTGTAGGATCAAGGCTAGAGAAACCCAATCCCCAAAGGTCTGTACACAGCAATTTTATTTCTGTCTTCATACAACCATCAGGCAAGGCTATAGGCACATTTAGCATGTAGGTTGGGAACTTTCCCGTTGGCACATTAAACATAAAACACGGAGTGCACATAGTCTAATAGAGCTAACAGTGAGGTCATGTGACATATTTCCCAGAATCCCTCACCTCTCCGGTTAGCAGATAGAGGATCTCCAGCGTGAGGTTTAATATTTGCTTTTTTATGGCGCTCTTGTTCTTCTCCATCCTTAGATGATCAGCACTGGGGTCTATCTTGTAGAAAGGAGTCTGTGATTGGTTGTTTTCCTGGAAATGTAGAATAATAATACGATAATCAGGAAGAAAAAAGATTATAAAAGTTTATTCCAGTGCAAGAAAAAAGCTGCACATGCCATCGCCAACCTCCCACCACTGCCGTCCCAACAGTGCCGGGGTCCCTACAGCAATCCACCTCCTATTCCTGTCAGAACACGGCAGGAAATCAGTGTGTTTCTTCAGTGGAATACCCCTTTAGGATTATTACATTTGGGGCTTCTACAGAGGCGTAACTATAATTCATGGGGTCCCATAGAAAAATAAGATATGGCCCCCACTACTTAGTGTGAGAAAACTTAAAAGCAGTATAAGTAGCACTAATTAAAAGGTATGTATAATAAACCATCCATCAGAAAAAACACATTGGACCTGTTTGTGGGGAATAACAATATGCTGCATTTTTGCTACAATGTTCTTGGACCTGACTGGGCCCCCAACCTCGGGGCCCCATAGCAAGTGCTATGGCTATAGTTACGCCCATGGGCTCCTAGTAGGGCTGGGAGATTAACTGAATTATTCGATTAATTCCCTCATGAGGCCTTCGACTATTCAGTTTTTTTTTACAGAATCAGCAAATCTATTTGGCCCGCCACTAAGCCCCCCAGCCTGCTGTGTTACTAAGCCCGCCCGCTGTGTCACTTACTTGCTCACCCTGCCATCTTTTCCTGCACTGCCAATCTATTCACTACTCACAAAAATTTAGGGATATTTGACTTGTGGGTAAAATTTCAGGATGAACTTAAAATGCCCTCTAATCTTGCTGTTCTCTAAGGCCACTTTCACACAAGCGAGTTTTACGGGCGGGTGCAATGGGTGACGTGAATGCATAGCACCCGCACTGAATCCTGACCAATTCATTTCACGCATCAGTTCTGCGTTGCGTGAAAAATGCAGCATGTTCTAAATTATGCATTTTTCACAAAGCCCTGGCCCCATAGAGGTGAATGGGGCTTCAGTGAAAAATGCATAGCTTTCGGAAGCAAGTCCGGATGCAATGCATTTTTCACTGATGGTTGCTAAGAGATGAAAAACGCATCAAACCGCATTGCACCCGCGTGGAAAAAACTGAACGCAATCGCAGACAAAACTGAATGAACTTGCTTGCAAAATGGTGCGAGTTTCGCTGAACGCACCCGGAGATAATCTGTCACGCTCGTGTGAAAGAGGCCTTATAAGGAGCTTAACAGCAAAATTCACAACAGGTGTTTGATCCATGAAACACCTGATACATTTCCTGGTTTAATTACAATTTGTGGTTGTGGCTATCAGGGAAAACGTAAGCCCTGGGGGTGAACCCTCGACCTACCTAACTAACTAGAACTAAGCGGCTTAAATTGTGCCATAACCGCTGCATTGTAGGGGTACCTGAATAAGAGGGCAAAACACCAGAAATGCAAAATTAGAAATTTATTGCAGAAAATTCTCACATCACCAGGTTCTGAAATGCAAGCGACATTTCATGCTTAGGTTGGGGAATATATCTATTAAAACCGAAGGAGCGACAATGGCCTAATTTACGAATGTGTGCAGGGACCCTGTTCCTGGATGTGGGCCTATCCTGAAAGAGTGTCCGGACACGGTAGAAGGATTCAACTCTAAATTTGTGACTAGAATACGGACATCCTCTACGAATAGTGAGGTGGTTAATGGCTTAGTGGGGAAAGGCAATAAAGATTCCAGAAGGTCATGACCTGCTAGGGCAGTTAGTAACTGTTGAAGAACCAATACTGGACACCAGGAATGGGAAGTCGGGAAGAAGATCACCTGAGTGGGGGGAACCTGCCTGTGAAGTGTTTGTGACCGGTAAAGACAAAACCAGACCATCGGGGCTTTGGCTCAACTGATTTATTCTGATGAACCTGTTGTTGGAGGTCTTGTAGGTGAACTCTCCTGGTCTCGGGAAGCAGTAGGAGGCTAGGTAAACAGGAGCTTTGATCACTAAACTTCGGAGTACCCCAAAGAGGGCTCTGTCCAGCATGTCCGACAAGTCTCGGAATAATTTACCGGAAAAGCCTATCCTGCGCAGCTGTCCCTCCACACTGGATTTCTCTAAATCTCTTAAGGCGACCTTGATAACGTGAGTGAAAAACAAAGAGCCCCTATCCAGATGGCTAAGAGAGGTGAAATGTTGGACCCCTGCAATGTAGGATCGTACTGTATGACAGTTTGCATTCCGAGTGGCAGTAACCAATGAAGGCCAGAACATACTCAATAAAATTGGTATCTCGCTGTGGATATTTTTCTTGGAACCTGCCAAACAAGTTCCAACCTGTGCTGTAACTTCTGGTAGTTTTAGCTGACAGTGATCTGGCAACCAGGCGGTATGTGGTGACCAGATGGCTGGTTAAATCCTTGCAGACAGTGCTGTAAGTAATCGGTGTTGACGACACTCAAGTAGGATTTATCCGGTTTTAATGTACACACTACCTTGGGGTGAACCCTGAAATAATTTGTGCACACATGGAGTAGGCGACATTGACCATAGTTGCAGGTCGAGAAATTGTAGATATTACAAATTTGGGATCTGCCTAGAAATTTGACGGGACGACCCAATTTGTCGACCGTGCCGATGCTCCTGTGAGCCTCTGACAGGCCGGCAGCAGAGACTATGGAGGTTGTCTCCACACCACCAGCTGCCAGATGACATCATTCGACAGTATGAAATATGGATTGACGCTGAGCACAAGATGACTCTTTGAGCCCGGCAAAATGTCTGCAGAAGAGCTCAGTGTCAATGTTGGCCCAGTTTGTGGTGAACTGGAACTGACTAAGGGCTGCAGCGGCTTTTGCGGGAAAAAGAGCAATGGTAATCATAGAACGCAGTGCCGCCGTACTTATGCCCCAAGTCAGTTACCCTGTAAAGGTACAGATCTAGTTCTTCTCTTCTATCTGGGCGGACCAAATGGATAACATCTCTGTATAAACTGAATGCCAGAACAAATTCTGGAATAGTAAGTTTCCTGTTAAGCCTGTGATCACGGAATCAAGGCGATGTCATCACAGGCGATGGTCTCCAACCTTGCCTGAATGTTATTCGTTGACGACTTCAAGTTATTGACCATCACGTGCAATTGGGTGAGAGAAGTCTGTAGAGTAGCCATTGAAACTTCCTCTTGACGCGGGTCCGCGGTACTAGCCACCAGCAAGCGGTACAGCTCAGCCTTCCTAGCTGAGGCCGAGAAAGGGATACCCCTTTTCAACAGCTCTGATGTAAGTCTAGGAACGGTCCAACTACGGAATGACGGTATGCACCCGCTTCAGACATCCTGGTGACATTCTCATCTACTGAGCCTTCTACGATATCGGATGCATGCGACATCTCTGACTGTGGATAACAGAAAATTAGGAAAGGCTCTGCGGAGTGGTGCACCTTCACCTGATGAGTGAACAACCATCGAGTGCCAATACGAGTGGAAGCATGCATGCCGCGGCACGGCGGTAAACCATGGACTGGCAATCCGTGAAGTGAACCAGATGCCCCTGACCCAGGCAAGGACCGCCCAAGTGACACTAAGAACTCGCGACAAACTGTGAGCCCTGCACCGTGATGGACGAGCTGTGAGGAGACCGAGGCTGGGTGTAGTAAAGAGAATTGCCAACTAACATGCCATCGCCAAATAATGACGCAGACTTACCGAGACCTCAGAAATGAACCTGCATAAAATAAACAATACATAACTTGTAAACGGACATACTGATGGAAACGCAACCATGAACCGGTTGCCACTCCCCTCTACTTGTATATACAAAGTATATGTTCTTTTATTTTTATTTATTTATTTTTTTTCTTCTTCTACCTGATCCAACGAAAATACCGAATGAGCCAAGGAGAGGTGACCTGAAAGAGGATGATTGGCAATTACCATGTGACACATAATGCTATATGCCTCCTAAAAGTTTCCCCCTTTTTTTTTTTTTTTATTATTCTAAGACATATATGCTTATTCTGACTCTTTTCCCCCCTTTTCCTTTTTTTTTCTTTATCCTTCTTTTTCCTCTCTCTCTCCTTATGCCCGAACCTTCCCTTAGTGACCAGCACATGCTCCTGCTCCCTGCTCCCTGCCCCCTGCCTCACTATGAGCACGGCAGCCCATGCAATACATTACAAAGAGAACGGAGTCCCACTGACCCCTGCACCCTAACGAGACTGCTACGTGGGGAGCCGAGGCTGCCAGGCAGTAACGTTCCGGTGCGGTGGTGCTCCTCCTTACCTAAGGAGCCGACACTGCCGACCGGACTGAGGAGACGAGTAGCAGCGGAACGTGACTCACCCAAACCGGACGCAGAGAGGCAGGGACGATACGCAGGTAGGATGCCAGAGAGATTCCTGAACACTGGATACACGCAATGCTTGTGCACCTCGAATCCACGCAGGACGTGGATAAGGGGGGTGCGCCTGGCTATATGATTGCGGGGGGACGCCCCTCCCACAAATACAGGCCAATGAATTGGCCTTCATAATCAAACAGTCCTCCTCATCATGCTGTTCACATCTTGACATCATGAGACCAAGACAACACCTAACAATTGATCATCAGTACCCAGCCATTGCGAGGTTTAAAGCAAGATGTTCTCAGACGGAAGTGGCCCCTGAGCTTAGAGTGTCAGTCATCAGCAGGTTGCAACAAATATACAGAGAGACTGGAAAGTCATAGAAAAGCATAGAAGTGAACATCTTTTGGCCACATACCACACTGATAACAGCTTCATTGTGAACAATGCCCTGCAGGACCGGATGATAACTGCCACAGAACTCCAGGCACATTTAAGGGAGGTGTTACGTCAGACCATTCTAAACCGTTTACATTAGCGTGACTGTGTGCTAGACGACCTGCAAGGGTACCTGACCACACCACCAGGCACATGCGTCATTGTCTTCCATGGGCCAGAGTGCATCTATGCTGGACGATGGACCGTTGGCCTCAGTGCTGTTCACTGATGAAAGTTGATTCACGCTGAGCAGAAGTCATGGCCATCAACGATGTTGAAGACTTCAAGGAGAGCTCGATGCATCAGCCACTCTTGTCACCACATGAGCCTTTGGCAGCGTTGGTGTTAGTGTGGGCAGGTGTGTCTACTCCATACAGAACTGCCCTGCACTTTGTGAATGGTACAGTTAAAAGGCCATACTACTTGAATAACATCATTAATCCATTGTGCCTCTGCATGAACAACGCAGGCCAAATTTCAAATTCTAAATTTAATAATTTTGAGGCGTATTTTTAGACGATTTTACATTTATCTAACATCATACACTAAATATAAGACCACTGCTGCCATACACAGGGCCCGCCTGACGCTGCCGTACCCAGGGCCCGCCTGACGCTGCCGTACCCAGGGCCCGCCTGACGCTGCCGTACCCAGGGCCCACCTGACGCTGCCGTACCCAGGGCCCACCTGACGCTGCCGTACACAGGGCCCACCTGACGCTGCCTTACACAGGGCCCACCTGACGCTGTCGAGCACAGCGCCCACCTGATACTACTATATACATATTAAATACACAGCATTACCACATGGCCATTACACAGATAGTTTACTATATACACATTGCACACACCGCTCTGCTACATGTCCATTACACAGATAGAACTACTTTGTCCACATTACACACAGAAAACTGTACAATAGACTGGTTACACTGACATAGCTCTGCTTTATACACACCTTCCATACATAAAGTACCTCTGCATGCTCCACCAGCACAGTCCTACATGGAGCCTGTGTTCCCCTAACTCCTCCCACACACATGGCTGATCACATGACTGTGACATCCCCACAGGTCCTGTAACCACAATGTAGTGTTTAGTCCAGACTCTGGAGCTGCTCCTGGTGAGAGAGATGTCCGTGAGGGTCAGGGATTCTTGGGAGAGGGGCGGGGCTTCATGTGTGCCAGACCTGGCGGCTTCTGATACAGTGCACCTAACAAGAAAAAGAGTCCTTTTTGCAGGGAGTAAAATGGCCTGAACAGGCGTCTGACGCTTGTACAGGCCTTATTGCGACCTCTGGGTGGGGGTCCCACACCCGGCACCCCTGCCCATCAGCTTGTTGAAGAGAAGGCTTATGCCAGGGTAGCCTGCTTGTCGTCGACACCGCAGCGGTGAGCAGGTGTAATTACAAGCAGCCCTGTTAATTTCAATTGGACGGCTTATTCCTATCCAAGTGTATGGGAACGAGCAGTCCTATTGAAGTGAATGGGATGACTTGCTGTTACACTTGCTCACCGCTGCGCTGTTGACAGCGAACAGGTTAACAATAAGTGTTAGACCGCCGCCGATCTGATATTAAAATCCTGGAAAACCCCTTTAAAGGGCTTCTGTCACCCCCGATTTAGCAATTTTGAGTAGTGGACATTAGCTATTTGCTAATGTCCGTTGAGTTCATACATATTACTATTACCTCTCTCTGTGCTCTAAATTCTGTAAAAATCGCACTTTTATGTTATGCTAATTTCTTCACTACCAGCAAGTTGGGCGGTTACTTGCTGGTAGCCGCCGCATCCTCGGACTATAAACACGCCCCCTCCTCCACTTGATAGACAAGGCCAGCGAGCGCTCTTCTCCTCCCGCTGGCCCTGTCTTCCCATGAAATCCTGCGCCTGCGCCGTAACGGTCTTCATTCGGCACAGGCGTTCTGAGTGAAGGAGCTGGCAAGTGCCCGTCCTTCACTCAGAACGCCTGCGCCGAATGAAGACCGTTACGGGCGCAGGCGCGTGATTTCATGGGAAGACAGGGCCAGCGGGAGGAGAAGAGCGCTCGCTGGCCTTGTCTATCAAGTGGAGGAGGGGGCGTGTTTATAGTCCGAGGATGCGGCGGCTACCAGCAAGTAACCGCCCAACTTGCTGGTAGTGAAGAAATTAGCATAACATAAAAGTGCGATTTTTACAGAATTTAGAGCACAGAGAGAGGTAATAGTAATATGTATGAACTCAACGGACATTAGCAAATAGCTAATGTCCACTACTCAAAATTGCTAAATCGGGGGTGACAGAAGCCCTTTAAATAAAGACACAAATCACATACTGACCTAAACAGAAAACTAACATTTAACCCCTTCCAGTATCATCCACATTTCTTTTTACATTACTGCCTGTGCAGGTAAAATTGAGCATATTCTCTTACCATGCAGCAAGTCCACTAGTGCCACATCTAGTTAGTGGCTCTATGTTGTGATCCCCCCACCCCATGACATCTGTATGCCTACATTAAATATGGAATGGAACATGTCCAGTCTCGGCGCGGCTGTGGCTTTTTTAAATGAATAGGAGGAAGAAAGGACGCGGCTGTTTTTCGGCGCGGCTGTCCACATTAAAATTATGCGATTAAAAAACGCCATGTGAACGGGCCCTTACAGCTCCAGTACATGCTAACCAGTCCTGATATTCATGAGCGCCTGGCTTTCTGTGCCCCCTGCCACTGACTCACAGTTTTTTCCAACTGAATGAGCAGCAGGGGCAGAAAAAGCCAGGAGCTTATGAATATGGCACTTATCGGCCATGAAATACAAGGTTTTAGCCAAGCGGCTGGGTCAACTAAAGAAAGTAGGGCTCTGTCACTAGTTTGTTTCCCTTAGGACACCCTAAAACTGGTGACAGATTCTCTAATGGTCAATACTTTCCCTAACTAGCTGATATAGCCATGAATACAGCTCCCACAAAGGATGTAACCCAGATCTTCTACCCTCCCCACATTCCACAACTAACAAGATTTGACCATAATATACCAGACAGAAAGCACATGAGCTGGGAGAAAACGATTTTATTTTTTTTAAGTTAATCAAATAAAAATGATAACAATAAATAACGAACATTAAATCGGTCAATGCTTGAAAACTCTCAGATGATATGTTCACGGTATCTCCAGCCCTGCAGGTCTTATGTCAGGTGCCTGGTCACTGATGAAGATGGTAAGTCCAATAACGTCTGATCTTATAAACGTCTGATGTTATCATGGTGGAACTGTTTTTGATGTTAAGTCCTTTATTCCAATGTCCTGATGTTGCAGCAGCAGAAGACTGCACTAAGAAATCCCGATTTCTGGGCCTTTGCTCCTCTGCTGTTGTTTTTTTCGAGACATTTTGGAATCCACCACTTTCTTCTCTTATGGATCTTTTCACTTTCATCCTCTTCCTCACCGATTTTATCAAGGTCAAAGCAATTTTGGAATCTTCTTAGTCCAATCATGTTGTCTTGCTTGTCCATATCTCCATTCTCTTCCTCGCCATCCTGTATCCACTCTCCTTCCTCATTCTCTTCCTCTTCAGGAATGGTCTCTAGACTGGGCCAAAAGACCTCTCCAAATTGAGAAGGCCAGAATGCTGGCTCTGCCTCCTCGACTTTCTTCCTCCATTTCTCATCTGGGTAGTCCTCACTGTCCATATTCAATGCGTACAAACTGCTCACCAACACTGAAAATACTCCACTGTCAACTACAACCCTCAAGAGAATGTTAGCTCTGCAGCTCCTTATATAATGTGTCTGATGTCACAATGTCCAAAGAACCAAAGATGGACAGCCAATCAAATTCTCTCTTGTTTGCATGTGGTTCACAATCTCACACTGAACACAATATTCACTTATTTCTCAGAACATCAACAACCATATACATATGTGAACAATTATAACCACAAGTTCAGTATACTAGAAAACAGATTTGCCCAGATTTGTCTGCACCTAGAATCTGTCTAAAAAGTAGAGCATATTGACAATTATGGTTTCTACAACTTTTTCCAACTCGCTTGAAAAGTGGGAAAACGTTTGGTGGGAAAAGGGCGTAAAAATTGTAAGTTCACATCACCGCTTTGTATTTCCATTGTTTTGCTCCAATTTTTTTTTTTCATCATGCACGCAGAATTTTTTGTCCGTTCTTTTTGATGGCCCCGAATGGAGTCCCCAATGCAGATGTGAACAAGCCCTTAGCTATTGATAGTTGTTAGAGTCAGAGAGAAGTATCTAGCTGTTCACCACAATTATCATCCAGCCTGAGTCCCTGTGATAAATCTAGTGCAGACAGCCTGTTCACTGTAAGTTTAGGCCTACAGGCTTAGTAAAAACGGTGGACAATGACTGACAACATTGATGTATGCCTGTATACATCGATGCCCTTCAATCCCTGGAAATGGTAAGGGGGTGCAAAGGAAGGTGCACCAGGCTAATATACACCGCAGTCTTTAAAGGGGTTTTGCTGGATTTTTAGAATGGGTCATCAATAAAAGATCAGTGGGGGTCAGACACTTGGCACCTCCTCCGACCAACTGGTTGAAGAGACGGCGTAACGTGCCAGCTCAGCCTTCCCTTACCTGAGTGTTATTACAAGAAGTTGTCCTATTCACGTCTATGTGACGGCGCGTTCCTATACACTTGAATACTACAGAGCCATCCCATAAAAGTGAATGAGACGGCTTCTTGTAGTTACACCTACTCACCACCGTGATATCGATGGTGAGCAGGTAAACAATGAAGAAAAGGCAGCCCTGGCATGGCGCGCGCCTTCTCTTCAACCAGCTGATCGGTGGGGGTTCTGGGTGGTGGACCCCGCCATTCTGATATTGATGACCTGTCCTAAGGAGAGGTCATCAATATTAAGATCCCGGAAAACCCCTTTAAGTTTACTATACTTTTTCATTTAAGCTATTATACAGCATATTTGAATAACAGTACGCTTTAATGTAGCTGAACGATGACGTATAAATGTTATCTTCTCTAGTAGAGAAGAGGAAACTGGGAAAATATTTCTTTATTGCTAAATCATTTCAGTAATCAGAAATAATTACTGAGCCCCTAAACATAAAACGCCAACTTTATGAATGTGCATTAAATTTACAGAACCCTATCAGAGTACAAAGTATTGGATTTAGGAGAAAACTACACAGGAGTCCTCTCCATCATGTTAGCACCGCACAACGGACTGTGTATTTCAGCGCAGCTTTGAGACTGAGGGTAGGAGGGAAATTTAAATTCAATAGTTGTTTCCAACTTGCATCTCACTGGGAACAGTGTAGGCCAGACCCAGGAGTTTCTGTCACACTGCACCACCGCCTGTTCTGTCTACACTCATTGGCACTGCATTCTGGATTACTGAATAACCTGCGGAAATAGTGCTGAATTTAAGCCTAACAGTGGTTGGCCGAGCTTCAGCCAATTACTAATATGCTTGTTTTTGCCCCAGACCAGTATATGAGGTGTGGTGTTTTTCCTGCACCCGTACATTTATATAGTTACACAGTAAAGTTAAAAAAATTCATACAACCAAAGGATGGGAGGAAAGGTGAATTAAGGTAATAGAAGCATTTCATATCGCCCATACCTTCCTGACCATCCATGCACCTACAGAGGGATCTCCCACCATTGTCAGCAAATGGGTGGTGATGGACGGGTAGTCAATTATGACAGAGAGCTCCGTTAATAAATATATGCACTGGCAAAGCCTCTAGCACATTTACTCAATGTATCAATAGTCCTCATTTCACCCAGCGAAGGTCAAGGGGATGTGCCTTTGTGCATACATCTGGCCTGTATGTCAGCTAGCCAATTTTCTCTTTCACCTATGACAGCACCCCGGGAGAGATCGCTTCCTCCTCCAGACAGGAAACAGGGACCAGAACCGCCTTTTAAAAGAGGGATCCTCCCCTCTACCTCCAGTTCTTTTTCCTGTCCTAAGAGGCAGGAGAGAATCGGATCTGCCGTTTACAGTTGTTCCAGAGCTGCGGGGGACCCGGCAATTGATGCGGTGAGGAGGGTTACCCCGGGCAGCATAAGTCTCCATGGGGAGCCGCCACAAAAGTCTGGCCTCCAGTCTCTGTCCCTCACCTTCCGCTCCCCTTCCCGGGCCTGTTTTTTTTTTTTTACCTCTTTGGGACTCCTGCGAATCTCTGCGGCGGTGTTTGCATGTTCGGCCGCCGGCCCACGTGTCTGCATCTACTTCCGGGTCCAAGTGGTGAGAGGACGCCAACGCTGCGGACCAGAAGAGGAGGGAGCCGACAACGCGAGCCAAGGAGAAAAAGCCCAGCCAGCTATATGCCGACTAAGGACCTGGCAGTTTCCCATTCCGGCTGGTTGTGATGTGTGAAAGAATGGAGCAGGTTCAGCGCGCTGAGACCACCAATGTTACAACGGTACCAGGGTGGGGTAAGCGGGGTCAGTCCCCGGCAGATTTTATTTTTAGTATTGCTCATGGGGTCATGTTTGTGTGTGCCTAGTTGTCTAAGGAGTCTTCCAGCAAGACCTCCAGAGCTAAAAAAAGGGGGTGTGCTGTCTGTAAAAAGAAGCTACCCTCTGCATAGGCTAAACCCCTTTGTCAAGGATGTGTCAGCAAGTTAATGGAGGAGGAAGCTCCGTCTTTGATTGGCAGCATTAAGCAGATGATCTGGGATGAGGTCAGAGAGTCGGTTAGCGGATTGATTAAATGCCGCCCCGGTACTTCTGCTGCTGCATCTAAAGATTCCCCCTGTGACAGCCATATTCTTTCTGGTTTGGAGGAAGGAGAGTGTTTGCCATCTGATGATTCTTCTAAGGACAAGGCAGCATGGAAACCGCTTTCCTTTTTTTTTTATATATTCTTTATTTATGTAAAGACATAGAATAGACAGCGCATTTTGCAATTGAGTACACAAAACATATCTTCAAAAAACAGTGCGCCATAATAAAGTGATAAGCATGATAAGCTGTACAACAAAATAAAAGGAAATTAGTCATGTGGGACAAAATACCCCTCTACTAATAACATCTAGGTCTCGGGATGAAGGCCTGGCCGTCTAAACTAAAGTGGCCAAGTCGGAACACAATTCCAAACCAATAAACCTCGAGTATGCACAGTCGCCAACTGAAAATGAACTCGGGTCAACATTTCCCAAGGGGGTAATCGTCAGCGGAACCATACTCAAGTAAAACACTCAAGACACACAAAGGAATGGACACTCACGAGACACAAATGGAGTGGGGGGAAGAGTGCAGAACCATAATCCTCTCATACAGACAATAAACTTCGGTACTCCTGTGAGTCCTGGAATGAGAACCATGCGGCCCATGCATCAAGATACTTTTTATACCTCCCCCTTGATTGTGATGTAAGTTCCTCCATTCTCCGGATCTCCTCCACTTTTTGGATCCAAGTACTAATCACCGGAGGTGAAGAGGATTTCCACCTCGCAGGAATGCAAGACCTAGCCGCTATCACCATAGAAACCACTGTTTCATGCTGAGAACACTAATTCCCTAGTCAAGGCGGTTAGAGCTACTATGGGGTTGGATGGTCAAAGACCTCAGCAATTGGTGCAGGACTCTATGTTTAAGGGGCTAGGTCCTAGGAAGAGGAAGGTGTTTGATATACATAAGAACATTCAGGTGGTAATTGCCAGAGAATGAAAAAGACCCGATAGGACGTTTTTCGTTCCTTCCTCTGTTAAACGGAAATGTCCGTTTCATGAAGAAGTCTCCGCCCCTTGGGATAGGGCCCCAAAGCTAGATGCTCCTGTGCCTAAGATGTCCAGGAAGAATGCACTCCCCTTTGAAGGTATGGGTTCCCTTAAGGACCCAATGGACAGAAGGGCAGAGGTTTATTTAAAGAAAAACTGGGAGGCCTCTGCAGCAGCAGCTTTCAAACCTGCTATTGCTGCTACGTCTGTTGCTAGGTCCTTAATGGTGTGGATGAGGGAGTAAGAGGCCCACATTAAAGGAGATACCCCTAGGGAACAGTTGCTTACCTCCTTCCCCATTATAAACAATGTCCTAAATTTCTTGCCTGATGCCTCTGCGGACTCCTTAAGATTTCCGCTAGGTCTTTTGCCTTATCTAACTCTGCCCGTAGGGCTATTTGGTTAAAGGGCTGGAATGGGCACGCTTCCTCTTAGGCCTCATGCACACAACCGTATGTGTTTTGCGGTCCGCAAACCGTGGATCAGCAAAACACGGAAGCCACTCCGTTCCACAATTTACGGAACGGAACGCGGTCCATTGTAGAAATGCCTATTCTTGTCCGCAAAACGGACAAGAATAGGACATGCTCTGTTTTTTTTGTGAGACCACGGATTGGAGCAACGGATGCAGACAGCACACTGAGTGCTGTCCGCATCTTTTGAGGCCCCATTGAAGTGAATGGGTTCGCGCCTGAGCCGCAAAATATGCGGCTCTGACGCGGACCAAACATACGGTCGTGTGCATGACGCCTAAGGCAAATCTTTGTGCTATCCCATGTCAGGATGAGTTTTTGTTTGGCCCCGTCCTTGACGACCTTCTAGAAAAGGCCTCCGACAAGAAAAAAGGCTTTCCCTCCGCTAGTCAACCCCCTCAGGAGGTCTTTCCGTCCTAGATTTAATAAAGAAGGATTTAAGCGAAAGGAGAGAGCAAAGTGGTTTTCTGGTGTCACTAGAAATAATAAGGGATTTCTTTTTTCTGGGCCAGATGCCTCAAAGAAGCATTCCCAATGACGCCAGGCCCCCTGTCGGAGGTCGTCAGCTATCATTGCAGAAGTCTTTTCCCTAATAGAGAAGTGAGTGTTGATAAAGGTCCCAGGGCAGTAAGTGACAAAAGGGTTTTACTCTCCCCTGTTTCTCGTCAAAAAACCAAATGGCTCGTTTCGGACCATAATAAACTTAAAATACTTAAACCAGTATCTGGTGTACGAGAGGTTTCGTATGGAGTCCATCAGGTCAGCAGTAAGCAATCTTTCCCCGGATTGTTTTGTGGCCACAGTGGAACTGAGGGATGCATATTACCATGTCCCTATCAGATCCCAGCCATCAGATGTTTGAGGGTAGCAGTCCAATTAGGAAAGGAACAACAGCTAGAAGACCGCAGTACAGAATTTTTGAATTCCATCATTTTACCCACTCTGTCTGCAGAAGATGCCCAAGGGCTTCTCCAGCCGTTCACGCTGGAAGAAGTGGACCAGACTCTTAGGTCCATCCCTTCTGGTAGGAGTCCTGGACCCGATGGGTTTCCTATCTCATATTATAAAAAGTTTAAAGATGCCTTGCTCCCTCACTTTGTAGCTGTGTGTAATCATCTACTTAGCGGAGGCTCTCTCGCCCCTCAGTCCCAGGAGGCACACATAACGATTATTCATAAAGAAGGCAAAGATAAGGAGGCTTGTGGCAGTTATAGGCTGATATCTCTGCTGAACACTGATCTAAAATGGTGGGCCAAATTGCTTAACAATAGACTATCAAGGTTGCTTCCGGGACTGGTGGGAGCAGAACAGGTAGGATTTGTTGCTGGCAGGGAGGGTAGGCATAATGTCAGTAGAGTCGTCCACGCAGTGACCTACGCTGCTAAACACAGGTTCCCACTTGTGCTATTGGGTACTGATGCAGAGAAGGCGTTCGACAGGGTCTCCTGGCACTACATGAGATGTGCCTTAAGTGCCTTTGGCCTCCCGAATGAGTTCATCCGTGCTATTTTTACACTATATTCAGCACCGTCGGCGAGAGTGATGGTTAACGGAACCCTGTCGGACGCCTTCCAAATCAGAAACGGGACCCACCAAGGATGCCCGTTGTCGCCCTCCATGTTTGTACTCACCTTAGAGACATTGCTTTTGAAATTCCGTCAATCCACTAAGATTAGGGGTTTACAGCTGGGCAGCTTTTCTCATAAGATTGCTGCTTTTGCGGACGATCTACTGCTGATCTTGACAAATCCGGTTCTTTGGACTTGTCTCGAACTTCAAAATAAATTTTGATAAGTCGGAGGCCCTGGGGATCTCGTTATCCCCGGCGTTACGAGCCAGGCTTAAAGCCCTCACACCGTTTAAGTGGCCTTCTCAAGCTCTGAAGTATCTGGGAGTTATGATCCCTCATGACCCCAAGCTCCTCTTCAATTTAAATTACCCACCGCTCCTCTATAAGGTGTCTTCGATTCTGTCAAAAGGTACCTCCCCTTTTCTAACTTGGCTAGGAAGGAAAAATGTTATAACAACTTATATTTTGCCTTTCTTGCTATATACTTTAAGAACCCTCCCAGTCACTGTGCCCGGCAGCTTTGTTAATAAGTTTCAGTCACTTATTAGCAAATATCTATGGGCTAATAGTCGCCCTAGGATGTCTTTGCGATGTCTTTCAGATATAACCACCTATATTCAGGCCATCCACCTAGAGAGGTGGTTGATGCTGACTAGACGAGATCTTAGCTCTATTCATACGGACCTTGAGCTAGCGCTCTTGGGTAAGGGATCATTCTACAGGTTGTGGTTGGGAAGTAAGGTACCTGGAATTGACAGTGAACTCACTAAGGGAACATTGCGGGTATGCTATACATCTACGGAACTTACCCTGGGCCAAGACAAGATTTCTCCTTTAGCACCCCTTTCAGTCCTTCCTAGCCTCCTGCACCCACAAATCAGAACACCCCCTATGCTATGGCTCTCATTGGCTCACCTTCGAGTTGGTGGTTTAATGAAACTGCCAGCCTCTGATGATTTCTATTCCACACTGACTGAGAGTTCAGGTCCAACTCTAGAGAGACTTCATACAGAAAAATGATTTTGAGATTGTTTGTAGACAATTCAGGAGCTCTAAGCTCGTCCCGCTGCCAGATCCAACATGGTTGGAAAATTTTACACTGTTGCCAAAACTACCCCCTAAATGCATCACCCTCATTTATAGACAGATCCTCAAGGGTAGGGACGCCCACCCCCCCCCCCCCGTGGCTAACCGAATGGGAAAAGGAGCTGCACACCTCCCTAGATGATAGTAGTAAAGACTGGGTCCAAAAATGCTCCCATGGGTTTTCTAAATGTATTAAGATCCAGGAGAATTCGGTGAAGGTGGCGTTTAGGTGGTATAGGACCCCCGAATACCTCTTTAAAATAAAGCTCAGCCCCTCAGATCTTTGTTGGAGGTGTAATATGGCCACTGGCTCCATTTCGCACATCTGGTGGGACTGTCCAGCTATTCAACCTTTCTGGGTAGATGTGGAGCGAGAGATTAATGTTATTTGCTCTATCTCCCTGAAGCTCGCGGCACCACTAGTGTTGCTTTGGTTGCCAACACCGAACTTCAGGCCAGGGAAACATTGCTTGGCTACCCAGTTATTAATGGCAAACTTCTGATTCCGGTACGCTGGAGATCTACAGAACCCCCGACCTTGGACATGTGGCGTGACAGGGTCCATCAGGTGTGCCAAATGGAGGAACTTATAGGTTGGACTTACCATAGCAGGGATCGCTAGCTTCGTGTTTGGCAGCCTTGGTTGACCTATAGAAACAGCCTTTCCATTTCCCAACCCACTGGACCTGATTAGTAAGAGAGTTGTACGTCCCAAGTTCTGATGGGTGCTGTTCACTTGATTATCTTTGACGTGATTCTCAGTTGCATTCTCTACCACTATGGTCATGTACCTTGATAGTAACGTTAAGGGGCGACATCTTAATCTACCAGGGCTTTTTGTTTGTCTGTTCTGTTTTTGTCTGTCCATCTGTTCTTCCCATTTCTTTGTTATATTTGCTAGCCTTGTTATGTAAGGTCATTCACCAATAGGACCCTTGTGTCCTGGCTGTGTGATCACTCTTCTTAGCCTGTATTGTTAGGCTTTGCCTTCAATGCTGTTTCAGACGAAGATCCTGATTTGTGATACACAAATTGTTAATTATTTGTGCAATGGTGTTTCACACTGTACCTCTCTTCTTTTAATAAAAAGAAATTTCAAACAATTAGGAAAGGAAGTTCTACATCTTCAGTTTCAGGCCTTACCCTTTGAGCTTTCGCAGGCTGCGAGAGTTTTTCCCCGAAGATTGTTTCAGAAATTATGACCCACGTGAGGGAGAAAGAGATGGTCATTACACTTGCCTGGACGACTTTCTTCTTGTGTCTCGGTGAGATCAGGCTCTTCAGGGACAGATTGCCTGGTTGAGGAAAGTTCTAGACAAGCTAGGATGGGAGATAAATCTGGAAAAGTCCAGTTTACGTCCAAGCCAGAGGTGTAGCTTCCTAGGGATGATTTTAGACTCCAGATCCCAGAAGAGTCTGTTGCCCCTTCAGAAGGCCTTACTAATTAAGTCCAGGGTCTAACAGATTCACTCGCGCCCGTCAGTCATATCTGTGTTGGGTCTGATGACGACTGCGATTCCTGGGATAGAATGGGCCCAATATCATTCAAGAATTCTCCAGTTTCAGATTCTACAGGAATGGGACAGATATATACTCTCTCTAGACTCTGAGATCTCTCTATCACCTCAGACTCTGAGCTCCTTGAGGTGGTGGATGGATTTAGAAAATCTACAAAGAGGAGTCCCGTGGATCAGAAGAGCGAGGCGAGTCCATCTGGTTGGGGAGCCCATGTGGAGTTCCTTCTGTTGCAGGGAAGCTGGGACAGTAGAGCTTTATCCCAGTCTCACAATTTCAGGGAGTTAAATGCAATCAGGTTAGCCCTGGTACAGAGTCTTCCCGTTATCAGGGGCAGAAATGTAAAGATCTACTCGGACAACACGACATCTGTGGCCTATATCAATCGGCAGGGAGGTACAAGGGCTCAGGGCCTCATGTCTCTCACCCATCAGATATTCAGTCTGGCAGAAGCTTCGCTATCATCTCTTTCTCCGGTGCATCTAAAGGGCTGGGACAATGTGAAAGCGGACTTCCTCAGTCGTCGTCATGATCTAAGCCAGGGAGAGTGGTCCCTAGATCAAAAACTTTTCAACCAGGTCACAAAATTATGGGGGATTCCGGAGATAGATCTCTTTGCCACCAGAACGAACAGAAAGGTAGAGGTTTTCAATTCCCTATCTCTGGGGTTGTATCCAAGAGCAGTGGATGCATTGGCTCAATCTTGAAGGCAGGGCCTTCTCTATGCCTTTCCCTCTCTTAACCCCTCCAGGCAGGGGCGTAGCTATAGGGGGCGCTGAGGTAGCAGTCGCTACTGGGCCTAGATGCCTAAGGGGGCCCAAAGACCCTTGTGCCGCATAAGAAGACATACAAAGCCTGAGGGAAGGGGGGCCCAAGCTGAACTCTTGCAGCAGGGCCCATGAGCCGTTAGCTACGCCCCTGCCTCCAGGACCTTGGATGAGAATGCTCGTCCTAACTTGTGGCTACTTAATTATTTGCCTCTACAGATGTACTGTGCTGTATTGAAACAGGGATCAGACCCTGAAATCTTGAAGTCCCATAGTGGGACAAAACATAAAGTGAAAAAAGAAGTTAAAAAAATAGTTTTACAAAAAAATGTAAAGTTTCAAGTAAAAAAAATTAAAAAAGCGCCCATTTCCCAAAATAAAAGTAAAAAAAAAAAAAATAGGAAAAAAAAGAAAAGTAGACATATATTGTATCGCCGCATCCGTATCAACCGGCTCTATAAAAATATCACAGGTATTTTGACCTGCAATGGTTTGGGCTGTCACTGATGGAAGCCACTGGGCAAACATTGACATGTTTATACATAATAAATAAGAAGAAAGTTATTGTAATTATCTGGAAATACATGAAACATTCATACACGTCTTTATTTTCAACTGATGGAGTGCCACATTTTTATTTGCTCTGGTCGGTGTTTATTTTGTAGTCTAGGAGCTGGATTTATTCAGGATTCAGGAGTTCTTGTCTGAGGTCTAACTTAATTTTGGGGCCTGGTCTGGGGTGTGATGCCTCTGCTGATCCCTTCTACTTATGTGGCTTATGTGTGTGATAGGAAGGACTTTCTGTCCAAAAAACATATCAGTTTTGCTGGACCAAGTGGCTGCCTTACAAATTTCCTCAAGGGAAACACCCGTTCTTTCTGCTTGAGAAGAGGACATTGACCTTGTAGAGTGGGCATTGAGATTATCAGGGCAGGATAGATTCTGTAAGGAATAACAGGTAGCGATGATAGTTTTGATCCATTTGGCAATGGAGGATTTGGAACCCTTCTGACCCTTGTTTCTCCCTCCAAACTGGATAAAGAGGCAGTCCGATTTCCTAAACTCTTTTGTGATCTCTAAGTAATCAAGAACTGCTCGCCTAACATCCAGCGAGTGAAGAGTCGACTCCCAATTATTTGACGGATTGTTAGACAGGGAAGGGAGAGTGATCTCCTGGTCTTTATGAAATTTCGAAACCACTTTTGGTAAAAAAACACGGATCTAGTTTTAAAATGATGATGTCGTCCAAGATCTGCAAGTAGGGCTCCCTAATTGAGAGTGCTTGTAGTTCACTGATTCTTCTGGCCGAGGTGATGGCCACCAGAAATGCAGTCTTGAAAGATCTTAACTTTACGGAGCAGTCACTCAGTGGCTTAAATGGAGAACGTGATAATCCCTTGAGGACAATATCTAAATCCCAGGTGGGGACGTGGGACCTCAGAGTCGGTCGTAATCTTGATCTTGAATTCATGAATCTTCTTATCCACCTGTGATTCACCAATTCAGTGTCGTAAAAGCAACTGAGGGCTGATACCTGGACTTTGAGGGTGGATGTTCTCAACCCCTTGTCAAATCCTTTTTGTAAAAAATCCATAATCAATTGGCTTTTGGGAGCGGAAGTATTTGGCGAAGGTAATCCAGACCAAGAACAGAATCTCTCCCAAATTTTCAAGTAAATTGAAAAAGTGACTTTCTTGCTGCAGGCTTTGAGGGTGGAAATTACTGCATCTGATAATCCCTGATGTTTCAGGATCTGGGCTTCAGGATCCAGGCTGCTAGGTTGAGGAAGTCCGGGTCTGGATTAAGGATCAGACCTTGGTGTAGGATGTCTCCCCTCCTTGGGAGGATCCAAGGATCCTCGTTGGCCAGATTCGATAAGACTGGAAACCAGCTCTTTTTCGGCCAGTAGTGCGCTATTAGTATTACTGAAGCCTTGCCTTTAAGGATCTTCTGTACCACCCTCGGAATTAGTGGAAGAGGAGGGAAGGCGTAATAGAGACTTCAACTCCATCTGAAAGAAAACGGGTCCAGAATCTCCGGGCTGTCTCTGGGATTCAGGGAACAAAAAACTGGCAATTTTGAGTTTTCCTGGGTGGCAAAAAGATCTATTTCTGGCCTGCCCCATTTGTCTGTCAGCATCAGGAAGACCTCTTTGTTGACCTCTTTGTTTAAGGACCATTCTGAGTGGTCTATCTTTTTCTGGCTTAGGTAGTCTGCTTCCACATTTAAAGACCCCTTTAGATGGACTGCTGATACCGATTGTACGTTCGCCTCTGCCCAGTTGAATATTCTGGCTGACAAATCTAGCAGACTGCGTGATCCTGTGCCATTCTGATGGTTTAAATATTTTATCACTGTCGTATTGTCCGACACGACCCTTATGTGATGGCCCCAAAGATGAGATTTGGCTTTCTTTAATGTTTCCCAAACTGCCATCAATTTTCAAAAATTTGACAACTGGAGACTGATCGACTCGGGCCAGACTCCTTGGTAATAAACATCTCCAACTTTCGCCCCCCAGCCACTCTGGCTTGCATCTGTGGTGATCTGGGTGTAAGAAATTCTCGTCCATGTCACGCCCCTGAAGATGTTGAGCTTGTTTTTCCACTAAAGAAGGGAGGATTTCATCCTTTGAGGGATGATCACCTTTTGGTCTAGGGAACAATCCCGTCTGTCCCAAACCCTGAGGATTCACATCTGTAGGGTTCGGAAGTGGATTTGGCACCACTGAACAGCTGGTATGCAGGATGTAAGGATCCCCAGGAGACTCATCGAGTCCCTGATGGAGTAGGACATCTTGGAATTGAAGATAGAAAATTTTCTTTTGGATGTCCTGGATCTTGTTCAGAGGCAGACAGGTTAGTTGTCTCTGGGAGTTTCCCATTCATCCAAAATCATCCCTTTGATGTTTTAATTAATAGGGAAGACCTTGGTTTTCTTCACCCTGACGGAGTAGATTCTACCTCTTCCACCCCCCCATAGTAGCCCTGACAGCCTTTAAGAGCTCAGGCATATCTTCAGAAGAGAAATAAAATTCTCGGTCAGGGAGTCTATCTTCATCTTCCACATATTTAGAAAATGAAGCTGAATCACCATAATCTTCAGAGTCAGATGAAACCTAATCGCCTGATCTGTAACGTTTGGATGGGGGCTCCGTAAAAACGTGGTTTTTCTCTTTGCAATGCAGAAATGGCCGCAAAGGGGGACTTAATTTCTTCCTGCATCATGGATCTAATCTCGTCCATGAGAGACGGCTGTTCCTCACGGACAATTTTGGCAATGCAATCGCCACATCATTTCTTAGGATGGTCATCAGGCAAACGCTTAAAGCATGAAATACACTTTGTGGATCTCTTGGGCTTTCTTTGCGTATCCTTAGCAGTCTGGAATAGCAAGAAACAGCCCATTAGAAACCAGAGAAAGATCCACAACTGTGCCCAGATGAGAGAGGAAAAAAGACTCTCCCCTATGGGGAACTTATGGACGGCAGAGTAGTGGCCTCAGTGTGCTCAGAAGCAGACATCCTGGAGGAGTAGCAGGGAGAAGGAGCACTCGCCACAGGACGCTGAAGCAGGGGGATCCATTTGAAGCCTGTCCAGGTCCCGCCATCAGAGGCCGGAAGCCCGTCCGCGTCACTTCTGGTGACGTCACCGCTGGCCAGAAATTACGAATTTCTATAGCGCCCGCATGGCACTGAGCGCGCAACCCGGCTACAGTTACCAGAACCCAGGTGGGCGTCAGCGGGAGCAGGCCCCAGATTAACGGGTGGCGAGTCTCTCCCCAGCCCCCCTGCCCAGCGTTAGTACAAGAGCGCGGGAGGGCAGGGGGATCCCGCATAAGCAGGTACGTGTCTCCACATCACATGGGACCTTCATCTCCACGGCAGAGCCGCACATGGAAACCTTTCTCCGCCCCTGTCCTCTGCAGGGACAGGAAACACTGGTGTTTGGTGGTGGGAGGGGGTATTTAAACCCTTTCTCTGCTTCCTGCCCCTACAGAGGTCAGGGGTCAATCTTCTTGTATGGCCGTCGTGGTGATGCTATGGAAAGGAATATACTGGAGTAGGTCTGAAGAATGATTCCTTCTGGTTGGCCAAAATACTCCAGTCTGACACCACTGGTCTTTCTTTACTCCACTGCAGCAATAACTTGTTGTCTTAATGACGGTCAGTCATTGTCCACAGTGGTGACATTTCAACCTCAATGATGGCACCAATTTAGCCAGTGATTTGAAAGGTAAGTACAAATTTGACATTATTATGTTAAACCATACTTACCTGATCTAAAACAGTATGGCTAGTTTCACACTAGCGCTTGTACTCCCGGCAGGGAATAACCTGCCAGATCTCTCTGCATTCCTGTATTACCAGAAGCTACACCGTTGCCAAACTGCCCCACTAACTATAATGGGGACCAGCAGAAATCTGGCTTCAGCCCAGCAAATATGTCTAGAAACATGGTGAAAATACAAGCGCTAGTGTGAATCTAGCCTAAGAGATTCCCAGCTGAGACACTTTAATCCTAGTAGAGCTATCAATTATTGCAATAAAATGTAAATATATGTAATGCACATTATATACACCTTTCTATAAAGGAAATTAAAGGGGTTTTCCAGGATTTTAATATTGATGACCTATTCTCAGGATCCACATTATCATATTATCCACATTTTGCTTTTTACATTACTGCCTGTGCAGGTAAAATTTTGCATATTCCCTTACCATGCAGCAAGTCCACTAGTGCCACATCTAGTTAGCCGCTCTATGTTCTGGTCCCCCCACCCCATGACATCTGTATGCCTACATTAAATATGGAAATGGACAAGTGAATAGGAAGAAGAAAGGATGCGGCTGTTTTTCGGCAACATTTCGGCGCGGCTGTCCACATCAAAATTATGCGATAAAAACCGCTGTGTGAACGGGCCCTTACAGCTCCAGTACATACTAACGAGTCCTGATATTCATGAGCTCCTGGCTTTCTGTGCCCCTTGCCACTGACTGACAGTTTTTTCCAACTGAATGAGCAGCAGGGGCAGAAAAAGCCAGGAGCTTATGAATATGGGACTCATTGGCATGAAATACAAGGTTTTAGCAAAGCGGCTGGGACAACTAAAGAAAGTAGGGCTCTGTCACTAGTTTATGTTTCCATTAGGACACCATAAAACTGGTGACAGATTCTCTAATGGTCTATACTTTCTCTAACTAGCTAATATAGCCATGAATACAGCTCCCACAAAGGATGTAACCCAGATCTTCTACCCTCCCCACATCCACAACTTACAAGATTTGACTATAATATACCAGACAGAAAGCACATGAGCTGGGAGAAAACGATTTTATTTTTATTTGAGTTAATCAAATAAAAATGATAACAATAAATAATGAACATTAAATCCGTGAATGCTTGAAAACTCTCAGATGATATGTTCACGGTATCTCCAGCCCTGCAGGTCTTATGTCAGGTGCCTGGTCACTGATGAAGATGGTAAGTCCAATATTATTATTCAATACTGATGTTATTATCAATGTCTGATCTTATGAACGTCTGATGTTATCATGGTGGAACTGTTTTTGATGTTAAGTCCTTTATTCCAATGTCCTGATGTTGCAGCAGCAGAAGACTGCACTAAGAAATCCCGATTTCTGGGCCTTTGCTCCTCTGCTGTTGTTTTTTTGGAGACATTTTGGAATCCACCACTTTCTTCTCTTATGGATCTTTTCACTTTCCTCCTCTTCCTCACCGATTTTATCAAGGTCAAAGCAATTTTGGAATCTTCTTAGTCCAATCATGTTGTCTTGCTTGTCAATATCTCCATTCTCTTCCTCGCTATCCTGTATCCACTCTCCTTCCTCATTCTCTTCCTCTTCAGGAATGGTCTCTAGACTGGGCCAAAAGACCTCTCCAAATTGAGAAGGCCAGAATGCTGGCTCTGCCTCCTCGACTTTCTTCCTCCATTTCTCATCTGGGTAGTCCTCACTGTCCATATTCAATGCGTACAAACTGCTCACCAACACTGAAAATACTCCACTGTCAACTACAACCCTCAAGAGAATGTTAGCTCTGCAGCTCCTTATATAATGTGTCTGATGTCACAATGTCCAAAGAACCAAAGATGGACAGCCAATCAAATTCTCTCTTGTTTGCATGTGGTTCACAATCTCACACTGAACACAATATTCACTTATTTCTCAGAACATCAACAACCATATACATATGTGAACAAATATAACCACACGTTCAGTATACTAGAAAACATATTTGCCCAGATTTGTGTGTCTGCACCTAGAATCTGTCTAAAAAGTAGAGCATATTGACAATTATGGTTTCTACAACCTTTTCCAACTCGCTTGAAAAGTGGAAAACGTTTAGTGGGAAAAGGGAGTAAAATTGTAAATTTTGCTGGATTCTCAGGATAGGTCATCAATATAAGATCAGTGGGGGTCAGACACTTGGCAACCCCTCCGATCAACTGGTTGAAGTGAAGGCGCGACGTGCCAGCTCAGCCTTCCCTTACCTGAGTGTTATTACAAGAAGTTGTCCTATTCACGTCCATGTCACTGCACGTTCCTATACACTTGAATACTACAGAGCCATCCCATAAAAGTGAATGAGACAGCTTCTAGTAGTTACACCTACTCACCACCGTGATATCGATGGCAAGCAGGTAAACAATGAAGAGAAGGCAGCCCTGGCATGGCACGCGCCTTCTCTTCAACCAACTAATCGGTGGGGGTTCTGGGTGTTGGATCCCCGCTATTCTTTTTTTTTTAATTGTTTATTTTCATTTTATTTTATGAAAATTCAGTTCAGAATACACCAAGTAACAATAAGTCACATACGCAGATGTGAAATGGGACGCAGTCCCTATATAACAAAGTCGCATATGCAGTTCAAAACCGCCCACAACAAGGTGGACAGCAAAAATCAAAGTACTAGAAGGCAGTAAACAGAGTAGAAGGAATCAAATCGAGTCAGTCCATTGCGTAATCTGAGAACATACAAGCTCGCACAGCACAGAAGACCGAGACTAGGGGAAGACAATGGACAGTGGAACAGAAAAGGAATAGAACACAAACAGGGGGACAGGCTATTAGTCATTTGTGTCAAAGAGGGCGTCCCAAGCATGCCAGACAAGGTTGAACTTATCAACCCGATTGAGCAGAGAGGCCGAAAGATATTCCATTTTCCTCACTTCCAGAACACTAGTAATAAGATCAATTCTAGTAGGAGCCTCCACTCTCTTCCAGAACCTAGCAACAAGGCGCCGCCGCCGTCAGTACATACAAGGTCAGCAACAAGAAGCATTTCTTCAGAGGCACCGGAAAGACATTAAGTAAGTAAATAAAGGGATCTAATGGGAATCTAACATCCAACAGGTCTGATAGAATATCCTGTACAATTCCCCAGAAAGGACGAATCGATTGACATTCCCAAAAGACATGAAGATGGGTACCAACCTCGGAGCTGCATCTCCAACACAAGTTGGGGATTGCAGGGTTAAGTCGCTGCAGCAGTTGCGGAGTATGGTACCAGAACATTAAGATCTTATACGAATTCTCCCTAAAGGTGATACAGGTGGAAGTCATGGCAGCCCTGTTCCAGATCAGATTCCAATCCCTCTGTGATATGGTGCGATGTAAGATCCCTTCCCACTTAGCCATGTAGGAGTGTGAGATAGGTGTGGAGGTTGGGGAATTAGATAGGATAACGTATATGTCCGAGATGAGCCCCGCCGTTGACCCTGAGAGTTTGCATAGCTTCTCGAATGCCGTGGGCGTGGAGACCTGGGGCGACTTAAAGATATGGAGCAGTAAGTGCCTGATTTGCAAATATTGATACCTAGCAGACTCCGGCAGTTGCCACTTAGACTGAAGAGTATCAAAAGGCAGAAGCCGCAGAGTAGTGTAATCTGTAATGTCTGCAAATCTAAACAACTGGTGCGGGTACCAACATTTAACAAAAGAAGGCTGTGTGCCCATAGGAAACAATGGATTAAGTAAGAAAGACATCATGGAGGATTTCTCGGATATCAGCGAGAATTTCTTACTGCAGCACTTCCAGACATCATAAGTAAAGCGTATCGGGCCCAACATATCAGGCAACAATACACCTGGAATAGGTGACCATAGCAGAGAATTGGGATGGAATGGGGCCAGCCACAATTTCTCAATCTCCATCCATCTGGAGAACGCAAATAATTTGGACCAGGCAGGAGCCTTCTCAAATGTGTGGCCCAATAGTATCTTACAAAGTCTGGAAGCGCCAAACCACCCCTCGATTTAAGCGCCATCATAATGTTACCAGCAATGCGGTGTCTCTTCCCGTTCCATATAAATCTCATAACCGCAGACTGAAAGGCCTTCAACTCCCGCAGTGGGACCGGTGCGGGCAAGGTTTCAAACAAATACAACAGCTTAGGTAAGACTGTCATCTTGACTGCAGCAATACGACCAAATAACGAAACGGGGAGAGACATCCACCTATTCAGGAGGGCCCTAAGCGAGCGAAAAACAGCAGGGAAGTTATGGTTATACAGGGAAGAGTATGACGGCGTCAGAGCCACTCCCAGGTATCTCAAGGAGGTTAGATTCCATCTAAAATGATAATTAGCCTGTAAGCCCATTAATTTTTCAGACGTTAAATTGAGAGGCATGGCCTCCGTTTTGGAAGTATTGATTTTATAGCCCGAGAGTTTACCATATTCTTCTGATAATCTAAAGAGATTCGGGAGAGTGATGTGTGAGTCCGTCAGGGTGAGCAGTATGTCATCTGCGAATAAGGACACTTTAAAGTCCACATTATTAACCCGAATCCCATGTATATCAGGATGTAGTCTAATAGCGGCAGCAAGAGGCTCTATACATAGGACAAAAAGGAGGGGTGACAAAGGGCAACCCTGCCGCGTGCCATTTCGAATGGGGAATGGAGCAGAGTGTGCATGTGGTAATTTAATAGTTGCAGTAGGTCGGTCATATAACATACGAAGAGCCGTAAGGAAAGGCCCCCCAAATCCAAAGGTCTGCAAGGTGGAGAACATAAAAGGCCAGCTTAACCTATCGAATGCTTTTTCTGCATCAAGACTAAGCACCAACGCTTCAATCTTACGCTTATTGGCAATCTCGATAAGGTCAATCGCTCGTCTCGTATTATCCCCACCCTGCCGGCCCACCACAAACCCCACCTGATCCTTGTGTACCAGCTGGGGAAGCCAATGGGACAGCCTGTTGGCCAGTAATTTAGTAAAAATCTTCAAGTCAGAGTTAAGGAGCGAAATGGGTCGGTAGTTTGAGCACTCTAGGTGATCTTTCCCAGGCTTGGGAATCAACGTAATATGAGAATGGGAAATAGACGTAGGCACAGGGGAGCCCTGCAGAAAGGAGTTAAATAGTAGAGTCATGTATGGCATCAGAGTGGAAGAGAAAACCTTGTAGTATGAATACGGGAGACCATCCGGCCCAGGGGACTTGCCATTGGGGAGAGCAGATATCACCTCTTGTATTTCCTCAGACGTGATCTGAGCACTAAGAGAGGACCCAGCTTCCCGGGATAGCTTTGGTAGATTACATTTCGATAAAAACGAGGAAAAAAGGCGATCACGGTCCGCCGGGTCGGATGGTGTCTGCTGGGGAAGAGAGTAAAGAGAAGTGTAAAAGTCCTGAAAGAGAGAGGAAATAGTCTTCGGGTCATATACTATACCACCTCCAGGTTGTCGCAGAGCTGTTGGATGATTAGAGGTATTATCGTCTCTCAATTGACGTGCCAGTATAGTGTGGGATTTATTACCCCACAAGTAAAAACGATGTCTAGAATACAATAGTAGTTTCTCAGTTTTAGCATAGGTCAGATCACGGAGTCTGGCGCGGAGTAATACTATCCTACGTAACAGATGGAAAGATCTCCTGGTAGACAGTTGAGCTTCCAAATCCTTCAGCTGCGCAGTAATCATAATCTGTTGTTTAGCCCGGTCCTTTTTCAATCTAGACCCCAACTCAATGCATTTACCACGGAGGACAGCCTTATGAGCCTCCCATAAAGTGGACGTCAAGGGCACTGATGCAGCGTTAAGGGAGAAGTAATCAGTAAGGGTATCATGCAATTCCTGCCTAAGCGGCAAGTTAGACAGAAAGGTGTCGTTTAGACGCCAGTGGCATATTCTATCATGAGTCCCATCTGTTCTCAGAAAAATGGAAATCGGAGCATGGTCCGACCAGGAGATATTTCCTACTTCTGCGTCCGCAAGCATTCGTAACGCTAAAATATTTCCAAAAAAGTAGTCTATACGAGAATGTGTGTGGTGGGGGTGGGAATAGAACGTGAAGGACTTAGAGGTGGGATTATTAACTCTCCAAAAGTCATACAGTGCAAATTTCCTAATTAAACGTCGAAAAAGACGAGACTGCCTCCGCTGGGCATGAGACGGGACCGAGCTAACGGGAGACAGTTTATCCCAGTGCTCAGAAAAAGACATATTAAAATCTCCGCCCAAAATTACCGCCGCAGGGAGAAGACGCGTAAGCTTTGTCAGCACCCCATTAAGGAAAGGAATCTGACCGGAATTGGGTGCATAAATATTACATAAAATGAGCGGCTTACCATTCAGTCTAGCAAATAGTAAGACATACCGACCATTCTTGTCCGATATGCAAGATTCCACCTGTATAGGACATGTAGCAGATAAAAGAATGGCCACCCCAGCAGTTTTTCTGTTATTACAGGCTAAGTATGCCTTCGGGTACCTTCTTTCAGCAAATTTGAAAGAACCAGAACCATCAAAATGGGTTTCTTGTAAAAAAACCACATCTGCTTTTGGGTGCGACATTCATTTAAAGCCAATCTCCTCTTAACATTAGAGTTAAGCCCTTTAACATTCAAAGAAATACACTTAATCATAGACACCATAAGTAGAGATACTTGCTAATGATGACCCAACGATCAGCCGAGGAGGGCAAGGCCTGCTTCTGGACGCCCCGCAGAAGTAGTCATACGCTGAAAACACAAAGGGAAAACACAGAAGGAAAGGGAAAGGTATAACACAAAACAAAAAGCAGTGATAAACTGCCAATCAGTTCGGACACCAAAAAGTGGTGACCAGAAAAGGGCTAGCAAGCAGTATAGTGAAAAAACAAAACTGCCCCGCGTCTGCAACTCCACCACATACCAGGAGAGAGGCAGAGAAAGGGACAAACAGCTAGCCCAATAGGTAAGAGCGTAACTGGACGTTCTCATAAGTAGATTCTCACATAAGGAGAAAAGGAGATAAAGAAAAACATGAGAACTTATGAAAATAGAGAACATAACATAACAATTGCACAGAGCAAACATATCGCCATAAAGCGGAGACTATAAATCAGGAGACGATGCGGGGGGACACGCCCCTAGTAGTTACTCAAGGAGGAGGGTCCCCAGAGTCCGGGCTTCCATGGGTGGACCTTTGACGAGATCGGCGTTTCTTCTGTTGGATCGTGTTCCAGATGGGAGCAGGAGCAGGCGGTGGGTCAGGCAGTTCCCAATCATCCAGGTCGGGGAGCGGTATCTCCAACGCAGCACAAAATGTGGGCAATTCCGCATAGGACCGTAAGGCCAACTGCCTCCCATTCCTGATGACCAATACAGCAAACGGAAAGCCCCATCGATACGGTATTTTCCTTTCTCTCAAAACAGACAAAAGGGGTTGCAGCAAACGTCGTTTCTGGAGCGTAACCCTGGAGAGATCCTGAAAGAGTTGAATAGGAGTGCCCTGAAAGGTCACCGACTTCAGTTGGCGAGCTTTAGCCATGATAGCTTCTTTTGTCTGGAAGTCCTGGACACAACAGATCACATCTCTGGGCCCAAGGGAGGAGTTTTTAGGGCGGAGAGCTCTGTGAGCACGATCTAGCTTAATACTTTGCGGTTGTGGAGTCTCTAAAATCTGATTAAAGAGTTCCTCTAGTGTATCAAACAAGTTTTCTTCCCCCGTCGCTTCTGGCAACCCCCGGACCCTGATGTTGTTTCTACGCCCACGATTGTCCAGATCTTCCAAATGTCGCACATTCTCTTTGATAGCCTGCGTGTGGGAGGTAATGATAGACTGTAATTGCCCCACATATTTGCGAGTGTGGTCATGGTCGGCTTCAAGAGAGTCCACTCGGTTCGCCATTTGTAGAAAATCATGACGCAGCGAGGAGATTTCATCCTTACAGGCGTTTCTCACCTCAGTGACCAGGGCTTTAAAATCAGATTTTGTAGGTAAATGCTGAATAGCTTGCTGGAGCGATACTGAAGCCTGTGATGATGGCAAGGGATCATCCTCACTCCCTTCTCCCAATGGAAGTGGCTGTGATGCCCCCAAGTTCTCTCCTTCCTCCCCCTCAAGCTGATGGTCAGTAGGAGGGAGATCATCAGGTAAATCTCCCCAATCCCTGCGGCGTGTGTTCTGTGCAGGGGTCGCCATTTTGGCCTGTTTGGCCGCTGATTTAGGCGGCATGATGGGACCAGGCACACCAAGAATGTCTCCCAGGTGGAGGCGTTCGTCCTCCGATACACTTCGGGGGATAAAGTCAGGGGCCCCCGGGGACAGAGAGGACCCCAACGCTGTTATGTCCGTCTCGGACCTCGCCGCTCCCGTCTCTAAAAGCGCGCGAGACCTCACCTCAGCGTGACAAGCCTGCTGCGCCGGATTCTGAAGGCCGCACCGGGAGGATGAAGGAGCTGGGACACGGTGTACAAACGTGTCCAGGGGCCCACTGCTAAGCGGGATGCCGGGGGTGATCTTGTGCTTCCTGGTAAGCGAATTTTTCCCCATGGGACCGCGATCTAAGGCTGAGAGGTCTCCTTCACAGAAGCGGCATGGCGGAGCTCTGTGCTCAAGCGGCCATCTTCATGGACGTCCAGGCCACGCCCAGGATCCCCGCTATTCTGATATTGATGACCTATCCTGAGGAGAGGTCATCAATATTAAAATCCCGGAAAACCCCTTTAAGTTTACTATACTTTTTCATTTAAGCTATTATACAGCTTATTTGAATAACCGTACGCCTTAATGTAACCATCACAAGTTTTTGCGAAAACTTTAGACCATAGACAACTTGTAATGATGGCAGCATGCCTTGGATTCCTTAAGGGGGGTTGTGCAGAGGGATATATCTTTTTAGATAAGGAGCAGAATGGGTTAAAAAAAAAAAAAAAGCATTACTCGCTCACTTTCTGTCCCAATGCTTACAGAATCCCCGCTGGTCTATGCATCCTGGCCGCAGCTCACACAGGAAATAGAAGAAGAAGACAGTGATCGGCTGAGCATGCCTCTACTGTTTCCTATGTATCAAGAAGGGACCAGGTAAACTTTGGAATGGGAGCGGTAGGTTCGATGGGGTATCACTTCTTTTATTTTTTCTATATTTCTCTATGCTGGACAAGCCCTGCTTATGAATATGGTATGGCGGTTGGCCACACCTATTAGAATCCCATTTTGAAACTTGGGCAGAACATAACACTTTACAAAAGTGACCTAAGTTATGTCTACAAATGTACCGAAGTATTCTTCTTTTCCAGAAGAAGCAGCATAGCAGAACAAGGTGCACTGTTTCTGGAACTCCTGAAGTTCTGGCAGCAGCAGTTCTGCCACGCTCTTTGTAAAGCTCCCATTCACTACAATGGGAGAAACAGCAGAGTGACAGCCCGCTTTGTTGTTTGGGACTGGTGTTTGGTCCCATCTCACCCTGAAAACGTTAAGATGGGTCAGCTCCTTTAACCTTGTTATTCTTAATTGGGTTTTTTCTCTGTCATGTGACCCATCTTTCTTTCACTACCCTATTAACCACTTCAGCCCCCCTAGCTTAAACCCCCTTAATGACCAGGCCACTTTTTACAATTCTGCACTACACTACTTTCACCGTTTATTGCTCCGTCATACAACTTACCACCCAAATGAATTTTACCTCCTTTTCTTCTCACTAATAGAGCTTTCATTTGGTGGTATTTCATTGTTGCTGACATTTTTACTTTTTTTGCCATTAATACAAATTTAACGATATTTTTGCAAAAAAATGACATTTTTCACTTTCTGTTGTAAAATTTTTCAAAAAAAAACTACATTTCTATATAAATTTTTCTCTAAATTTATTGTTCTACATGTCTTTGATAAAAAAGTCCAATAAGTGTATATTTATTGGTTTGGGTAAAAGTTATAGCGTTTACAAACTATGGTGCAAAAAAGTGAATTTCTGCATTTTGAAGCAGCTCTGACTTTCTGAGCGCCTGTCATGTTTCTTCAGGTGCTAGAATGTCAGGAAAGTATAAATACCCCCCAAATCACACCATTTTAGAAAGAAGACACCCCAAAGTATTCGCGGAGGGGCATGGTGAGTTCATGTATCATTTCATTTTTTTTCACAAGTTAGCGGAAAATGACACTTTCTGAGAAAAAAAAATAAAAAAAAAAGTGTCAATTTCTGCTAACTTCTGGCAAAAAATAAATAAATCTCAGACGGACTCACTATGCCCCTTAGTGAATACCTTGGGGTGTCTACTTTCCGAAAAGGGGTCATTTGTGGGGTGTGTTTACTGTTCTGGCATTTTGGGCGGGGCTAAATTGTGAGCCGCCATGTAAAACCTAAAGGTACTCGTTGGAATTTGGGCCCCTTTGCGCACCCAGGCTGCAAAAAAAGTGTCACTTATGTGGTATTGCCGTACTCAGGAGAAGTAGGGCAATGTGTTTTGGGGTGTATTTTTACATATACCCATGCTGGGTGAGAGAAATATCTCTGTAAACTGACAACTTTGTATACATTTTTTTTAAAAGTTGTCGTTTACAGAGATATTTTTCACACACAGTATAGGTATATATAAAAATACACCCCAAAGCACATTGCCCTACTTCTCCTGAGTACGGCGATACCACATGTGTGACACTTTTTGCAGCCTGGAGTGCGCAAAGGCCCTAAAACCAATGAGTACCTTTAGAATTTCACAGGGCATTTTTACGCATTTGGATTCCAGACTTCTTCTCACGCTTTAGGGGCCCCTAAAATGCCAGGACAGTATAAATACCCCACATGTGACCCCATTTTGGAAAGAAGACACCCCAAGGTATTCCGTGAGGGGTATGGTGAGTTCATGTAAAATTTTATTTTTGTCACAAGTTAGTGGAATATGAGACTTTGTAAAAAACAAAATAAAAAAAAAAATATATCAATTTCCGCTAACTTGTGCCAAAAATAAAAATTCTGTGAACTCGCCATGCCCCTCACGGAATACCTTGGGTGTCTTCTTTCCAAAATGGGGTCACATGTGGGGTATTTATACTGCCCTGGCATTTTAGGGGCCCCTAAAGCGTGAGAATCCAAATGCGTAAAAATGGCCTGTGAAATCCTAAAGGTACTCATTGGTTTTAGGGCCTCTGCGCATCTTGGCTGCAAAAAGTGTCACTCATGTGGTATCACCGTACTCAGGAGAAGTAGGGCAATGTGTTTTGGGGTGTATTTTTACATATACCCATGCTGCGTTTGAGAAATATTGCTGTAAACGACAACTTTTACATTTTTTATTCAAAGTTGTCAATTTACAGAGATATTTCTCACACAAAGTATGGGTATATGTAAAATACACCCTAAAACACATTGCCCTACTTCTCCTGAGTACGGCGATACCACATGAGTGACACTTTTTGCAGCCAAGATGCGCAAAGGGGCCCTAAAACCAATGAGTACCTTTTAGGAGGGCATTTTTACGCATTTTTCTTCTCACGCTTTAGGGCCCCTAAAATGCCAGGGCAGTATAAATACCCCACATGTGACCCCATTTTGGAAAGAAGACACCCCAAGGTATTCTGTGAGGGGCATGGCGAGTTCATAGAAGATTTTTTTTGGCACAAGTTAGCGGAATTTGATTTTTATTGTTTTTTCTCATAAAGTCTACCTTTCTGCTAACTTTTGACAAAAAGTAAAATTTTTCATGGACTCACTATGCCCCTCAGCGAATACCTTGGGGTGTCTTCTTTCCAAAATGGGGTCATTTGTGGGTGTTTGTACTGTTCTGGCATTTTGGGTGGGGCTAAATTGTGAGCAGCCATATAAAACCTAAAGGTACTCGTTGGAATTTGGGCCCCTTTGCACCCGGGCTGCAAAAAGTGTCACTCATGTGGTATCGCCGTACTCAGGAGAAGTAGGGCGATGTGTTTTGGGGTGTATTTTTACATATACCCATGCTGGGTGAGAGAAATATCTCTGTAAATTGACAACTTTGAATAAAAATTTTTAAAAAGTTGTCGTTTACAGTGATATTTCTCACACACAGTATGGGTATATGTAAAAATACACCCCAAAACACATTGCCCTACTTCTCCTGAGTACGGCGATACCACATGAGTGACACTTTTTTGCAGCCAAGATGCGCAAAAGGGCCCTAAAACCAATGAGTACCTTTAGGATCTCACAGGCCATTTTTACGCATTTGGATTCTAACACTTTAGGACCCCTAAAATGCCAGGGCAGTATAAATACCCCACATGTGACCCCATTGTGGAAAGAAGACACCCCAAGGTATTCCGTTAGGGGCATGGCGAGTTCACAGAAAAAAAAAAATTTGGCACAAGTTAGTGGAAATTGATTTTTTTTTTTTTTTTTTTACAGTCTCATATTCCACTAACTTGTGACAAAAAATAATATTTTACATGAACTCCCCATACCCCTCACGGAATACCTTGGGGAGTCTTCTTTCTAAAATGGGGTCACATGTGGGGTGTTTGTACTGCCCTGGCATTTGAGGGTCTCCGCAATCATTACACGTATGGCCAGCATTAGGAGTTTCTGCGATTCTCCGTATATTGAGCATACGGGTAATGAGATTTTTTCCCGTTCAGCCTCTGGGCTGAATAGAAAAAAATGAACGGTGCAGATTTTTCATTCGCATCAATCAATGTGGATGAAAAATCTCTGCCCAAAATGTGCAAAAAACCAAAACGGCACAGATTTCCTCATTCGCATCGATCAATGTGGATGAATAAATCTCTGCCAAAAATGTGCAAAAAAAAAGTAGTAAGGCCCCATTCACACGTCCGCAAAAATTCTGCGGAATAGATGCGGACCCATTCAGTGTGAATGGGGCTGGCGGTGATGCGGAGAGCACACTATGCGCTCGCCGCATCAGCATTTGCGGAGCTGCGGCCGCAAACTTCCGGGTTTCGGCCCCCAAGCATCCGGCCGCAGCTCCGCAAAAAGATAGAGCATGTCCTATTCTTGTCCGCACTGCGGACAAGAAAAGGCATTTTCTATATAGTTCTGGCAATGTGCGGATCCGCAAAATGCGGAAAGCACATTGCTGGTGTCCGTGTTTTGCGGATCCGTGGATCCATGGATCCGCAAAACACATACGGACGTCTGAATGAGTCTTACAGGGGGTAATTAGTGTCAGGGGTGACAGGGGGTGACATGGGGTGATCGGGGTTAATCAGGGGTTAATCAGTGACGGGGTGGGTGGATGGGTGGGGGTCTGTGTGGTGTTTTGGTGCACTTACAAAGTTTCTTTGGTGGTCCCAAGCAAAGGGACCACCAAAGGAACGATCAGCAAGCATATCAGACGCTGTTAACAAAACAGCGTCTGATATGCCATTTTTTTAACTTCTACAGCCTGCCAGCGCACGACCAGCGCTGGCAGGCTGTAGCTTACCTTCTCCCCGACGTGATCCTGTGAACGCGCGCACGCGCGTTCACAGGAAATCTCGCCTCTCGCGAGATGACGCGCGGGCGCGTCAAAGAGGAACAGACCGACCGCCCGCAGGACGCAATCCTGCGTGAGGCGGTCGGAAAGAGGTTAAAGGGTTTGTCTCACCTCAGTACGTGGCATTTATCATGTAGAGAAAGTTAATCCAAGGCACTTACTAATGTATTGTGATTGTCCATATTGCCCCCTTTGCTGGCTGGATTCATTTTTCCATCACATTATACACTGCTTGTTTCCATGGTTACAGACCACCCTGTAATCCAGGCATCCTCAAACTGCGGCCCTCCAGCTGTTGCAAAACTACAACTCCCAGCATGCCTGAACAGCCTACAGGTATCAGCCTACAGCAGGGCATTGTGGGAGTTGTAGTTTTATAACAGCTGGAGGGCCGCAGTTTGAGGATGCCTGCTGTAATCCATCAGTGGTGGTCATGCTTGCACACATTAGGAAAAAGTGCCACCCTCTCTGGTGGCCGGGACCGTGGGACCGCACGTAGGCTGGTGCTTTCTCCTATAGTGTGCAAGTACGACCACCACTGCTGGATTCTAGGGTGGTCGTAACCATGGAAAACGAGCAGTGTATAATGTGATGGAAAAATGAATACAGCCAGCAAAGGAGACAATATGGACAATCACAATATATTAGTAACTGCCTTGTAAAAAACTTTCTCTACATGATAAATGCCACTTACTGAGGTGACACAAACCCTTTAAAGACTGAATTGCACACCCAGTGGAGAGATTTATATCAAAACTGATGTAAAGGAAAACTGGCTTAGTTGCCAATAGCAACCAGTCAAATTGCACCTTTATTTTTCACAGCTCCTCTGGAAAATGTAAGGAGGACTCTGATTGGTTGCTATGGGCAACTAAGACAGTTTAATAAATCTCCCCCAGCAGAGGTCGAATTACATTTTTTCCAGAAGAGTAAAAATACTCCTCTTAACAATTTCGAGGAGTATTTTTAGCAGAGGAAGTATACATTTTGCGGTAATTCATATATATAATGCTAGGCCCACATAACGTTATGAGGCCGATATTTCTGCAGGAAAACCATTGCTAGTCTCCCATGCAGAAAAAAACTTAGAAGATTTTACATTTATCCAACATCATACACTAAACATAAGACCACTGCTGCCGTAGACAGGGCCCACCTGACGCTGCCGTAGACAGGGCCCACCTGACGCTGCCGTAGACAGGGCCCACCTGACGCTGCCGTAGACAGGGCCCACCTGACGCTGCCGTAGACAGGGCCCACCTGACGCTGCCGTACACAGGGCCCACCTGACGCTGCCGTACACAGGGCCCACCTGACGCATTCTCCACCAGCACAGACCTACACGAAGCCTGTGTTCCCCTAACTCCTCCCACACACATGGCTGATCACATGACTGTGACATCACCACAGGTCCTGTAACCACAATGTAGTGCTTAATCCAGACTCTGGAGCTGCTCCTGGTGAGAGAGATGTCCGTGAAGGTCAGGGCTTCATGTGTGCCGGACCTGGCAGCTTCTGATACAGCGCTCCTGACTAGAAAAAGACTCCCCTTGCAGACAAGCAAGTATTCCACGCAGGTGCAATGCGTGATGCAAACGCATTGCACCCGCACAGAATCCCGACCTAATCATTTCAATAGGTCCGTGTGCATGAGCGTTGGTTTACACGCAAAACTTGTACGCTGCGTGAAAATCGTTGCATGTTCTATATTCTGTGATTTTCACACAACGCTGGCCCTATAGAAGCAAGTGCGGATGCAATACGATTTTCATGGATGGTTGCTAAGAGTTGTTGTTTGTAAACATTCCGTTTTTTATCACACACGTGCAAAACTAATTTTATCGCATTGCACCCACACAATAAAAACTGAACAACTGAACGCGATTGCAAGCAAAACTGAATGTACTTGCTTGTGAAATCGCGCATTTTTCACTGAACACATCCACAACGCATCCAAACCTAATCAGCTCACGCTCGTCTGCAGGGGGCCTAAAATGGCCTGAACAGGCGTCTATGACGCTTGTAGAGGCGTTATTGCGACCTCTGTCCAGACCTGAATCCCATTGAAAACCTATGGGATCAGCTGAGTCGCCGTGTAGAGGCCCGTAACTCTGAACCCCAGGACCTCAATGACCTGAGGGCCAGCATTTGGGACGCCATGCCTCAGCAGACAATAAGTCGACTTGTGAACAGCATGAGACATCGTTGTCAAGCTGTAATTGATGCTCAAGGCCGCATGACAAGTTAGTGAGGCATTGGCATTTTTGTGGGGATATGCCCACCACTGGTGTTGGCATTTGTTTCAATAAATTATTTGAGATGAGGAAATGAATGCCCTACTTTCATGATATAGTATCACTGTAGCGTGAGCTTCTTACGCTTTCCATAAATTTCACCCAAAAGCAAAATATTCCTAACTTTTTGTGAGTAGTGTATATATAAACTGGCAGTGCAGGGATTACTACATATACAGTTGTGTTCAAAATTATTCAACCCCCAATGCTGTAAAGGGTTTTAGGGAATTTAGTGTACATTTGTAATTGTGTTCAGAATGAAATCTTACAAGGAATTTTTAAAGAACCAAATGCAACTAAAATGACATCAATTGTTTTTGTAATACAGTATTAACTCCTTAAGGACACATGACGTATGGGTACGTCATGTGTCCAGTCCCTGAAGATGGCGCCCGCTCCTGCTTGCTGCGGGCACTATCGCTGCGGGGGTCCGGCTGATTCCTGTAGCTGACCCCCGCAGCTGATGATCGCGGTCGGCAGCGCTGCCGATCGCGATCATTTAACCCCGCAGATGCCGTGATCAATCCTGATCACGGCATCTGCGCGCGCTAAAACCGAAGCGCTCCGGCTCCCCCTAGTGGTGATCGGGAGAATCGGAGCGCTGTAAGGGATAGCCTTAAGCCTTTGATTCAGCTTGAGGCTATCACTTACTATTTCCTATGGAGCCCTTGTTAGCAATAGGGCTTCATAGGAAAGTAGTAAAATGCTCATAAACTCCAATACAAGTGTATTGGAGTTTATGATAGAAGCAATCAGGTAACTGATTTATATAGGTCCCTATGGGACCTATATAAAAGTGTAAAAAAAAAAAAATAAATAAACTACAAATTTTAATCACCCCCCTTTCCCCAAAATTAAAATAAAATAATAAAAAAAATACACATCATGGGTGTCGCAATGTGTGAAAACGCCCATAGTATAAAAATATAAAAATATATTTCCCATACGGTAAAAAGAAAACGGAAAAAGCGCCTAAATGGCCGATTTGCCGCTTTTGGACGCTTCATTTCCTCAAAAAATTGAATAAAAGCGATCAAAAAGTCCTACACACCCCATAATGGTATCAACTAAAAGTTAAGATCGCCCGCAAAAATAAGCCCCCATACAACGCCATACACTTATATACAAATACGTTATAGCGGTCAAAACATGGCGACAAAAAAAAAATTTTTTTTCACTATTAAAACGCAAGAAAAGCTATACATATTGGGTATCGCCGGATTCGTACTGACCTGTAGAATAAAACTAAATGGTCAGTTTTAACGCAAATCAAACGTCGTAATTTAGAAACCCGTAAAACTGTGGTGAAATTGCTTTTTTTTTGCAATTTCACCCCATTTGGAATTTTTTTCCCGCTTCCCACTACACCGTATGCATTATTAAATGATGGCGTTGGAAAGTACAACTTGTCCCGCAAAAAATAAGCCCTCATATGGCCATGTGAACGGAAAAATAAAAAAGTTATGGCCCCATTTGAAGGCATAGAGCGCAAAATGAAAACGCAAAAATGAAAAAACCCTGTGTCCTTAAGGGGTTAAATGTTTTTTTTTGCGATTTCTTCATCGACACAATTATTCAACCCCTTAACCACTTGCCGCCACGCTAACGCCGATGGGCGTCAGCGCGGCGGCTCTCTCAGGTCTCACTGCCGCCTATCGGCGTCATCTCGTGAGACCCGAGATTTCACATGAACGCGCGCGCGTCGTGCGTGCGCGTTCATGTGATCGGAGCCGGGACAACTGAAACTACAGCCTGCCAGCGCTGATCATGCGCTGGCAGGCTGTAGATGCGGAAAAAAACGCATTTAAATCGCATATCAGACGCTGTTTTTTAAACAGCGCCTGATATGCCTGCTGCTCTGCTCGTCTGGTGGTCCCTTTGTTTGGGACCACCAGAGGAAACATAGGAAAAGTGCACCAATCACTACACACACACCCTCCACCCCCATCACTGATTAACCCCTGATCACCCATGTCACCCCCTGATCACCCCCTGTCACCCCCTGTCACTAATCACCCCCTACAGGCTCATTCAGACGTCCAGTATGTGTTTATGCGGATCCATGGATCTGCGGATCCATGGATCTGCGGATCCGCAAAATACGGACACCGGCAATGCGCTTTCCGCATTTTGCAGATCCGCACAGAACTATATAGAAAATGCTTTTTCTTGTCCGCAATTGCGGACAAGAATAGGACATGTTCTATATTTTTGCGGAACGGAAGTGCAGACTCGGAAGCGCGGATCCGTAATTCGGATCCGAGCGGGACAAAGTCTGTCCCCATAGAAATGAATAGGTCCGCAATTCCGCTCCGCAAACAGAATTTCGGACGTGTGAATGGGGCATAAGGGTCCCGTTATCACCGCCAGTTAGTTAGCTACTTGTTAGTTAGCTAGCGCCCACCGCACCGCACCGCAGTCACTAATTTTGGCAGAGATTTTTTCATCCACATTGACCGATGCGAATGAAAAAATCTGTGCCGTTCATTTATTTTTTTTTTTTCAGCGCAGCGGCTGAACGGAAAAAAAAAAATCTCATTACCCGTATGCTCAATATAAGGAGAATCGCAGAAACTCCTAATGCTGGCCATACGTGTAATGATTGCGGAGACCCTCAAAGTGCCAGGGCAGTACAAACACCTCACATGTGACCCCATTTTAGAAAGAAGACACCCCAAGGTATTCCGTGAGGGGTATGGTGAGTTCATGTAAAATTTTATTTTTGTCACAAGTTAGTGGAATATGAGACTTTGTAAAAAAAAATATATATATATATATATATCAATTTCCGCTAACTTGTGTCAAAAATTTTTTTCTGTGAACTCGCCATACCCCTCACAGAATACCTTGGGGTGTCTTCTTTCCACAATGGGGTCACATGTGAGGTATTTATACTGCCCTGGCATTTTAGGGTGCTAAAGTGTGAGAATCCAAATGCGTAAAAATGGCCTGTGAAATCCTAAAGGTACTCATGGGATTTGGGCCCCTTTGCGCATCTTGGCTGCAAAAAGTGTCACTCATGTGGTATCGCCGTACTCAGGAGAAGTAGGGCAATGTGCTTTGGGGTGTATTTTTACATATACCCATACTGGGTGTGAGAAACATCTCTGTAAATGACAACTTTTTAAAAATTTTATTCAAAGTTGGCAATTTACAGAGATATTTCTCTCACCCAGCATGGGTATATGTAAAAATACACCCCAAACACATTGCCCTACCTCTCCTGAGTACGGCGACTACATGAGTGACACTTTTGCAGCCAAGATGCCAAGGGCCCAAATCCAATGAGTACCTTTAGGAGGGCATTTTTACGCATTTTTCTTCTCACGCTTTAGGGCCCCTAAAATGCCAGGGCAGTATAAATACCCCACATGTGACCCCATTTTGGAAAGAAGACACCCCAAGGTATTCGCTGAGGGGCATAATGAGTCCATGAAAAATTAAACTTTTTGTCAAAAGTTAGCGGAAAGGGAGACTTTGTGAGAAAAACAATAAAAATCAATTTCCACTAACTTGTGCCAAAAATTTTTTTCTATGAACTCGCCATGCCCCTCATGGAATACCTTGAGGTGTCTTCTTTCCAAAATGGGGTCACATGTGGGGTGTTTATACTGCCCTGGCATTTTAGGGGCCCTAAAGCATGAGAAGAAAAATGCGTAAAAATGCCCTCCTAAAAGGTACTCATTGGAATTTGGGCCCCTTTGCGCATCTTGGCTGCAAAAAGTGTCACTCATGTGGTATCGCCGTACTCAGGAGAAGTAGCGCAATGTGTTTTGGGGTGTATTTTTACATATACCCATGCTGGGTGAGAGAAATATCTCTGTAAACTGACAACTTTGTATAAAAAAATTTAAAAGTTGTCGTTTACAGCGATATTTCTCACACACAGTATGGGTATATGTAAAAATACACCCTAAAACATTGCCCTACTTCTCCTGAGTACGGCGATACCCATGAGTGACACTTTTTGCAGCCAAGATGCGCAAAGGGCCCTAAAACCAATGAGTACCTTTAGAATTTCACAGGGCATTTTTACGCATTTGGATTCTCACGCTTTAGGTTCCCTAAAATGCCAGGGCAGTATAAATACCCCACATGTGACCCCATTTTTGGAAAGAAGACACCCCAAGGTATTCCGTGAGGGGCATGGCGAGTTCACAGAATTTTTTTTGGCACAAGTTAGCGGAAATTGATATATTTTTATTTTTTTATTTTGTTTTTACAAAGTCTCATATTCCACTAACTTGTGACAAAAATAAAATTTTACATGAACTCACCATACCCCTCACGGAATACCTTGGGGTGTCTTCGTTCTAAAATGGGGTCACATGTGAGGTATTTATACTGTCCTGGCATTTTAGAGGCCCTAAAGGGTGAGAAGAAGTCTGGAATCCAAATGCGTAAAAATGCCCTGTGAAATCCTAAAGGTACTCATTGGAATTAGGGCCCCTTTGCATCTTGGCTGCAAAAAGTGTCACACATGTGGTATCGCCGTACTCAGGAGAAGTGGGGCAATGTGTTTTGGGGTGTATTTTTATATACCCCTGCTGGGTGTGAGAAATATCTCTGTAAACAACAATTTTTAAATTTTTTATACAAAGTTGTCAGTTTACAGAGATATTTCTCTCACCTAACATGAGTATATGTAAAAATACACCCCAAACACATTGCCTTACTTCTCCTGAGTACGGCGATACCACATGAGTGACACTTTTTGCAGCCTGAAGCGCAAAGGGCCCTAAAACCAATGAGTACCTTTAGCTTTACATGGCGGCTCACAATTAGCCCCGCCCAAAATGCCAGAACAGTACAAACACCCCACAAATGACCCCATTTCGGAAAGTAGACACCCCAAGGTATTCACTGAGGGGCATAATGAGCCCAGTATGAGATTTTTTTTTTTTGCCAGAAGTTAGCAGAAATGGAAACTTTATTATTATTTTTTTCCTCAGAAAGTGTCATTTTCCGCTAACTTGTGAAAAAAATGAAATGATACATGAACTCACCAAGCCCCTCCGCGAATACTTTGGGGTGTCTTCTTTCTAAAATGGTGTGATTTGGGGGTATTTATACTATCCTGACATTCTAGCACCTGAAGAAACATGACAGGTGCTCAGAAAGTCAGAGCTGCTTCAAAATGCAGAAATTCACTTTTTTGCACCATAGTTTGTAAACGCTATAACTTTTACCCAAACCAATAAATATACACTTATTGGACTTTTTTTTTATCAAAGACATGTAGAACAATACATTTAGAGAAAAATTTATATAGAAATGTAGTTTTTTAAAAAAAAAATTACAACAGAAAGTGAAAAATGTCATTTTTTGCAAAAATGTCGTTAAATTTTTATTAATAGCAAAAAAAGTAAAAATGTCAGCAACAATGAAATACCACCAAATGAAAGCTCTATTAGTGAGAAGAAAAGGAGGTAAAATTCATTTGGGTGGTAAGTTGCATGACGGAGCAATAAGCGGTGAAAGTAGTGTAGTGCGGATTTGTAAAAAGGGCCTGGTCACTAGGGGTATAAACCTGTGGTCTTCAAGTGGTTAAAGACTACCATTCTTAAGAACAGAGGTTCATTCAAGTGTTTTTCGATCAGGTATTGAAAACACCTGTCGATGTCAAGGAGCAGCAATCAAGCATAATAAGCACCAATGAGGCAGATGTAAAATGACTGTGATACACAACTTCTAGACATTTACTGGTGTGTTTACAAACATGGTGAAGTCAAGAGAATGGTCCAGGAAGACAAGAGAAGAGGTGATTCCTCTTCACAGGAAGGGCAATGGCTATAAGAAGATTGCAAAGATGTTAAACATACCAAGAGACACCATAGGAAGCATCATTCGCAAATTCAAGGCAAAGGGCACTGTTGAAACGCTACCTGGTCGTGGCAGAAAGAAGATGCTGACTTTGACTGCTGTGCGCTACCTGAAGCGCAAAGTGGAGAAAAAGTCCCGTGTGACTGCTGAGGAACTGAAAAAGATTTGTCAGATGCGGGTACTGAAGTTTCAGCTCAGACAATAAGGCGCACACTGCGTAATGAAGGCCTCCATGCCATGGGTATATGTAAAAATACACCCCAAACACATTGCCCTACTTCTCCTGAGTACGGCGATACCACATGAGTGACACTTTTTGCAGCCAAGATGCGCAAAGGGCCCTAAAACCAATGAGTACCTTTAGGATTTCACAGGGCATTTTTACGCATTTGGATTCTCACGCTTTAGGTTCCCTAAAATGCCAGGGCAGTATAAATACCCCACATGTGACCCCATTTTTGGAAAGAAGACACCCCAAGGTATTCCGTGAGGGGCATGGCGAGTTCACAGAATTTTTTTTTGGCACAAGTTAGCGGAAATTGATATATTTTTATTTTTTTATTTTGTTTTTTACAAAGTCTCATATTCCACTAACTTGTGACAAAAATAAAATTTTACATGAACTCACCATACCCCTCACGGAATACCTTGGGGTGTCTTCGTTCTAAAATGGGGTCACATGTGGGGTATTTATACTGTCCTGGCATTTTAGGGCCCCTAAAGGGTGAGAAGAAGTCTGGAATCCAAATGCGTAAAAATGCCCTGTGAAATCCTAAAGGTACTCATTGGAATTAGGGCCCCTTTGCATCTTGGCTGCAAAAGCAGTCACACATGTGGTATCGCCGTACTAGGAGAAGTGGGGCAATGTGTTTTGGGGTGTATTTTTATATACCCCTGCTGGGTGTGAGAAATATCTCTGTAAACAACAATTTTTAAATTTTTTATACAAAGTTGTCAGTTTACAGAGATATTTCTCTCACCCAACATGGGTATATGTAAAAATACACCCCAAAACACATTGCCCTACTTCTCCTGAGTACGGCGATACCACATGAGTGACACTTTTTGCAGCCTGAAACGCAAAGGGCCCTAAAACCAATGAGTACCTTTAGCTTTTACATGGCGGCTCACAATTTAGCCCCGCCCAAAATGCCAGAACAGTACAAACACCCCACAAATGACCCCATTTCGGAAAGTAGACACCCTAAGGTATTCACTGAGGGGCATAATGAGCCCGTATGAGATTTTTTTTTTTTTTGCCAGAAGTTAGCAGAAATGGAAACTTTATTATTATTTTTTTCCTCAGAAAGTGTCATTTTCCGCTAACTTGTGAAAAAATGAAATGATACATGAACTCACCAAGCCCCTCCGCGAATACTTTGGGGTGTCTTCTTTCTAAAATGGTGTGATTTGGGGGTATTTATACTATCCTGACATTCTAGCACCTGAAGAAACATGACAGGTGCTCAGAAAGTCAGAGCTGCTTCAAAATGCAGAAATTCACTTTTTTGCACCATAGTTTGTAAACGCTTATAACTTTTACCCAAACCAATAAATATACACTTATTGGACTTTTTTTTATCAAAGACATGTAGAACAATACATTTAGAGAAAAATTTATATAGAAATGTAGTTTTTTTAAAAAATTACAACAGAAAGTGAAAAATGTCATTTTTTTGCAAAAATGTCGTTAAATTTTTATTAATAGCAAAAAGTAAAAATGTCAGCAACAATGAAATACCACCAAATGAAAGCTCTATTAGTGAGAAGAAAAGGAGGTAAAATTCATTTGGGTGGTAAGTTGCATGACGGAGCAATAAACGGTGAAAGTAGTGTAGTGCGGATTTGTAAAAAGGGCCTGGTCACTAGGGGGTATAAACCTGTGGTCTTCAAGTGGTTAAAGACTACCATTCTTAAGAACAGAGGTTCATTCAAGTGTTTTCGATCAGGTATTGAAAACACCTGTCGATGTCAAGGAGCAGCAATCAAGCATAATAAGCACCAATGAGGCAGATGTAAAATGACTGTGATACACAACTTCTAGACATTTACTGGTGTGTTTACAAACATGGTGAAGTCAAGAGAATGGTCCAGGAAGACAAGAGAAGAGGTGATTCCTCTTCACAGGAAGGGCAATGGCTATAAGAAGATTGCAAAGATGTTAAACATACCAAGAGACACCATAGGAAGCATCATTCGCAAATTCAAGGCAAAGGGCACTGTTGAAACGCTACCTGGTCGTGGCAGAAAGAAGATGCTGACTTTGACTGCTGTGCGCTACCTGAAGCGCAAAGTGGAGAAAAGTCCCCGTAGTGACTGCTGAGGAACTGAAAAAGATTTGTCAGATGCGGGTACTGAAGTTTCAGCTCAGACAATAAGGCGCACACTGCGTAATGAAGGCCTCCATGCCAGAACTCCCAGGCGCACCCCCTTGCTGTCTCCAAAGAATAAGAAGAGTCGACTGCAGTATGCCAAAAGTCATGTAGATAAACCACAAAAGTTTTGGGATAGTGTTCTGTGGACTGATGAAACAAAATTAGAACTGTTTGGGCCCATGGATCAACGCTATGTTTGGAGGAGGAAGAACAAGGCCTATGAAGAAAAGAACACCTTGCCTACTGTGAAGCATGGCGGGGGTCAATCATGCTTTGGGGCTGTTTTGCTTCTACAGGTACAGGGAAGCTTCAGCGTGTGCAAGGAACCATGAATTCTCTCCAGTACCAGGAGATATTGGATGAAAATGTGATGCAGTCCGTCACAAACCTGAGGCTTGGGAGACGTTGGACCTTTCAACAGGACAATGATCCCAAGCATACCTCCAAGTCCACTAGAGCATGGTTGCAGATTAAAGGCTGGAACATTTTGAAGTGGCCATCGCAGTCACCAGACTTAAATCCAATTGAGAACTTCTGGTGGGACTTAACCTTCCTGGCGGATTTCCCGAGCGTGACTCGGGGTTAATTTTCATTGCAAGGAGCGGTAACCCCGAGTTACGCTCGGGGTAACTTTGCAGAGCAGTCAGCGGAGTCTGCTTACCTTCGCTGCGATCGCCGCTGAGAGCGCCGGCCGGCTTTTTACTTCCTGGTTCCGTTCCCTGCGAGCAGCAGTGGCGCATGGGAGCGGAACTGGGCGGGAAATTTAAAAGTGAAACACACAAAAGTACATTCTGAGAGGATGACACATTGTGCCCATAAAATATTTACACTGTACAGTGCCCCTTGCCTGCCATTTGTGCCCATAAATTATTTATAACACTGTACAGTGCCCCTTGCCTGCCATTTGTGCCCATAAAATATTTACACTGTACAGTGCCCCTTGCCTGCCATTTGTGCCCATAAAATATTTATAACACTGTACAGTGCCCCATGCCTGCCATTTGTGCCCATAAATTATTTATAACACTGTACAGTGCCCCTTGCCTGCCATTTGTGCCCATAAATTATTTATAACACTGTACAGTGCCCCTTGCCTGCCATTTGTGCATATAAAATATTTATAACATGGCATCAAAAAGCGCCACTTTACTAAAAACGCTTTTGGACCAGTTGAGCGACAGTGACACAGAGGTGCTCGCAGAACTGAGCGATAGTGAGTCGTGGGGAGATTTGTCATCTGACACTGACACGGCAAGTGAAAACGGCGATGATCCTGCACCTGTCCTCAGCGATGTGCGCACTTGGTGCCCTATTGACTGCGATACGGACCAGTTAGCGCCCCCAAGATTCCCGTTCACTGGATCACCCGGGATGAAGATAGATGTTGAGCGTGACAACCCTCTGGCATACCTGCAATTATTCTTTACTGAGGAGGTAATTGAAAAAATTGTCACGGAGACAAATCGCTACCAAGAGCAGCAATGCGCTACGCTGCATGCCACATTTTCCAGAAGCAGAAAGTGGGAACCAGTGACCAAAGAGGACATGTGGCAGTTTCTGGGACTCATCATTCTTCAGGGGTGATGGGAAAACCGCTCCAGAAATGGTACTGGACCACCAATAAGTTACTGGCCACTCCATTTTTGGTACCGTGATGTCAGAATACCGGTTTTCCCTCATCATGAAGTATTTCCACTTCACGAACAATGAAGAATTTGATGAGGCCACGCATCCTGCGCCCAAACTAAAAAAATCTGGGAGGTATACCAAATTATTGTGACCAATTTCCAGCGGACCTACGTGCCAGAAAGGGACGTCAGCGTAGATGAAAGTTTGATGGCCTACAAGGGACGCCTAAGCTGGATACAGTATATTGCATCCAAAAGAGCGCGGTTTGGCATCAAATCCTACATGCTCTGTGAGTCATCCACTGGGTACATCTGGAATTCGGTCATTTACACCGGTAAAGGCACGAAGTTCAACCCCAGGTACAGCGGCTATGGGATGGCCACATCATCTGTCCTTACACTGCTGGAGCCATTGCTGAACCAGGGATATTGTGTGACCACGGACAATTTCTACACGTCTCCGGAACTGTATGAGGTTTTGCTACAAAACAAGACTGATGCATATGGTACCGTTAGGCCTAACCGACGTGACATGCCATCTATGTTTGCCAAGAAAAACTCAAAACCGGAGAAATGGTTGCCTGGCAGAAGGGTAAGATGATGGCAATGCGATGGCGAGACAAGAAGGACGTGTGTCTCATGAGTACTGTGCACAATACCTCTACTGCCATGGTCCACACAAGAGGTGGGAAAGATGTGCTGAAGCCGCAAGTCGTGATAGACTATAATAACACCATGGGAGGTGTCGACAGAGCCGATCAGGCAATGACATTTTATCCGGCTATGCGCAAACAGCAAAAAAATATTATAAGAAGATCTTCAGGCATCTTCTGGAACAATGCCTTTGGAGCATATATCCTGCACAGAGCAACGGGTGACAAGCCTTTTGTTCATTCTGAGTTTATATGGAAGGTGGTTGAGCGGATTTTTGTCACCCACCAGACGCCATCAGTAGCTGTGAACAGACCTGGGCGTCGTGCTGTTGGCGTTGTCAACCCAGAACGCCTGACTGGTCGTCACTTTATGGACTACATCCCGCCTACTTCAAAAAGGCAGCACCTACCAGGATGTGCGTGGTTTGCTGCTCAAAGAGAGATGGCAATGGAAAGAAAGTCCGAAAAAGAAACCAGGTTCCATTGTCCTGATTGTGACGTTGGACTTTGTGCAGTCCCATGTTTCAAAATTTATCACACTCAGGATGTTTATTGAATTTTCTTTGTTTGACAAATTTCATTATTTTTTTTATTACATTACTGAATAAAATTATATTATTTATTAGATTATATTTAATAATTTTGTGTTTCAAACTTTATCACATCTGGGATGTCTACTAGAGTCTTGTTTGGTGAGGTTTAAGTAAGTAATTACTAAGAATTGCAGGCCTACAATACATAACACCAAATTTCCATGCAAAAAATTGTACCACTTTTGGTAAAAAATTCCTGACATAATCATACCGCCAGGGAGGTTAAAGAAAGCAGTTGCAGCGCGCAAGCCTAAGAATGTGACTGAACTGGAGGCTTTTGCCCATGAAGAATGGGCGATGATACCCGTAGATCGCTGCAAGACACTTGTGTCAAGCTATGCTTCACGTTTAAAAGCTGTTATAACTGGAAAAGGATGTTGTACTAAGTACTAAGATTGAATGTCACTTGGGGGTTGAATAAAACTGATAATGATGTGAGCACAGAAAAGACATTTGTGGTTATTTCATTATAAATGTTATGTTATATTTGTCTGACTTACAAGTGCCTCTTTGATTTAATTGTAAACAAGATGACTGAAATGATCAAAATCAATGTCAAACTGGCCAAAACACTCAATTTCAGTGGCGGTTGAATCATTTTGAACACAACTGTATGCAGACTGGCAGTGTGTATATATATATATATATATATATATATAGACTGGCAGTGCGGGGGTTACTACATATATATAGACTGGGGGTTACTACATATATATATATATATATAGACTGGCAGTGCGGGGGTTACTACATATATATAGACTGGGGGTTACTACATGTATATAGACTGGCAGAGCGGGGGTTACTACATATATATAGACTGGCATTCTGGGGGTTACTATATATATATATATATATATATATGGACTGGCAGTGCGGGGGTTACTATAATATATATATATATATATATATATATATATATAAAAAGGACAGCACTCCACTAAATAAAGTGAGTTATGAGAGGGTAAAGTGAGGCTTGAGAAAGGCTCTATTGTTGAGCCGAAACGTCGCGGTTTTTTTGCACCATATGGGTAAATAAATAACTCTCTTTATTTAGTGGAGTGCTGTCCTTTTTCTATTTTTATATGTGGATTTTTGGCTTGGTCCCTGGACATTGCACCCACATTTGTATATTTATGTTCATGCGGTGCTGCCATTTTTTTTCGTTTTGGTGTGTGTGTATATATATATATATATATATATATATATATACTGGCAGTGAGGGGGTTACTACATATATATATATAGACTGGCAGTACAGGGGTTACTACATATATATATATAGATATATAGTAACCGGCAGTATGGTGCAGTCTATATATATATAGACCGGCAGTGCGGGGTTACTGCTGTCTATATATAGACCGGCAGTACGGGGTTACTGCAGTATATATATATACGGTATCAGGGTTACTATATATATATAGACTGGCAGTGCGGGGGTTACTATATATATATATATAGACACTGGCAGTACGGGGTTACTGTGTATATATATAGACGCAGTGCAGATGTGTATATAGATATACTATATATATATATATAGACTGGCAGTGCGGGGTTACTGCATATATATATAGACCGGCAGTGCGGGGTTACTACATACTACATATATATAGACTGGCAGTGCGGGGGTTACTGTATATATATATATACTGATAGTGCGGAGTATACTATGTATATATATAGACCGGCAGTGCGGGGGTTACTACATATATATAGACCGGCAGTGCAGGGGTTACTACATATATATATAGACCGGCAGTGCGGGGTTACTATGTATATATAGACCGGCAGTGCGGGGGTTACTGTATATATATGTAGACTGGCAGTGCAGGGGTTACTGTATATATATATGACCGGCAGTGCAGGGGTTACTATATATATATATAGACTGGCAGTGCGGGGGTTACTGTATATATGTATAGTAACCGCGTACTGCAGTCTACTGTATATATATAGATGCAGGGGTTACTGTGTATATATATATAGACCGGCAGTGCGAGGTTACTATGTATATATATATACAGTAGTATGATATATATATACATACATACATATATAGACCGGCAGTACTGCCGAGTCTACTATATATATATATAGACCCGCAGTGCGAGTTACTATATATATATATAGACCGGTAGTAGGGTACTATATATATATATAGTAACCCGGCAGTGCGGGAGTCTACTATATATATATAGACCTGCATATATGTGTGTATACATACATACATATAGTAGACCGGCAGTACTGCGGGTTACTGTATATATATATAGACCGGCAGTGCGAGGGTTACTATATATATATATAGACCGGCAGTGCTGGGTTACTGTGTATATATATAGACCGCAGTGCGAGGTTACTGTATATATATAGACCCGCAGTGCGAGTCTACTGTGTGTATACATAGACCTGCAGTGCGGAGTCTACATATATATATAGACCGGCAGTGCGAGTTACTATATATATATATAGACCGCAGTACGGCAGTTACTATATGTAGTAACCCGGCAGTGCGGGGTTACTATATATATAGTAGACCGTGCAGTGCGGGAGTTACTGTATGTAGTATATGACCGCACTGCGCAGTCTATATATATAGTAACCGCCGTACTACTAGTCTATATATATGTAGTAACCCGGCACTGCCGAGTTCTACATATATGTAGTAACCCGGCACTGCCAGTCTATATATATATAGTAGACCGGCAGTGCGGCGGTTACTATATATATATAGACCGGCAGTGCCAGGTTACTGTATATATATAGTAGACCCTGTACTGCCAGTTCTACATATATGTAGTAAACCAGCACTGCCAGTCTATATATATATATATATATGACTGGCAGTACAGGGGTTACTACATATATATATATATATATATATATATATATAGACTGGCAGTGCGGGTTTACTACATATATGTAGACTGGCAGTACAGGGGTTACTACATATATATATAGACTGGCAGTGCGGGGGTTACTACATATATGTAGACTGGCAGTACAGGGGTTACTACATATATATAGACTGGTAGTACGGGGGTTACTACATATATATAGACTGGCAGTGCGGGGGTTACTACATATATGTAGACTGGCAGTACAGGGGTTACTACATATATATAGACTGGCAGTGCGGGGGTTACTACATATATGTAGACTGGCAGTACAGGGGTTACTGTACACACATATATAGACTGGCAGTGCGGGGGTTACTACATATATATGGGCTGGCAGTGCGGGGGTTACTACATATATGTAGACTGACAGTACAGGGGTTACTACATATATATATATAGACTGGCAGTGCGGGGGTTACTACATATATGTAGACTGGCAGTACAGGGGTTACTACATATATATAGACTGGCAGTGCAGGGGTTACTACATATATGTAGACTGGCAGTACAGGGGTTACTACATATATATAGACTGGCAGTGCGGGGGTTACTACATATATGTAGACTGGTAGTACAGGGGTTACTGTACACACATATATAGACTGGCAGTGCGGGGGTTACTACATATATATGGACTGGCAGTGCGGGGGTTACTACATATACATAGGCCAGCAGTACAGGGGTTACTGTACACATATATATATGGACTGGCAGTGCGGGGGTTACTACATATATATGGACTGGCAGTGCGGGGGTTACTACATATACATAGGCCAGCAGTACAGGGGTTACTGTACACACATATATATATGGACTGGCAGTGCGGGGATTACTACATATATATGGACTGGCAGTGCGGGGGTTACTACATATACATAGGCCAGCAGTACAGGGGTTACTGTACACACATATATATATGGACTGGCAGTGCAGGGGTTATTTTATATTTAATAACCCCCGCACTGCCAGTCTATATAGTCTTGGTATTTTTTTTCAGTTTAATTAACAAAAATAAGAAAATCGAAGAAAATTCAAATTGAAGACATAAAAAACACACATTTTTTTTCAGTATTTTTTTTCCGTGGTGATTTTTCTTCACATGCTAGGGGCACAGAAATGCACTGCCATAACGAAGGCTCTAAAATGCATGTGTGTCGTGCGACTCTCAGCAGGAGCGTCCCATGTCCACCTGAGACCAGGCACCGCCTGCAGTGGTGACATCAGCAGGGAGAAAAGAAGCCAATATGGTTTCTTTTGATATTTTATTACATTTACAGCGGCTGCCTGAGGTTTTTATTTAACCAATGGTATATAATAATACAGTAATAGGGAAAAATCAGAAATTGTGCAAAACACCACTCACAATACAGACGAAGTAAAGCAGCTGGTGATATCTAATATCATATAGGATACAGAGTGACACATAATACAGGATGAGAGACGCCATAGAGAATAGCAGTATGTATAGACTGCACTGCCCGCCTGCTCCTCATCACCAGTCCTCTTACCTTTCATAGGGACAGCTGTTCTTGCCGGGGCGACCTCAGGAAGTGTTGCTATGGAGGCGCGAAGGATTCTGGGAGGGATCTTCTGTCATTAGTGTCAGGTTGAAGGCTCTTTCCTAGTGGGCGAAAGGACCTTTGATGACGTCATGCCCATGTGACCAGACTTTTTTTGGGGGAGGAGCTTCTGGAGTTTCTGGTCAGAGGCTGAGGAGAGTAGTTATTCTGAAGGGGGTTTTCTTCCCGGAATCTCAGGGACATCAACAGGAGTTGAAGCCACAGCTGCAATGCTGTTCAGGGACTCGGGGTGTAGTGCACTGGGATGCAATAGACTGAGTGCACTCTAATGCAATGCTCTGCACAGACTGGGGACTAGGGGTGCAGTGCTTATGCAGAACTGGGGAGTCTGTATTCACGGGGTGTGCCCTTTCCTCCTAGTGATGCAATGTTTCGCAGTGGAGGACAGTGACCCTGTGGCACCCCAGATAATACCATGAAGCTGGTTTCTTTTATTCACATGCTTTGTGTTTTTAGTTTTTTATTAATAAATTATGAAAACTCGTCCCAGTAATAAAATAAGTGGAACATCTGTCCTGAGGTAAAATCAGTTCAAAGCTGCGTGAAAACAGAATGACTGGCACAAAAATGGGCATAACAGAGTGATTTAAAAGGGTTAAATGACTTTGGGCCACTGATCCCGCAGTTTTTTATTAATAAATTATGAAAACTCGTCCCAGTAATAAAATAAGTGGAACATCTGTCCTGAGGTAAAATCAGTTCAAAGCTGCGTGAAAACAGAATGACTGGCACAAAAATGGGCATAACAGAGTGATTTAAAAGGGTTAAATGACTTTGGGCCACTGATCCCGCAGTGACAGCACACAGGGGGTGATGCCCCCCTTCCCTCAGTGCTTTGTGTGTCTTCTCATGGGACACAAGGGTCTCTGGGCCCCCTCAGGCTCCTGGGCCCGGTAGCCACTGCTACCTCCGCACCCTCTATAGCTACGCCCATGGCCTCGCATCATTTTCAGTTGTGTTCCTCCTGGCCCGTAACACCAGTTACTGATCTGCCCACGTTCATGCCAGTTCTTGTTCCCAGAACCTGTTAGGGCCAGGCTGATCTCAACTATATCTGATGCAGGGCATCGCCCTCTGTATGTCAGCAGTGTGAAATCAGAGGCCCAAAGTCATTTAATACGCACTCTTTTATGCCTACTTTGATGCCCATTTTGTGCCGGTCATTTATGTTTTTATGTTGCCTTCAATTGATAGATAAGTTGCCCAGCGCAAGTTATTTCACTATGGGGAAACGTTCTAAGAGTACAAATTATGGGGGTCATTTATCAAACAGAAAGACGGCTAACTTAGGCGTATTTCTGGAGCAGATTGCGACGCAAAGGTTATTTGCACCACAATCTGGGAATTCCTCCCGCTTACGCCAGGTCTTAAAAAGGGGGGGGGGTGACGTGGGCTTGGAAGGGGGCGGCCTGGTAGGCCCATCTCACCATTTTCTACGCCTGTTTTAGGCCTCATGCATACAAACGTATTATTATTCCGTGTCTATTCCGTTTTTCTTGTGGACCGTAGACGGAACCATTCATTTCAGTGGGTCCGCAAAAAAAACAGAAGGTACTCCGTGTGCATTCCGTTTCTGTATGTAAGTATTTCCGTTCTGCATTACAGACAAGGATAGGACTGTTCTATTAGAAGCCAGCTATTCCGTTCCGCAAAATACAGAATGCACACGGATGTCAACCCTTTTTTTTTGCGGATCCGTTTTTTGTGGACTGCAAAATACATACGGTCGTGTGTATAAGCCCTTAGGCATAGAAAATGGTCTAAATGTAGGTAGAGCAGCACAAGTAGGCAGGGACAGCAATAACTCAGTGCAGCAGAACCAAATACATAGTACAGCATTAAATACTGTCACAGCCAGGGGCATAACTATAGGGGAAGCAGGGGAAGCGGCTGCTTTGGGGCCTTGACCCAGAAGGGGCCCATTCAAGAGGAGGAGAAGTACTAAAAGATTTTGTCAGGGCCCCTCAACATTATTACACAATGAAATTATATACAGTGGCAGTATAGACAGTGCAGAAAACGGATGGAACAGCTGCCGGGCCTGGTCTGAGAAGGCGATCTTTAGTACCACAGGAAAGGGGGTGGCATGAAAGAAAGGGATTGTGAAAAATTTACTGGGGGAGGGGGCCCCATTCAAAAATTTGCTGTGGGGCCCAGTCATTTCTAGTTACACCACTGGTCACAGCTAAACCAAATACCACAGTTTATAGGGGAAGAGACCCAGCACTTGGATCCCCACCTCCCCCTATGTATTTAAAGGGGTTCTGCACTTCTATCCTCTGGATACATTATCAGCATCTGATCGGCAGGGGTCCGCAGCACAACTTTAGCCATCCTGATTGTTGGAGGCCTCGGTTTCTTCATGTTTGCTACGGAGTTAGTTCGATGCCATTTCCGAACCAGACTCTGAATACAATGTTTAGCTGGTGGTTTTGTTCCTGGGTACTTGTCGGCAAAGGTCTCTTGTGTTTCCTTAATCGATCTGCTTCGCACATAGCCTCCACAATCACTATTCGCTGTTCCAGGGAGAACACAGCACAGACTACTTTTATCAAACTGAATAATAAATCAGTCTTAGTTGCCCATAGCAACCAATCAGAGCTACACAGCTCTGAAAAAAATGAAAACTGAGCTCTGATTGGTTGCTATAGACAACTAAGACAGATTTACTATTAGGCAGTTTGATTTGAAGATATTGGATACGGGCTACCTTTTCGGCCACCCTGTATCATGTAGTACAACAGACATTATAGTAGTAGGCCATATGCACCAGATACACCACTTAGGGTACTTTCACACTGGCGTTTTTCTTTTCCGGCATAGAGTTCCGTCCATCGTCGGGGCTCTATGCCGGAAAGAAACGCTTCACTTACAGATAATACAACCGCATGCATCCGTTTGAACGGACCCGCTTGTATTAACTAACTATTTTTTAACATTGTCAAAACGGATCAGTTTTGAATTCTATTGAAAGTCAATGGAGGACGGATCCGTTTTCTACTGTGGCAGAATGTGCCAGAGAAAACGGATCCATCTCCTTGACTTATTGAGGGTCATGACAGATCAGTTTTGTCCCGTATCCCAGGATGGAAAGAAAACCATAGAAAGCATGCTGCAGTATTTTCTCCATCCAAAAAACGTTCACATACTGAACGGAAGACATCCTGATGCATCCTGAACGGATTTCTCTCCATTCAGAATGCATGGGGATAATCCTGATCAGTATCTTTCCGGCATAAAGCCCCGATGACGGATCTCTACGCCGGAAATGAAAAATGCTAGTGTGAAAGCACCCTTAGGTGCACACTGGGTGGTATCTGAAGCTTGTGGGACAAGGGTTATGGTAAATTACTCACTACCATTTTCTAGTATTTCAGAGACCCACGAGACCAGATTGTGAAAGTTTCAAGGGATAAATAAAGTCCTTAATGTCAATTTTGTCTGTGGCCAAAATCAGGATAGTGGGAAATGACTGTGAGGTATTTGCAATAGCAAATTGTTTGTCACTGGCAAAATGTTTTATTTGCAGGACTAGTTGAGAACATTCGGTGCACTGCTTGGAGAATAAAATAATAGTAGAACTCTTTCCTTACTCGAAACTTTGTCTCACAATGTATTGTGTCCATAAGGCTGTTCCGGCAGAAAACAGCCTGCCGGAGTTTGTTGGTGTTTGGTGTTGCTTGGCCTCCAGACCCCATTGACTATAATGGGATGCAGTGGGGATCTGGCCGCTCTACATGCAACAGTATTTTGCCCGGCCCGATCCCATTATATAATCGGTAGGGGGTTGGTGTTATGGGGGGTTCCGCATACGCCGGATCCAGAGAACTCTGGATTTCTTTGATATATGTATAAAACTAGCCTAAGTACCAGTTGTGACTGCATTTTTCATAGCAGAAAAATATAAAAGGGGTTACCACTAGATAGAAAAATTCTAGAAATGCAAAAACTGAACCTTAAAAGTTATGTACACCTTTATGTGCATTTTTTCAATTGGTCTTTTTTTTTAAAATATTGAGCCTTTCTGTCACAAACTGTCTAGTGGTGTGAGTGGTACTTTCACTTTGTGTTGGTAATCTAATAAACCTTATCTATAAATTACTAAAGGGCCATAACACTTATTTAAGCCACAGATAAGGAGCCGTCAGCCGAGCTGCCTGATGGAATAGAGTGAACATTTAGATCCTAATACTAAATAAACTCAAGGCTGCAAAGAGACAGGGGTCCAAAATTTTGAATAAAGACCAATTGAAAAATGATTTTATTTTTTTTTTTAGCTCAAAACAAGTACAATGCAATAATGAAAAAAAATTACCCCCAAAGGTGTAAGTAGCCTTTACCTATTTTTTCAGATGACTTTTCAGAATAAGTTGTCATGGATGTACATAAGGAATCAGTAAACTCCCGACTATTTTATTACTTGTTTTAACAGCTTTCCCTTTTGGCGTACCGTATTTTTCGCTCCATAAGACGCACCCCCCCCAAAGTGTGGGAAAAATGTCCCCGTGTCTTATGGGGCAAATAATAATGAGCGCCTCCATTATGGAATCGCTCATTAGTACCGGAGGACCAGGAAGCGGTGAAGGCTCTGTACTGACTGCTTCCTGGCCCTCGGCTGAGTTGTGGCTGCACACAGTGTGAGGGCGATCTGTGACTTCACGCTGTGTGCATCGGCTGGAGGTGAGGAGCAGCGGCGTCCGGAGCAGAAGAGGTAAGTGGATTTTTTATTTCATGTGATATGAGGCATAGGGGCTGATCTGAGGTCTGAATAGGGGGTCTTATTTATTTTGGGGCTCTTATCCGAGGTCTGATTTGGGGTCATTCACATTGGGGTTTGAGCTGAGGTCTGATTGTGGGCCTGATCTGGGGTCTTTTTAACATTGGGGGTCTGATTGGGGCTGTCAGTTGAGGTCTGATTAACATTGGGGGTTTGATTGGTGGTCTGACCTGAGGTCTAATGAAAAAAAAAATGTTTCTCATTGTCCTCCTCTAAAACCTAGGTGCGTCTTATAGGGCGAAAAATACGGTATTTATCTTGAAGTGTCAATTTGCCTTGAGCTAGTGTGTGGGAACTAGCTGCTCTGATGTCTCCCATACACAGCAAACATAGAGGTAATGAAGACGAAAAGCTTGATAAGTAGAGGAAGCTTTAATAAAAAAAATATTAAAATGTTTCATATATCCACTTTGGACTATTGATTTATGTAAAGATTAATTAAATCAGTGCTTATATATTTCTTTTGTAGCTGTGTTTGTCTTTACACTAACAAGACCTATCTCTGCAAACTACTTTGTAAGAAGTTACATATTCTATGGTTTAAATGCACTTTGTGGTTACCTATTAAGTTATAAAAAATATAATATATATTATTATTTAAATTAAAAAAAATAATCTTAGACTGATTAGACTGTTTCTTTAAAAGAAATGATCCATTAAAGGGGTTGTCTTACTTCAAAATATAGCACTTATGTAAGTAAAGTTAATACAAAGCTGTATTTAAGGGGTTAATCCACTGCAATTAAAGTTTTCAGCTATGCTGGTGGAAAGAGCAGGGGCCTGACTGTCAGTAACAGCCAGGCCCCTGCACCGATCGAGCAAGTGCCATACACTTACAGAGTACCATACACGTATGGCAGAATGCACAAACATTTTGATCGCTGCGCTGTGCATGTACGACGCTGATCCTTAGGGCTTCTGTCATCAAGAACATTAAACTGGCTAGACATGTCCTATCATTAGCTGACGCTAATAATCTTTGTCCCTTCTTTTTATTTGCCTTCTTTTTTGTTAAAATTTTTATTTTAGAGGCTCTGTTCTCCCTCCTCTGGCCACACTCTCATCGAGTTGATTGACAGGGCCAGGCAGAATGATGTGAGCACTCTTTAATAAAATGAGACTGATTCCAGTGAGCAGAGAGACCTGCTACTTTAATCCACCAGGATTTAGCATTCTAATATAAAATGAGCTGGATTCCAGTCGGCAGTGACCTGGTCCATTAGCCCTCTAGATCTAGCATTCCTCTATAAAATGAGCTGGATTTCAGTAGGCAGAGTGACATGGTCCATTAGCCCACCAGATCTACAATTCATATAGAAGATGAGCTGGATTCCAGTAGGCAGAGGTACCTGGTCCATTAGCCCACTAGATCTAGCATTCTTCTATAAAATGAGCTGGATTCCAGTCGGCAGAGTGACCTGGTCCATTAGCCCACTAGATCTAGCATTCCTCTATAAAATGAGCTGGATTTCAGTAGGCAGAGTGACCTGGTCCACCAGATCTACAATTCATATAGAAGATCTGGCCCACCAGATCTACAATTCATATAGAAGATGAGCTGGATTCCAGTAGGCAGAGGTACCTGGTCCATTAGCCCATCAGATCTAGCATTCTTCTATAAAATGAGCTGGATTCCAGTCGGCAGAGTGACCTGGTCCATTAGCCCACTAGATCTAGAATTCCTCTATAAAATGAGCTGGATTCCAGTTGGCAGAGTGACCTGGTCCATTAGCCCACTAGATCTAGCATTCCTCTATAAAAATTAGCTGGATTTCAGTAGGCAGAGTAACCTGGTCCATTAGCCCACCAGATCTACGATTCATATAGAAGATGATCTGGATTCCAGTAGGCAGAGGGACCTGGTCCATTAGCCCACTAGATCTAGCAATCTTCTATAAAATGAGCTGGATTCCAGTAGGCAGAGGGACCTGGTCCATTAGCCCATCAGATCTACGATTCATATATAAGATGAGCTGGATTCCAGTTGGCAGATTGACCTGGTCCATTAGCCCATCAGATCTACGATTTATATATAAGATGAGCTGGATTCCAGTCGGCAGAGTGGCCTGGTCCATTAGCCCCCCAAATCTAGCAATCTTCTATAAAATGAGCTGGATTCCAGTAGGCAGAGTGACCTGGTCCATTAGCCCACCAGATCTATGATTCATATATAAGATGAGCTGGATTCCAGTCGGCAGAGTGACCTGGTCCATTAGCCTACTAGATCTAGCATTCTTCTATAAAATGAGCTGGATTCCAGTAGGCAGAGTGACCTGATCCATTAGCCCATCAGATCTAGCAATCTTCTATAAAATGAGCTGGATTCCAGTCGGCAGAGTGACCTGGTCCATTAGCCCACCAGATCTAGCAATCTTCTATAAAATGAGCTGGATTCCAGTAGGCAGAGGGACCTGGTCCATTAGCCCACCAGATCTATGATTCATATATAAGATGAGCTGGATTCCAGTCGGCAGAGTGACCTGGTCCTTTAGCCCACCAGATCTAGCAATCTTCTATAAAATGAGCTGGATTCCAGTAGGCAGAGTGACCTGGTCCATTAGCCCACCAGATCTATGATTCATATATAAGATGAGCTGGATTCCAGTCGGCAGAGTGACCTGGTCCATTAGCCCACTAGATCTAGCATTCTTCTATAAAATGAGCTGGATTCCAGTAGGCAGAGTGACCTGGTCCATTAGCCCACCAGATCTATGATTCATATATAAGATGAGCTGGATTCCAGTAGGCAGAGTGACCTGGTCCATTAGCCCATCAGATCTAGCATTCTTCTATAAAATGAGCTGGATTCCAGTAGGCAGAGGGACCTGGTCCATTAGCCCACTAGATCTAGCATTCTTCTATAAAATGAGCTGAATACCCTGGTTCAATGGGGGTAATAAGCGTTTGAATAACTGATTGTGGTTTCCATATGCATTTGCATGGATTCTGTGTTAAGGGATGAATATGCTGCAAAGTCACCTTGACATTTTGGTCATGTATACATATGCTAAGGCCCCGTTCACACAGTGGCTGAAACCACTCTGGTTTTCCCAGTGGTTTTTCAGTTTGATTGCCATGGAACTTGCTTCCATTGACTAGAGCTAAACCGTGAGTGGACACTGCAGCAAAAAAGGACATGTCCTTTCTTAGTGCAGTTTCGGCTAGAAACCCCGACCGCGTGAACTGCAGTGCAGCCTCCTATTGAAAGTAATAAAAGGCAGATTACACACGTGGCTATTGGAGCAGAATATGCCCTAAATTCTGTCTGCAAAAGCCACCATGTGTACAGGCCCTAAGGATGAGTAACCTTTAAAGGGGTTATCCAGGAATTGAGATTGATGATCTCTGGATAGGTCATCAATATCAGGACCCCCGCTCATCAGCTGTTAGAAGAGGCCAACACTCTATAAGCGCTGCGGCCCCTTCAAGTCAGTAGGGCTGGGCTACAATACCAAACACAGCGCTGTGGCTCCCTGGAACAGCTAATTGGCGGGGATGCTTGAACTCAGACTGTTGCCAATGTGATAATAATGACCTGTTCTGAGGATAGGTCATTACTATCAATTCCTGGATAACCCTATTCACTAAATTTGATATCCACTTGTTAGCACCCAAAATCGACACCACTGAGATAGTAAGTTCTATAAAAGCAAATGTAAATTTGCCACTCTCATACAGAACAAGTCCTTTAGCCCAATGGGATTAAGACTGAACCCTGGTGAGAGTGGACATCCTGGGAGATCCCATGACAACCGAACAGAGGAGGTACTTGCTGGTGAAGCGATAACTGCACTGAGGCTGTGCTGGACTGGGGTGTGCTCCCTAGGGAGACAACTGTGCTGTGGTGGCGTGCACTGCCTCAAACATGCTACAGAACAGTAGGAAGTCAGGTGGGGGGTTGACAACTGAGACCCCACCACGCTCTCTAAAACAAGAGGTGAGAAACAAGCACATATCACACTCTCTTTCCAAGCTGCCTGAACAGGAAGTGAGATGGCCTCAAAAAGTCTATGGGCCCATCTCGTGCAGCAAGGAAATAGTGTGATATGTGCATGTTTCCCACCCCTCATTATAGAGATCAGATTTCAGCGGTCAGACTGAACAAGTTTGTTCAAAGTACAGTGACACTTTTCAACTCCACAACCATATTTTTGGTCAGCGTCTGATACATTTATTTCTATAGGAATGATATAATTGGTGCGCTGTCCGCATCCATATGTCCATTCTGGAAAAAAGATAGACTATGTCCTATTCTTGTCCGTTTTGCGGTATTATTTTGAAAACTTGGAATGCCAGACCAGGCCCAAGATATGGGCAGCAAATGCAGCCGCCCCTCTTCTTGTTTGGTTTGCTTTGCGAACCCGGAGCAAAAAACCTCATCTAACCAGGAACTTGGGAGCAGTTTTGTAGAAGATAGTGTGGACATGGACACACAGGTGTGTTTGGAATGTGTCTGCAATCTTCTGTGGAGCAATGCTGTTATATAGGTCAAAATGATGTGACAGATTTCCTTCAAGCCGCGGTGACTGTCACCTTTTCATTTAGAAGTCTGGATAAGCATGCCTGGAGGGTCTTTCTCTCTGCAGCAAACCGGGATATGTTTGGCAGCAGGTCCTCAGTCTGAAAGTCCAGGTTCTTTTTTGTGACAACTTCAATGAAGACTTTAGAACCAAGACTTGATCCACCATGCTGGCTAGAGCAAGCCAGGGTCAGTTGTGTGTCTCTGATAGCCTCTGACATTCCTGCTGCCAATGCAAATCAAATGTTAGAAATGAGAACCTCTGCTGGTACTTGCAGTAGGTGGAGGTCCAATCCTGTAGTCCAATCATATGCCTCATTTCCTGAATTTTATTAAAGGTGACTCTGGCAACAGGATAGAGGCAAAGAGGAGATTCCCTGCTGCAACGTGCTTTATAAAAGGCTGGCTGTTCCACAGGTGGAAACAATGCCCATTATGACAGAGGCCAGAGACAGACAAGAAAGTGCCAAGGATATGCTTCTCCAACTGCAGGAGATCTACAACCATCTCCAGACTGACAAGCGAGTTTCTAAAAGAGGCCATCAAGACCATGAATTTCCTTTCCCTTGCCATCTCGCTCTGGACACCTGAGTTTTTCAGTAGGTGGGTCTCTTGTGTGCAAATCCGAGCACTCGTGATGTATTATGAAAGTGGAGTTCCGTTTGTCAGTTCCTATGCAGTCTCCTTCTGTTTCTTCATAGGCTTGGTTCCAGCACGAAGGATGGAGGGTAAAAGTGATAGTTTTTTCACCTTCTAGGGCTCACCATTAAAATTTAACTCACATTGTGGCCACTACTGCACCCTTGTCAGGCTGAAACAGATGGTGATCCGTAGACACTGAGGCATCGACCATTTTTGGGGCCGTTGCAGTAACTTCGTCTTAACATGAACTGGACTGGCAAATATGCTCATGCCTGCCTCGTCCATTCTTCTGTAGGTCTTCAATCCTCCTTCCAAGAGCAACGTTTTTGTGTTGGGACAAAGGCGCCATTGTGTTGGTTGTGCCTTTTCCTGTCTGATGAGGTTTCACACTTTAGGGCTCGTTCACATCACCGTTTGTCTTTTCCGTTCTCCGGCTCCATTCAGGAGCAGGAGAACGGAAAGGACAGATGGTGTACATAACTGACACCTAACTGACACCAACGGAGCTTAAAGACCCCATAGACTTTAATGGAGTCCGTTTGGTGTCCGCTCAGAACATGATTTTTGAGCGGACACGAAAGTCTTGCATGCAGTACTTTCGTGTCCGCTCAAAAATCATGTTCTGAGCGGACACCAAACGGACCCTATTAAAGTCTATGGGGTCTTTAGGCTCCGTTGGTGTCAGTTAGGTGTCAGTTATGTACACCATCCGTCCTTTCCGTTCTCCTGCTCCTGAACGGAGCCGGAGAACGGAAAAGACAAACGGTGATGTGAACGAAGCCTTATCCTTTTTGCCTTCTCAAACATAACTATGAGAGGAGAAATGTACAAAGCAAAAATGTTTCCTTTCCTGGTATCCAGGACACTGTGCAAATTAGTCAAGAGTTTTATTCTATACAAGGTGTTGGGAAGCCCTTCCCTTCAGCCCATGGCCCTTCGGCTGCCCACCTCTTGCCCCTACCTGGTGCTTTCTGAGGTAATCGCCTCACCTGGCCTCATCGGTGGTGCACCCCTGGCGGCACGCCCACCCTAATGGTAAGTACAAATATATGACTTCGACCATAATAATGCTATAATCATCAACAGTGACCAAACAGTATATGGAGGCACCACATGCAGGGGTCCCACGGGTGACCAGGGCACACAGCTGCAAACACAGATCTACACTACCAGTGATGACTCAAAGAAAAATTGTAACTGATGCAACGTCTGAGGCGAGGAAGGGATTCCAGGGGGCACACAGTAACAGTTGGAGTACATGGCAGCTGAGGCACTGCTACCTTACAATACCACCACCTACTCTCCTCCATCACAAGTCCTCCGCTCTGCCTTTTATGGAGTATGAAAGTGACATCACTTGGGGGGGGGGGGGCGGTCACATGACTCCTTCCCGCGCAAATTTGTCATATGGGCTCTTGCTGTTTACATGACCTAGAGAGCGCAAGACCAGAAGACCGGGCCATGCCTCCATTCTGCAGCTGTCCCTTAGTGAGCGCACTTCTGCCTCTATGTTTTCTCACTCGCCGGTGTTCCATGAAATGATGGCACCTGTTAAAATCTGGTACCCTCGTCACTTCCGCTATGACGTGACAACATCGTAAGCTTGAAAAGGAGGTGTGATCGTTGAAGTGGGCACCAGATTGGCTGAAAAGAAGGCGTGTTGGCGCCTGCGCAAAACCAACCTGGGTACCATCATTTTACATTTAGCGCCTGTTATGGTACCCACGTTGGTTGTGCGCAGGCACCAACACGCCTTCTTTTCAGCCAATCTGGTGCCGACTTTAACGATCAGACCTCCTGTTCAAGCTTACGAATTTGTCACGTCATAGCGGAAGTGACGAGGGTACCAGATTTTAACAGGTACCATAATTTCACGGAACACCGGTCTATAATTGGCCAGTGTTCTCTGAAAATCTGCTGCCCGTGAAAATCTGCTGCCCTCGTCATTTCCGGCCCTGACGCATCGCCTGTGAGGGAGGCGTTTTGCGCAGCGGGCCACCTGATAGGCTAAAAACGGAGGTGTGTTTGCGACTAATTTTACAGCCGATGGATGTGAACGCGGGTAGGGGAAAATTACAGAGCAGTGTCCCGTAACTTTTTCCTACCCTCAGCGCAGCGCATGCGCAGTGGCCTGTAATTTTTACCTACCCTAGTGGCAACTCTAAGTGTGAAATTTGCCTACCCGTATGCCCTCAGGAGGAGATAGTGGTCCGGTAGAGCGCCCCCCATATACTATGGATGACAGCAGTGGGACAAGGGAAGCTTTAGATAGTGGTCAGGTGGAGCGCCCCCATATACCAAGGATGAGAGCAGTACTGCAAGCAGGCATAGCAATGACTGCTTGCAGTACTGCTCTCATCCTTGGTATATAGGGGACGCTCTACCTGACCACTATCTTCTCCTAAGGGCAAACGGGTAGGCAAATTTCACACTTTTAGAGTTGCCACTAGGGTAGATAACGATTACGGGCCACTGCGCATGCGCCGGGCCGAGGGTAGGAAAAAGTTACGGGACACTGCTCTGTAATTTTCCCCTACCCTCGGCGCATGCGCAGTAGCCCATAAATGTAAGCTGCTCCGACGCATGCGCGCTAGACCTGTAGAGAACGCCTGTAGAACTGTTGGAACGCAAACAGGAAATGTCGAGAAGGATGACAAGGGAGTACTTCCGGGAAATAGAATGGCTGAGCACGGACGAGAGACTGGTCTGTCCTGGTTTATTTATGTATTATCTGTGTGCTCTCTGATGGTATGTCATGCATAATCCCCGGGTACTTATCTCTCTCCTCATGGCACTTGCACCCCCTGTAATTACCTCTAATACACTCCTGTATCATCATAGAGCTCCATTACAGTATTAATACTGCTTAACATGTGATGCTGAAATCAAAGTGGGTACAGCTACCTATTGTAATACCTGCCCCACACTGCTCAAATTATAATTTCTACCATATAAGCTTCTAGTAATCCTGCCCCACACTGCCCATATAATACCATACACGCTTCTAGTAATCCTGCCCCACACTGCCCATATAATACCATACACGCTTCTAGTAATCCTGCCCATATAATACCATACATGCTTCTAGTAATCCTGCCCCACACTGCTCAAATAATATCATACACGCTTGTAGTAATACTGCCCATATAATACTATACACGCTTGTAGTAATCCTGCCCCACACTGCCCATATAATATAATACACGCTTCAAGTAATCCTGCCCATATAATTCCATACAAGCTTCTAGTAATCCTACCCACATAATACCATACATGCTTCTAGTACTCCTGCTCCACACTGCCCAAATAATACCATACACGCTTCTAGTAATCCTGCCCCACACTGCCCATGTAATATCATACACGCTTCTAGTAATACTGTCCAAATAATACCATACATGCTTCTAGTAATCCTGCCCCACACCGCCCAAATAATACCATACACACTTCTAGTAATCCTGCCCATATAATACCATACATGCTTCTAGTAATCCTGCCCCACACTGCTCATATAATACCATACAAGCTTCTAGTAATCCTGCCCATATGGTACCATACACGCTTCTAGTAATCCTGCCCCACACTGCCATGTAATATCATACACGCTTCTAGTAATACTGCCCATATAATATCATACACGCTTCTAGTAATCCTGCCCCACACTGCCCATATAATACCATACACGCTTCTCGTAATCCTGCCCCACACTGCCCATATAATATAATACACGCTTCAAGTAATACTGCCCATATAATACCATACACACTTCTAGTAATCCTGCCCCACACTGCCCATATAATACCATACACGCGTCTAGTAATCCTGCCCATATAATACCATACAAGCTTCTAGTAATCCTGCCCATATAATACCATAAATATACAAATTTTAGTTGAAAAGTCCACTAAATAGCAGCAGCACAGTTCCGCAGGAATAGGTCAGCTTCCTATGGATATAGTTCACAAAATAAGGGATGGAACGAGCGCTTGCAAACGATCCTAGTTCTTGTATAACGGTGTTGTCCACATCTACGTGTTAATACAGCATCCACCTCCGCGTCACAAGTCTAAGGGTCCTAATATCCTCACACTTCACAGATCGGTTCCTTCAATAAGCACCTTTACAGATGAAAAAACACCATAGCGTAGAACCATAGGGATAAAATAAGTATAGAAATTTATTATACTCACAAACATCCGATAATATGCACAATTAAAATGCCCGACCCGGGTTTCGCCTGCGCTTCGTTTGGGCTTACACCAGGGCTCGACAAATCCCAGGCGCCAGGTCGCCATGGCGACCAGGAATTTGGTCCTGGCGCCTGGGTATTTGTCAGCCCGTTGTGTCAGGTGGCCGGGCGCAGGGCCGGCGCGGACTAAGAGCGCCGGCCCCCTTCATGCTGCAGCCGCCCGAGCGCTCTGTATAGAGCCTCAGGCGGCTGCAGCACTGCCCGGGCTGGCGCGTCCATAAGGGCGCACCGCTCGGGCACAGCATGAAGAGAGGGACTGACAGGAGGGAAGCGCTCAGCGCTCCCTCCTGTCAGTCCCTCATTGTAGCGTGGCCGAGCCCTGTATGGTCCGCGGTACAGGAGCATCTGTCTCCTGTACTCGGCCGGACTGACATGAAGTGCGCACACAGTGTGCACTTCCTGTCAGTCCGCCCGGGTACAGGAAACTAAAGCTCCTGTACCCGTGGGACGCTACACTAGAGGCAGGGAGGAAGGGGGGAAGTGAATGACAAGGGGAGGGGAGAAAGTGAATGACAAACGGGGGGAGAAAGTGAATGACAAACGGGGGAGAAAGTGAATGACAAGGGGGGGGAGAAAGTGAATGACAAGGGGGAGGGAGAAAGTGAATGACAAGGGGGAGGGAGAAAGTGAGTGACAAGGGGAGGGAGAAAGTGAGTGACAAGTGGGGAAATAAATGACAAGGGAGGGAAAGGGAAATAAATGACAAGGGGAGGAAAGGGAAATGAATGACAAGGGAGGGAGAAAGTGAATGACAAGGGAGGAAAGAGAAATGAATGACAAGGGGGTGGTGAGAGAAAGTGAATGACAAGGGGGTGAGAGAAAGTGAATGACAAGGGGGAAAGAGATTCACAAGACGGACCCCTCTGCCCTCCCTCCGGACCTCTGCCTCCCCTCCGGACCCTCTGCCCTCCCTCCGGACTCCTCTGCCCTCCCTCCGGACCCTCTGCCCTCCCTCCGGACCCCTCTGCCCTCCCTCCGGACCCTGTAATCCTTGTAAGGGTTTCCACATGTCATGGCGGCCGCAAGTGGCGATCACTTAGACGGTGGCAGCATCTGACGTGTCATATAACCTATTGAAAAGGGGAAGCATTATGGGGGGCCCTATATACTCGCACATTATGGGGGGCACTATGGAAAACAGGGGTAGGAACACTATGGGGGCCCTATGTACTGGCATGCATTATTGGGGGGCTCTATAGAGAAGTGGGGGGGAGGGAGCACTATGGGGGCATCTATTGTGGGCTTTATGACGCGGCTCCGCCTGGCTCCTAACTTTTTTAGCTGGCTCCTAGATTCAAAGGAAATTTGTCAAGCCCTGGCTTACACGCTTCTAGTAATTCTGCCCCACACTGCCCATATAATACCATACACGCTTCTAGTAATCCTGCCCCACCCTGCCCATATAATACCATACATGCTTCCAGTAATCCTGCCCCACACTGCCCATATAATATCATACACGCTTCTAGTAATCCTGCCCCACACTGCCCATGTAATATCATACACGCTTCTAGTAATCCTGCCCCACACTGCCCATGTAATATCATACACGCTTCTAGTAATCCTGCCCCACACTGCCCATGTCATACCATACATGCTTCTAGTAATCCTGCCCCACACTGCCAAAATAATATCATATACGCTTCTAGTAATCCTGCCCATATAATACCATACAAGCTTCTAGTAATCCTGCCCATATAATACCATACACGCTTCTAGTAATCCTGCCCCACACTGCCCATATAATACCATACACGCTTCTAGTAATCCTGCCCCACACTGCCCATAATTTCTACCATACAAGCTTCTAGTAATCCTGCCCCACACTACGCAAATAATACCATACGCGCTTTTAGTAATCCTGCCCATATAATACCATACACGCTTCTAGTAATCCTGCCCCACACTGCCCATATAATACCATACAAGCTTCTAGTAATCCTGCCCATATAATACCATACACGCTTCTAGTAATCCTGCCCATATAATACCATACACGCTTCTAGTAATCCTGCCCATATAATACCATACACGCTTCTAGTAATCCTGCCCCACACTGTCCATAATTTCTACCATACAAGTTTCTAGTAATCCTGCCCCACACTACGCAAATAATACCATACACGCTTTTAGTAATCCTGCCCATATAATACCATACACGTGTCTAGTAATCCTGCCCCACACCGCCCAAATAATACCATACACACTTCTAGTAATCCTGCCCATATAATACCATACACGCTTCTAGTAATCCTGCCCATATAATACCATACACGCTTCTAGTAATCCTGCCCCACACTGCCCATGTCATACCATACATACTTTCAGTAATCCTGCCCCACACTGCCAATATAATACCATACACGCTTCTAGTAATCCTGCCCCACACTGCCCATGTAATATCATACACGCTTCTAGTAATACTGACCAAATAATACCATACATGCTTCTAGTAATCCTGCCCCACACCGCCCAAATTATACCATACACACTTCTAGTAATCCTGCCCATATAATACCATACATGCTTCTAGTAATCCTGCCCATATAATACCATACACGCTTCTAGTAATCCTGCCCATATAATACCATACACGCTTCTAGTAATCCTGCCCCACACTGCCCATGTAATATCATACACGCTTCTAGTAATCCTGCCCCACACTGCCCATATAATACCATACAAGCTTCTAGTAATCCTGCCCCACACTGCCCAAATAATATCATACACGCTTGTAGTAATACTGCCCATATAATACCATACACACTTCTAGTAATACTGCGCATATAATATCATACACTCTTCTAGTAATCTTGCCCATATAATACCATACACGCTTCTAGTAATCCTGCCCCACACTGCCCATGTCATACCATACCATACATGCTTCTAGTAATCCTGCCCATATAATACCATTCACGCTTCTAGTAATCCTGCCCCACACTGCCCATATAATACCATACATGCTTCTAGTAATCCTGCCCATATAATACCATACACGCTTCTAGTAATCCTGCCCCACACTGCCCATATAATACCATACACGCTTCTAGTAATCCTGCCCCACACTGCCCATATAATACCATACGTGCTTCTAGTAATCCTGCCCCACACTGCCCATAATTTCTACCATACACGCTTCTAGTAATCCTGCCCCACACTGCCCATATAATACCATACACGCTTCTAGTAATCCTGCCCCACACTGCCCATATAATACCATACATGCTTCCAGTAATCCTGCCCCACACTGCCCAAGTAATGCTATACACGCTTCTAGTAATCCTGCCCCACAGTGCTCAAGTTATACCATACACGGTTCTAGTAATCCTGCCCATATAATACCATACACGCTTCTAGTAACCCTGCCCCACACTGCCCAAATAATACCATACATGCTTCTAGTAATCCTGCCCAAATAATACCATACATGCTTCTAGTAATCCTGCCCCACACTGCCCAAATAATACCATACACGCTTCTAGTAATCCTGCCCAAATAATACCATACATGCTTCTAGTAATCCTGCCCATATAATACCATACATGCTTCTAGTAATCCTGCCCCACACTGCCCAAATAATATCATACACGCTTGTAGTAATACTGCCCATATAATACCATACACACTTCTAGTAATACTGCGCATATAATATCATACACTCTTCTAGTAATCTTGCCCATATAATACCATACACGCTTCTAGTAATCCTGCCCCACACTGCCCATGTCATACCATACATGCTTCTAGTAATCCTGCCCATATAATACCATTCACGCTTCTAGTAATCCTGCCCATATAATACCATACACGCTTCTAGTAATCCTGCCCCACACTGCTCAAATAATAACTTCTACCATACAAGCTTCTAGTAATCCTGCCCCACACTGCCCAAATAATATCATACAAACTTGTAGTAATACTGCCCATATAATACCATACACACTTCTAGTAATACTGCGCATATATTATCATACACGCTTCTAGTAATCCTGCCCCACACTGCTCATGTCATACCATACATACTTTCAGTAATCCTGCCCCACACTGCCAATATAATATCATACACGCTTCTAGTAATCCTGCCCCACACTGCCCATGTCATACCATACACGCTTCTAGTAATACTGACCAAATAATACCATACATGCTTCTAGTAATCCTGCCCCACACCGCCCAAATTATACCATACACACTTCTAGTAATCCTGCCCATATAATACCATACATGCTTCTAGTAATCCTGCCCCACACTTCTCATATAATACCATACAAGCTTCTAGTAATCCTGCCCATATAGTACCATACACGCTTCTAGTAATCCTGCCCCACACTGCCCAAATAATACCATACACGCTTCTAGTAATCCTGCCCCACACTGCTCAAATAATAACTTCTACCATACACGCTTCTAGTAATCCTGCCCCACACTGCCCATATAATATCATACACGCTTGTAGTAATACTGCCCATATAATACCATACACACTTCTAGTAATACTGCGCATATAATATCATACACTCTTCTAGTAATCTTGCCCATATAATATCATACACGCTTCTAGTAAACCTGCCCCACACTGCCCATGTCATACCATACACGCTTCTAGTAATACTGCCCAAATAATACCATACACGCTTCTAGTAATCCTGCCCCACACTGCCCATATAATAGCATACAAGCTTCTAGTAATCCTGCCCATATAATACCATACGTGCTTCTAGTAATCCTGCCCCACACTGCCCATAATTTCTACCATACACGCTTCTAGTAATCCTGCCCCACACTGCCCATATAATACCATACATGCTTCTAGTAATCCTGCCCCACACTGCCCATAATTTCTACCATACACGCTTCTAGTAATCCTGCCCATATAATACCATACAGGCTTCTAGTAATCGTGCCCATATAATACCATACACGCTTCTAGTAATCCTGCCCCACACTGCCCATATAATACCATACATGCTTCCAGTAATCCTGACCCACACTGCCCATATAATACCATACAAGCTTCTAGTAATCCTGCCCCACACTGCTCAAATAATATCATACTTGCTTGTAGTAATACTGCCCATATAATACCATACACGCTTCTAGTAATCCTGCCCCACACTGCCCATATAATAACATACGTGCTTCTAGTAATCCTGCCCCACACTGCCCATAATTTCTACCATACACGCTTCTAGTAATCCTGCCCATATAATACCATACACACTTCTAGTAATCCTGCCCCACTCTGCTCAAATAATAACTTCTACCATACAAGCTTCTAGTAATACTGCCCCACACAGCCCAAATAATATCATACACGCTTCTAGTAATCCTGCCCCACACTGCCTATATAATTCCATACAAGCTTCTAGTAATCCTACCCACATAATACCATACATGCTTCTAGTACTCCTGCCCCACACTGCCCAAATAATACCATGCACGCTTCTAGTAATCCTGCCCAAATAATACCATACACTCTTCTAGTAATCCTGCCCCACACTGCCCATGTCATACCATACACGCTTCTAGTAATACTGCCCAAATAATACCATACACACTTCTAGTAATACTGCGCATATAATATCATACACTCTTCTAGTAATCCTGCCCATATAATACCATACACGCTTCTAGTAATCCTGCCCCACACTGCCCATATAATACCATACAAGCTTCCAGTAATCCTGCCCAACACTGCCCAAGTAATGCTATACACGCTTCTAGTAATCCTGCCCCACACTGCTCAATTAATAATTTCTACCATACAAGCTTCTTGTAATCCTGCCCATATATACTATACTATCCCAATAACTATTGACTTACAGACCATACACGGTTCTAGTAATCCTTCCCCACACTGCCCATATAATACCATACAAGCTTCGAGTAATCCTGCCCCATACTGCCTATATAATACCATGCCATCCCAACAACTAATACCATAGATACAATACATGCTTCTAGTACTCATGCCCTGCAATGCCCAAATAATAACTTACTTCCCCCAATAACTAATATCATACAGACTAGGGATGTCCCGATATCCGTATCGTTATCAGGACCGATACCGGACATTTGCACGTGTACTCGTGCAAATGTCGCCGATACCTGATGGCCGTGCAGCGGCGTGTCCCGTGTCCCAGATGATCAGTGGTGGGGACTGCGGCGGGTCCTGCGTCGCGGCGGTGTTCTAACAAATTTCTCTAACCGTGAAATTTCCCTACCCTTGTCACTTCCTGTTGTGATGCGGCCGCACCAGACATGACGTTCCCAGCTTTAGAAGGAGGTGTGCCGCGCCCCGCAGGCGCACAACGACGGGGTAGGGAAATTTGACCTGATACAACAGTCCGGATGCTCCAGATGATCAGACACCGCGCGTGCGCAGTGAGTGGTAGGGAGATTTAACAAAACAAATGGCCATCAGATCCCCCTACCCTTACACTGCGCAGGTGCGGTGATCGGATGGATGTTCGGTATAAGAGATCTCCCTGTCCGCTGGTGCGCATGCGCGGTGTATCCTGACGGGAGTAGTTAGCCGCGCTTGCGCACTGGCCCGTAATTTATCCCTACCCTCTAACCGCTGCTGAGGCTTCCGACGCATGCGCACTGTCGGCCGGTGTCCAGCTGAGAGGTAAGGCACAAGTGCATTAGGTGGTCCATTCTCCCCAACTCTGGTGTGAAATTTCCCTACCCTGTCGTTGTGCGCCTGCGCAGCGAGGCACACCTCCTTCCAAAGCTGGGAACATCATGTCTGGTGCAACCGTATGACAACAGGAAGTGACGAGGGTTGGGAAATTTCACGGGTAACACAGGTGTGGGACTCCTGTGCGGCGGCTCCCAAGTCCCATGCGGTTGCCTAGCACTAGGAGGGAGTTAAAGCCACTTCCTCCCAGTTCTCTGGTGCATCCGCATGGGAAGGATACAGCAGGCCTGGTGGGTATGGTGCATGAAATGGAGGAGAAATTCATTTAATTTCTCTCCATTTTATGTTCAAACAGTGAATATAAAATAAGGTGGGGGGGGGGGGGGAATGGGCATATAATGGTGATTCCCAACCTATGTGTCTCCAGCTGTTGAAAAACTACAGGGCACGCTGGTTGGGAAACGCTGCTATATGCCCATTCTCTTCCCTTATTAGTATCGGTGAGTACTTAAATAAAAGTATCGGTTCTCGTACTCGGTCTTAAAAAAATGGTATCGGGACATCCCTAATACAGACCATACATACTTCTAGTTTTATACAAGCTACAAAATAATGACATACTCTTCCCAAACTCCTTTGTACAGCTGACCGTCCTGTAGAATCTGGCACAGATGCGACTGACCACTGCTCCTGCTTCTGTTTGCTCTGCCCTTCCTTTTCTTAGTGTTAGAGGTAGTAACAGGAATGAGGTTGTACAGGGCAGATCGGGGTATGGAGAGGTAGAAATGTATCCAAGTTTTAGAGCACACAGACCACATGGGCTGTACTGTATCAGAGCATAGATGGTGACAAGCTCATAACACGGTCTGCAGTGTGATAGTGGAGAGATTACACAGGCTATGTTTGGGGGAAGGTCACACATTTCTTGGGATCAGTGTCAGCACAAGTGAGAAAAGTGTTCTGTGTAGCTGTAGAAGAAGAAAGCAGCCCAGGAATTAACTTTGCTGAGAGCTAGTGAAGACAGCAGTATTCTGGACATACTGACCTCACATCCAACATGTATTTCTGGGAGGGACATGCCCACATTAGAAAAGCCTGAAACAAGATTCAGGTTGCAAAATGAATATCATGGGGTTAGAAGATTAATGGGGAAATAGAGATTACAGCCTGAAATGTGGCACTTTTTTATTTTTTTATTATTAAAATAAAACAGAATGGTTTGAGAATAAAGGAAAGTTGAACCCAGATTGGATTTCTCACCGATCACTGCGACCTCTTCAAACAGCTAATCTGTCGGAGGTTCGACTCCCATCGATCTGATGTCGATGACAGAGTTTAGTGAGTGGAGGAGCCTAGCTGTACCAGGGGCACCTTTTTTTTAATGCACAGTGCCCTTTGTTTGCTAATTTAAGTGCACCTCAACACTGTTTTAAACTGCAACAAAATTTGGCGCAATCTGGTGCATTTAGATTTTGAGAAATCCTCTACATCTAGCTCACCAAAGGGGCGTGTCTTACTGAGAATGAGGCATTTCCATTTATTAAAATCTACGTCAGGTAATTGGCATATATTATGGCAGAAATCTACACCAGCTCACTTGCCGATGTAGATCTCCGCTTTGGCGCATGGACCTGCACAGATGAGCCACAAATATTAAGCGGCTTGTGCCCCGTGCAAGAGGAGGAGAGATTAAAGGGATTCTCCAGGAATTATTTAACATGGCAGCCAGCAACCTGCCCTAGAATGGGCGGGGCTGTTTGTTTTACACTTGCAGAGCTGCCTAAGGGGGTGCGGGGCAGGACCTCACTACATGCTACATTGCTCTACAATAGATGGTAATGATGTGCTCCTGCCTCTGATATGCCATCATGGCTGAGAAGCCTAACAGGAAAACTCACTTATTCTGCTATAAAGGCTGTCTCAAGCTAAGCCAACCAATAGTTGGTATAGAGTTAGACAAAATTGTCTAGCCATTAAAAAAATTTATCATCCAACCTGTGACGACCTGTCTACTTTTATGTCCTGTATAGAACTGGTAAATCTGCCCCAGTATGCTTTCTAATAACTGTCTCTTGATGTTTCTAGGACCGTATTGCTGTGATGAGGACATCTGATGAGTGTGGAGAAATCAGCAGATCCTCAACCATATCATACTGCCTCCACCTCAATCACTTATCTGTGAGAGAAATAATGATAAGATCCTAGAAATCACCAAAAACATCATTGGTGACTGGAGAGGTGAGCGCTGTTGGGATATCAAGGGGAGGTGATTGTTCAACACGATGTGTGAGCTTACTTACTGAGATAGCGGTCAGTCCCCTCACTCAATAGGACTTCCCACTGAAACCTAAAAGATCCTGACAATAGTCAGGATCTAGAGAAACCTTGGGAGAGTGAGATAAGGAAGACTGAAGCTCAAGAGAACTTGTACAGCATGATGAACAACCTGCATGTCTAAGAGTAAAAGTTATAATAGAGGAAGAAGGATAGTGGGCAACTTTTCCTTTTAGCTGAATCGTTCCAGAACCCTAAAGCCTTATTCACACGTCAGTGTTTGGTCAGTGATTTCCATCAGTGATTGTGAGCCAAAACCAGGATTGGAGCCTCCACAGACATAAGGTATAAGGCAGGGGTGGCCAACCTGTGGCTCTTGAGCCACATGTGGCTCTTTGCTTCTTCAAGTGCGGCTCTTGCTGTGGAGCTGGGAAGCAGTCAGGCTGGCTCACTCTCCACCCCATGCTCAGATATTTTTTCCTGATCGGGCACCGTTGCTACTTTGCAGCTCTAGCTCACTCTCCACTACGTCCTGATGCATACAGTGTGGAACGTAGTACGTGGAGACATGCACTATGACCCGATGCTGTGCTCATCAGGTCATCGTGGAGAGTGTGTCAGACCTGCAAAGTAGCAGCTGCCTGAACAGGAGACCAGTGCCTGATCAGGAGAGGGAAGAGTTTTTTTTATTATAGAACTGAGCATGGGGGTCTGATCTAAGCACGGGAGGTTCTGATCTGAGCATGGGGGTCTGATCTAAGCACGGGAGGTTCTGATCTGAGCATGGGGGAGGGGTCCTGATCTGGGCAATGGAGGTCTGATCTGAGCATGGGGGGTCCTGATCTGAGCAATTGGGTCTGATCGGAGCATAGGGGTCACATCTGAGCATGGGGGAGTCTTTTGTGAGCATGGGTTGGTCAGGTCTGAGCATGGGGGGCAGATCTGAGAATGGGGGGGGGATCTGAGCACTGAGGGTCTGACACTGGGAGTCTGATTTGTGTTGTCTGATACGAGCATCGGGCGTCTGATTTGGAGGTCTGATGAGGTTTGGGGATCTTATTTTAGGTCAGATGAGAATTGGGGATCCGATTTAGGAGTCTGATCTGAGGTCTGGTGAAAAATATATTTTTTCTTTTTTTTTCTCTGCTAATGAAAAATAAGTTTTTTTTTTTTTCAGAACTCAGATCAGATAAAAAAATCATTTTTTTTAATCTTATCTTTGTCACAACCTAGGTGCATCTGTAAGGTTGGCCACCCCTGGTATAAGGGAAAGATCTGCTCCTGTTCTGTGTTTAGAGCTGCACCTGCTCAGAATCACTGACCAAAACACTGACATGTAAATGAGGGATAAGACCTCTGTCACACGTCAGTAAATCACGGACGTGTGCTGTCCATGGTCTACATCAGGGGTCCTCAAACTACGGCCCGCGGGCCACATGCGGCCTGCCGAGGAAAATGATCCGTCCCGCCAGGTGTTTTTGCCGTTTCTGACGGCTCAGCAGGGCGCTGCCACCTCCTACCAGTGGAAACGCGAGGGGGCTGCAGCGGATGAAGACAGGGACTGACAGTGTAGAGTGGCAGAGCTCTGTCTGGTCCGTGGTACAGGAACTTTTGTTTCCTGTACCCGTCGGGACTGACAGGAAGTGCTCCCTTAGTGTGCGCTTCCAATGAGTCCGGCCAGGTACAGGAAACAAATCCTCCTGTACCGCGGACCTCACAGAGCTCGGCCACGCTACACTAGGGGAGGGGGTGAGTAATAAATAAGCAGTGTGACAAGGTGATGAGGGAGGGGCGCTGTGAAAAAGATTGACAAAAAGGGACGGGTCTGAGAAATGAGAGTGACAAGGGACGGGTCTGAGAAATGAGTGTGACAAGGGAGGGGGACTAAGAAATGAGAGTCAGAAGAGAGGGAGGGGGCCTGAGAAATGAGAGGGACAAGGGAGGGGGCCTGAGAAATGAGAGGGACAAGGAGGGGGCCTGAGAAATGAGAGTGACAAGGGAGGGGGCCTGAGAAATGAGAGTGACAAGGGAGGGGGCCTGAGAAATGAGAGTGACAAGGGAGGGGGCCTGAGAAATGAGAGTGACAAGGGAGGGGGCCTGAGAAATGAGAGTGACAAGGGAGGGGCCTGAGAAATGAGAGAGATGACAAGGGAGGGGGCTGAGAAATGAGAGTGACAAGGGAGGGGGCTGAGAAATGAGAGTGACAAGGGAGGGGGCTGAGAAATGAGAGTGACAATGGAGGGGGCTGAGAAATGAGAGTGACAAGGGAGGGGGCTGAGAAATGAGAGTGACAAGGGAGGGGCTGAGAAATGAGTGACAAGGGAGGGGGCTGAGAAATGAGAGTGACAATGGAGGGGGGGCTGAGAAATGAGAGTGACAAGGGAGGGGGGCTGAGAAATGAGTGACAAGGGAGGGGGGCTGAGAAATGAGAGTGACAAGGGAGGGGTGTTGAGAAATGAGAGTGACAAGGGAGGGGGGCTGAGAAATGTCAGAAGAGAGGGAGGGGGCCTGAGAAATGAGTGACAAAGGAGAGTTGCTGAGAAATGAGAGTGACAAGGGAGGGGGGAATGAGAGTGACAAGGGAGGGAGGGGCCCTATGAAATGAGAGTGACAAGGGAGGGAGGGGCCCTATGAAATGAGAGTGACAAGGGAGGGAGGGGGCCTGAGAAATGAGTGACAAGAGAGGGGTCTGAGAAATGAGAGTGACAAGGGAGGGGTCTGAGAAATGAGAGTGACAAGGGAGGGGTCTGAGAAATGAGAGTGACAAGGGAGGGGTGTTGAGAAATGAGAGTGACAAGGGAGGGGGGCTGAGAAATGAGAGTGACAAGGGAGGGGGCTGAGAAATGAGAGTGACAAGGGAGGGGGCTGAGAAATGAGAGTGACAAGGGAGGGGGCTGAAAATGAGAGTGACAAGGGAGGGAGGGGCCCAGAAATGAGAGTGACAAGGGAGGAGGGGCCCTATGAAATGAGAGTGACAAGGGAGGGAGGGGCCCTATGAAATGAGAGTGACAAGAGAGGGGTCTGAGAAATGAGTGACAAGGGAGGGGCCTGAGAAATGAGTGACAAGGGAGGGGCCTGAGAAATGAGTGACAAGGGGGGCCTGAGAAATGAGTGACAAGGGAGGGGCCTGAGAAATGAGAGTGACAAGGGAGGGGCCTGAGAAATGAGAGTGACAAGGGAGGGGCCTGAGAAATGAGAGTGACAAGGAGGGGCCTGAGAAATGAGAGTGACAAGGGAGGGGCCTGAGAAATGAGTGACAAGGGAGGGGCCTGAGAAATGAGAGTGACAAGGGAGGGGCCTGAGAAATGAGAGTGACAAGGGAGGGGCCTGAGAAATGAGAGTGACAAGGGAGGGGGACTAAGAAATGAGAGTCAGAAGAGAGGGAGGGGGCCTGAGAAATGAGAGGGACAAGGGAGGGGGCCTGAGAAATGAGAGTGACAAGGGAGGGGGCCTGAGAAATGAGAGTGACAAGGGAGGGGGGCTGAGAAATGAGAGTGACAAGGGAGGGGGGCTGAGAAATGAGAGTGACAAGGGAGGGGGGAATGAGAGTGACAAGGGAGGGAGGGTCCCTATGAAATGAGAGTGACAAGGGAGGGAGGGGCCCTATGAAATGAGAGTGACAAGGAAGGGAGGGGCCCTATGAAATGAGAGTGACAAGGGAGGGGGCCTGAGAAATGAGAGTGACAAGAGAGGGGTCTGAGAAATGAGTGACAAGGGAGGGGCCTGAGAAATGAGTGACAAGGGAGGGGCCTGAGAAATGAGTGACAAGGGAGGGGCCTGAGAAATGAGAGTGACAAGGGAGGGGCCTGAGAAATGAGAGTGACAAGGGAGGGGCCTGAGAAATGAGAGTGACAAGGGAGGGGCCTGAGAAATGAGAGTGACAAGGAGGGGCCTGAGAAATGAGATTGACAAGGGAGGGGCCTGAGAAATGAGAGTGACAAGGAGGGGCCTGAGAAATGAGAGTGACAAGGAGGGGCCTGAGAAATGAGAGTGACAAGGAGGGGCCTGAGAAATGAGAGTGACAAGGGAGGGGCCTGAGAAATGAGAGTGACAAGGGAGGGGCCTGAGAAATGAGAGTGACAAGGGAGGGGCCTGAGAAATGAGAGTGACAAGGGAGGGGCCTGAGAAATGAGAGTGACAAGGGAGGGGCCTGAGAAATGAGTGACAAGGGAGGGGCCTGAGAAATGAGAGTGACAAGGGAGGGGCCTGAGAAATGAGAGTGACAAGGGAGGGGCCTGAGAAATGAGAGTGACAAGGGAGGGGCCTGAGAAATGAGAGCGACAAGGGAGGGGCCTGAGAAATGAGAGCGACAAGGGAGGGGCCTGAGAAATGAGAGCGACAAGGGAGGGGCCTGAGAAATGAGAGCGACAAGGAGGGGCCTGAGAAATGAGAGCGACAAGGAGGGGCCTGAGAAATGAGAGCGACAAGGGAGGGGCCTGAGAAATGAGAGCGACAAGGGAGGGGCCTGAGAAATGAGAGTGACAAGGGAGGGGGGAATGAGAGTGACAAGGGAGGGAGGGTCTGAGAAATGAGAGTGACAAGGGAGGGAGGGGGGAATGAGAGTGACAAGGGGGGGGGAATAATTCCCATTGAAATACTGGTAAATATACAGTTGTGTTCAAAATTATTCAACCCCCACTGAAATTGAGTGTTTTGGCCAGTTTGACATTGATTTTGATCATTTCAGTCATCTTGTTTACAATTAAATCAAAGAGGCACTTGTAAGTCAGACAAATATAACATAACATTTATAATGAAATAACCACAAATGTCTTTTCTGTGCTCACATCATTATCAGTTTTATTCAACCCCCAAGTGACATTCAATCTTCGTACTTGGTACAACATCCTTTTGCAGTTATAACAGCTTTTAAACGTGAAGCATAGCTTGACACAAGTGTCTTGCAGCGATCTACGGGTATCTTCACCCATTCTTCATGGGCAAAAGCCTCCAGTTCAGTCACATTCTTAGGCTTGCGCGCTGCAACTGCTTTCTTTAGGTCCCACCAGAGGTTCTCAATCGGATTTAAGTCTGGTGACTGCGATGGCCACTTCAAAATGTTCCAGCCTTTAATCTGCAACCATGCTGTAGTGGACTTGGAGGTATGCTTGGGATCATTGTCCTGTTGAAAGGTCCAACGTCTCCCAAGCCTCAGGTTTGTGACGGACTGCATCACATTTTCATCCAATATCTCCTGGTACTGGAGAGAATTCATGGTTCCTTGCACACGCTGAAGCTTCCCTGTACCTGTAGAAGCAAAACAGCCCCAAAGCATGATTGACCCCCCCGCCATGCTTCACAGTAGGCAAGGTGTTCTTTTCTTCATAGGCCTTGTTCTTCCTCCTCCAAACATAGCGTTGATCCATGGGCCCAAACAGTTCTAATTCTGTTTCATCAGTCCACAGAACACTATCCCAAAACTTTTGTGGTTTGTCCACATGACTTTTGGCATACTGCAGTCGACTCTTCTTATTCTTTGGAGATAGCAAGGGGGTGCGCCTGGGAGTTCTGGCATGGAGGCCTTCATTACGCAGTGTGCGCCTTATTGTCTGAGCTGTAACTTCAGTACCCGCATCTGACAAATCTTTTTTCAGTTCCTCAGCAGTCACACGGGGACTTTTCTCCACTTTGCGCTTCAGGTAGCGCATAGCAGTCGAAGTCAGCATCTTCTTTCTGCCACGACCAGGTAGCGTTTCAACAGTGCCCTTTGCCTTGAATTTGCGAATGATGCTTCCTATGGTGTCTCTTGGTATGTTTAACATCTTTGCAATCTTCTTATAGCCATTGCCCTTCCTGTGAAGAGAAATCACCTCTTCTCTTGTCTTCCTCGACCATTCTCTTGACTTCACCATGTCTGTAAACACACCAGTAAATGTCTAGAAGGAGCTGAGTATCACAGTCATTGTAAATCTGCCTAATTGGTTCTTATTATGCTTGATTGCTGCTCCTTGACATCCACAGGTGTTTTCAATACCTGATCGAAAACACTTGAATGAACCTCTGTTCTTAAGAGTGGTAGTCTTTAAGGGGTTGAATAATTGTGTCGATGAAGAAATCACAAAAAAAACATTTAGGCTACGTTCACACGACGACAATTGTCGCGCGACAATTTGGGAACCAATACACTGCAACATTTGTAGCGCGACATTGATGTCACATTAACTACTACAGGACCGCCTAACGCAGGGATGCGTCCTGCGGGCGGTCCTGTAGCTCTGAGTTGACGCGTCGGCGCGTCATCTCGTGAGAGCCGAGATTTCCTGTGAACGCGCGCGCGCGTTCACAGAGGAGCGCGGCACGGCAGTTCGGCTACAGCCTGCCAGCGATGATCAATCGCTGGCAGGCTGTAGATCCGAATAAAATCGCATCAAACAGCTATATCAGACGCTGTTTTATGAACAGCGTCTGATATAGCTGCTACCTGGTCCTCTGGTGGTCCCATTTGCTGGGATCGACCACCAGAGGACCAGGTAACACAGTAAAGTTGCACCAAACACTACACTAACCCCCCACCCCCTCACCTATTAACCCCTTGATCACCCCATCTAGACCCCCTGATCACCCCCCTGTCATTGATCACACCCCTTTTAAGGCTCCATTCAGACGTCCATATGTGTTTTGCGGATCCGTGGATTCACGGATCCGTGGATTCACGGATCCGCGGATCCGATCCGCAGATCCTCAAAACACGGACACCGGCAATGTGCTTTCCGCATTTTGCAGATCCGCACATTGCCAGAACTATATAGAAAATGCTTTTTCTTGTCCGCAATTGCGGACAAGAATAGGACATGTTCTATATTTTTGCGGAACAGAAGTGCAGACCCGGAAGCGCGGATCCGTAATTCCGGATCCGAGCGGGACAAAGTCTGTCTCCATAGAAATAAATGGGTCCGCAATTCCGTTCCGCAAACAGAATTTCGGACGTGTGAATGGGGCATAAGGGTCCCCTATCACCGCCAGTTAGTTAGCTACTTGTTAGGTAGTTAGCGCCCAGCCCACCGCACCACAGTCACTGATTTTGGCAGAGATTTTTTCATCCACATTGACCGACGCGAATAAAAAAATCTGTGCCGTTCATTTTTTTTTCTTTCAGCGCAGAGGCTGAACGGAAAAAAAAAATCTCATTACCCGTATGCTTAATATACGGAGAATCGCAGAAACTCCTAATGCTGGCCATACGTGTAATGATTGCGGAGACCCTCAAATGCCAGGGCAGTATAAATACCCCACATGTGACCCCATTTTAGAAAGAAGACACCCCAAGGTATTCCGTGAGGGGTATGGTGAGTTCATGCAAAATTTTATTTTTTGTCACAAGTTAGTGGAATATGAGACTTTGTAAAAAAAAAAAAAAAATCAATTTCCGCTAACTTGTGCCAAATTTTTTTTTCTGTGAACTCGCCATGCCCCTCACAGAATACCTTGGGGTGTCTTCTATCCACAATGGGGTCAATTGTGGGTATTTATACTGCCCTGGCAATTTAGAGGTCCTAAAGCGTGAGAATCCAAATGCGTAAAAATGGCCTGTGAAATCCTAAAGGTACTCATTGGTTTTAGGGCCCCTTTACGCATCTTGGCTGCAAAAAGTGGCACACATGTGGTATCGCCGTACTCAGGAGAAGTAGGGCAATGTGTTTTAGGGTGTATTTTACATATACCCATGCTGGGTGTGAAATATCGCTGTAAACGACAACTTTTTACATTTTTTATTCAAAGTTGTCAATTTACAGAGATATTTCTCTCACCCAGCATGGGTATATGTAAAATACACTCCAAAACACATCGCCTACTTCTCCTGAGTACGGCGATACACATGTGTGACATTTTGCAGCCAAGATAGCAAGGGGCTAGAATTCAGCTAGTACCTTTAGAGGGCATTTTACGCATTTCTTCTCACGCTTTAGAGCCCTAAATGCCAGGGCAGTATAAATACCCCACATGTGACCCCATTTTGGAAAGAAGACACCCCAAGGTATTCGCTGAGGGCATAGTGAGTCCATGAAAATTAAACTTTTGTCAAAAGTTAGCGGAAAGGGAGACTTTGTGAGAAAAAACAATAAAAAATCAATTTCCACTAACTTGTGCCAAAAAAATCTTCTATGAACTCGCCATGCCCTCATGGAATACCTTGGGGTGTCTTCTTTCAAAATGGGTCACATGTGGGTATTTCTACTGCCCTGGCATTTTAGGGGCCCTAAAGCGTGAGAAGAAAATGCGTAGAAATGCCCTCCTAAAAGGTACTCATTGGAATTTGGGCCACTTTGCGCATCTTGGCTGCAAAAAGTGTCACTTATGTGGTATCGCCGTACTCGGGAGAAGTAGGGCAATGTGTTTTGGGGTGTATTTTACATATACCCATACTGGGTGAGAGAAATATCTCTGTAAATTGACAACTTTGAATAAAAAATTTAAAAAGTTGTCGTTTACAGCGATATTTCTCACACGCAGCATGGGTATATGTAATACACCCAAACACATTGCCCTACTTCTCTGAATGCTGGCGATACCTATGAGTGACACTTTGCAGCCTGAGTGCAAAGGGCCCTAAAACCAATGAGTACCTTTAGATTTCACAGGCCATTTTTATGCATTTGGATTCTCACACTTTAGGAGCCCCTAAAATGCCAGGTGAGTATAAATACCCCACATGTGACCCCATTTTGGAAAGAAGACACCCAAGGTATTCCGTGAGGGGCATGGTGAGTCCACAGAATTTTTATTTTTGGCACAAGTCAGCGGAAATTGTTTTTTTTTTTTTTTAATTTTGTTTTTACAAAGTCTCATATTCCACTAACTTGTGACAAAAATCAAATTTTACATGAACTCACCATACCCCTCACAGAATACCTTGGGGTGTCTTCTTCCAAAATGGGGTCATATGTGAGTATTTATACTGTCCTGGCATTTTAGAGGCCCCTAAAGCGTGAGAAGAAGTCTGGAATCCAAATGCGTAAAAATGCCCTGTGAAATCCTAAAGGTACTCATTGGTTTTAGGGCCCCTTTGCGCACCCAGGCTGCAAAAAAGTGGCACACATGTGTAAACAACAACTTTTAAAATTTTTTATACAAAGTTGACAATTTACAGAGATATTTCTCTCACCCAACATGGGTATATGTAAAAATACACCCCAAAACACATTGCCCTACTTCTTCTGAGTACGGCGATACCACATATGTGAGACTTTTTTGCAGCCTGGGTGCGCAAAGGGGCCCAAATTCCAACGAGTACCTTTAGGTTTTACATGGCGGCTCACAATTTAGCCCCGCCCAAAATGCCAGAATAGTAAACACACCCCACAAATGACCCCATTTCGGAAAGTAGACACCCCAAGGTATTCACTGAGGGGCATAGTGAGTCCGTCTGAGATTTTTTTTTTTTTTTTTTTTTTGCCAGAAGTTATCAGAAATTGAAACTTTTTTTTTTTTCTCAAAGTGTCATTTTCCGCTAACTTGTGAAAAAAAATGAAATGATACATGAACTCACCAAGCCCCTCCGCGAATACTTTGGGGTGTCTTCTTTCTAAAATGGTGTCATTTGGGGGGTATTTATACTATCCTGACATTCCTAGCACCTGAAGAAACATGACAGGCGCTCAGAAAGTCAGAGCTGCTTCAAAATGCCGAAATTCACTTTTTGCACCATAGTTTGTAAACGCTATAACTTTTACCCAAACCAATAAATATACACTTATTGGACTTTTTTTATCAAAGACATGTAGAACAATAAATTTAGAGAAAAATTTATATAGAAATGTAGTTTTTTTTGAAAAATTTTACAACAGAAAGTGAAAAATGTCATTTTTTTGCAAAAATTTCGGTCATTTTTGATTAATAGCAAAAAAAGTTAAAATGTCAGCAGCAATGAAATACCACCAAATGTAAGCTCTATTAGTGAGAAGAAAAGGAGGTAAAATTCATTTGGGTGGTAAGTTGCATGACGGAGCAATAAACGGTGAAAGTAGTGTAGTGCGGAATTGTAAAAAGTGGCCTGGTCATTAAGGGTGTTTAAGCTAGGGGGGCTGATGTGGTTAATGTCGCGCGACAATTTTTATAATGGGAGTCTATGGTGGTGTCGCACGTGCAACATGCAACATGTTGCGACTGCGACACAACAGTCGCAAAAAATCCATCCCGGATGGATTTTTGACGACTGTCGTGTCGCAGCATGTCGCATGTTGCACTGCGACACCATAGACTCCCATTATAAAAATTGTCGCGCGACAATAGTGCGACTTTTTGTCGTCGTCTGAACATACCCTTAATACTGTATTACAAAAACAATTGATGTCATTTTAGTTGCATTTGGTTCTTTAAAAAGTCCTTGTAAGATTTCATTCTGAACACAATTACAAATGTATCACTGAAAGCCTATTATAAGGAATAATGCGTCTGATTTATACCTATCACTGATCAAGACAAAGACGCTAAAATGTAACTTTTATTGATTTGATTTAAAACCAGGGTGCTATGTTGCCATTCATACATGTAAGTGTCTCCTCATCAGACGGTAGGCACAATGTTGCCATTCACATTCCTACCGTCCTATGATTTGTTGTGAGGAGACCACAAACAACACCTGTGGGGTCACAGCAATTGGTCCGTTTAGATATAGACCATGGAAGTGAGCCCACACGTGTATCATGAGGTGATCAACCAGTACACACTCTGCTGTGTGCACGATGGGGGTTGGAGAGACAAGCAACGGTCAAATATTCAGATGACCCCTTGCTGCTCCTACGGAGGCACCTTTATCAAGTAGCATACATAGTAATGCCAGCCGGCTATTAATTCTTTCTAAGTATGCTTACAAAGGTGCTCCTCTGTTGCCCCCAACTACCTCAATAAATCGTTAGGCGGGTCTCCTGTCTCATTGCTCTACGCGTTTCCTCTCTGTAGAATCATCAGGAGCCACAAACATTAAGATACCTGCCTAAACGCTGCCACACTAACATGCTGTGGCGGCGTCCTCCGGCGCTGTGATGGCCGTGAAGCGGCCGCGCCGGCTGCCGCTTCAAATAGCTGAGGCCACACCCCTAAGGGGCGGATCGAGGGGCAGGGACAGACAAACTGAGCGCCCGCATTCACGTCGCTACTATAGCAACGCCTGACGCTCTGTGTCGCATATTTAGTCCTGCCCCTCCTTCCTTTAACGATATATGGGATATATTCTGGCAAGCTTCTCATCAGAGATTATAATATCGGGAGGGACATCCCCATACAGTTGCTTGACATCGGGTGAGCCTATATGCTATAAGTTACTCCTCATCTCCTAGGAGAATGCTGGGCATTATGGTACACCTGGCATAAAGCCATACCCCACATACCCACCATATTTAATACTCCAGGGATTGTCTAATGGAGCATTTAAAGCTCACAGTATACCAAAGTATGGGTAAAGTGTATTTTGATTAGTAGAGAATGTAAAACACCTATACTAACAATGGGTTGTGTCATTACTACAGAGCATTTGAGATATACGTTTGATATATGAAACAAAGTATATCACATGATGTCAGTCTGATGCCATGGAAAGTAAACCACAGCAAACAGTAGGATTGGTTATGAGATTCGTTAGAGGGGAAAGAGGGAGGGAACCCCCTCAGTCTATGAAGCAGGCATAGGAAATCCGATCATTTAGACCCCCGGCTGGACTGTCCCCAGCCTAAAGGTCCACTCTGCTTCTTTACGCAGTACCCGTTGGTCGAAATCCCCACCCCTAGGTGATGGCCTTATGATCTCAATTCCCTGGAAGGAAATCACCTTCATATCTCCTGCATGACACCGATTGATGTGTCTAGCAATGTTGGTGTCTTCCCTTTTGCGGATATCAGCCACATGTTCCCCTATCCTGCGACGAAATTCACGTGTGGTTTTGCCCACATATTGTAGGCCACACGTGCACGTCGCAAGATAGACCAACCCAGAAGATCTACAATTTATAAAGCACCTTATATGATATAGCTGTGCGGTGGTCGTGCTAGTAAAGGTGTTGCCCGTTTTAATAAAAGAACACGCAACACACCCGCTACAGCGAAAGGTGCCCTTGCTGGGGTTGGTGAGCCAAGTACTCGGTGTATGTTCCTGGAAAAAACTATGGACCAGCCGGTCCTTAAGGTTCCTCCCTCTTCGGTAGGTCACTGAGTGTCTATCCGAGATGTGTTCTGCCACATCTGGGTCCATTTTTAAGATGTGCCAATGTTTTTTCAAGATTCGGGTGACTTGTTCATTTGCACCATCAAATGTCCCTATAAGACGGATAGAGATATCATCCCCCGTTTTTTCTCTTGGGTTCAGTAGTGGCTCTCTCATACATGTGGCAGCATGTTGGTAAGCTGGTGTCAAAACCGACTGTGGATACCCCCGTCTCAGAAATCTACTTTGAAGGTCACGGGCCTTGCATCGAAAATCCGAAATGGACGAGCAATTTCTCCTCACTCGGAGGTATTGTCTTGGTATACCCCGCTTCAGGGGGCCCGGATGCCAACTGCCCCAATGAAGTAAACTATTGGTAGCAGTTGACTTTCGATGCAGGCTGGTGGTTATCTTCCCCTCACTATCTTTCAAGATCACCAGATCCAGAAAGGTGATTTGATTGGGATTTATCTCAAATGTAAAGTATAAACCACAGTTGTTAATATTGAGGGACCGGACAAATTCCCTGAATTCAGACTCTGAGCCTGTCCAAAAGATCAAAATATCATCTATAAATCTTAGCCACAATGTGATACATGAAGACCAATTTTGGTTCTGCTCGCGAAAACGATCTCCCTCTCCCACCAGCCCAGGTAAAGGTTAGCATAGGATGGCGCACAGGGACTTCCCATGGCCACCCCCTGAGCTGGCGGAAGAGGCGACGATCAAATGTAAACACATTGTGGCACAAGACAAAGTTCAGGAGCTCAATCACAAGCTCATTGTGAGCACCATATTCACTACCCCTCTGCTGAAGGAAGTAGCGTACCGCATTCATGCCACTCTCATGTGGGATGGAGCTATAGAGGGCCTCCACATCGAGGCTGGCCAACATGACCGTGTCCTCGACATGGAGGCCATCCAATTTGTTTACAATCTCCATTGAATCTCTCACATGGGATGGTAGAGACTGTACAAACGGTTTTAATATGATTTCAACATAATTACTCGCTCCCTGAGTGAGGCTATTCATACCTGAAACAATTGGTCTCCCTCTAAGGGAATGAGCCCCTTATGTACTTTCGGGAGGCTGTAAAAACAGGCCACCTGCGGGTGTTTGGGTAGCAAGGCCTCATGCTCTGTCTTGTTAATAAGCCTGGAAGCAAGAGCCTTATTAAGTATAGATTGTAACTCAGTCTTATATAGCTCCATTGGATTAGTAGGTAATATCTCATAGCAATCCCTATTTTTAAGTATGTCCAGACACATCTTTTTATATTTTTCCTGTCCCAATACCACTATGTTCCCCCTTTGTCTGCTGTTTTTATAACAATCGAGGGATCATTCTCCAGTAACAACAAACCGTTCAGCTCATCCCTTGTGATGTTATACCTATATTTCCTTCCCACAAGCTGTCTCAACTCATCAATTACCAGGTTGAGAAAGACATCGACTGGTGTCGCATCATTTATGGGTGGGCTCGCCTTGAGCGATTTCTCAACTGGGTAAAGGGCCCTCTCCGGGAACCTGATCGCCTTCTCGCATCAGATCCACTAAATTTCTAATGTCCCCCAATTCTGATAGCTCAACCCCCAATTCAGCGCACTGGCGCCGATCATGGCTTTTGAAGAATTTTTTCCATTTAATTTTTCGGGCAAATAGATTTAGGTCTTTGACCCAGCCGAATAAATTAAAGGTTGGGAGTGAGGACAAAGGATAGGCCTTTTTTGAGAATATCGCATTCGGCTGCTGTTAGTTCCCTATCCGACAGATTGATAATCTGTAATACATCAGATGGATCACTAGTGGTTTGAGCAGGGACAGACATTGATGTGTTCGGACACATACTGCTTATTCTTTCCTCTCTCTCAGTAGATAGGTTGAAATGGGATTGCTCTGGCCTAAAAAATTACCTCTAGAGCGACCACCTCTCCCTCGTTTCTGACTCCCCCTTCCTTGGTAGTTTCCCCCACTCCCCGGGGGTTTCTGTCCTCTGGGGTGTTGGGTGTAGTCGCTCTCCCCTTCCCCTTCTGAAGAAGAGGGTTCGGTTTCTGCTTCCAGACCTTTCACAGGTTTCGCCTTGTAATCAAATAGGCGACCTTCACGAAAGTCTGTGGTATCTCTTAAATATTGTCCATGTTTCCTCTCCTTCAATTGTGCCGTATATCTCTGTATTGTCTGTTCAAGATTTTGTTCTTTTTTAGAAAAATCTGAATGCTCACTGAATTTGTTGTCAACAAATTCAGTGAGCATTCAGATTTTCTAAAAGCAAAATCTTGAGCAGCTGTTCATATGCGGCATTGAAGGAGAGACATGGACAATATTTAAGAGATACCACAGACTTTAGATGAAGATCGCCTATTTGATTACAGGCGAGGCTGTGAAAGTCTGGAAGCGAAACAGCCTCTTCTTCAGAGGGAAGGAAGCGACTGCTAGCACCCCAGAGGACTGAGACCGGTGAAACTGAGAAGGAGTCAACGGGGAGTGACGTCAGAAGATGATCTCTAGGCAGGCAATCCATTTCGGCTATCTACTGAGAGGAGGAAGAATAAGCGTAGTCGATCGGTCATCTGTCCTGCTCAAAGCCGCTAGTGATCCATCTGATGCGATCACAGATTATCAGTCTGTCGGATGAAGCGGCAGCGGCAATGCGATATTCTCAAAAGGCCTATCTGTCCCCACTCAACCTAATTTGATCGACTGAGTCAGACCTAAATCTGACTGCCAGCAAATGGAAAAATTCTTCAAGCCATGATCGGCGCCAGTGCTGATGGGGTTGAGCGATGATTAGAGACGTGGAGATCAGTGGATCTGATGAGGCGGCGTCAGAGCGCTACCCAGTTGAGAAATCGGCGGCGACCATATGCATGGGCGCCAGTCGATCGTGCTCAACCTGGTAGTGATGAGTTGAGACGGCTTGTGAGGAAAGAAATACAGGTATGGCATCTGAGGGATGAGCTGAGCGGTTTGTTGTACTGGAGAATGATCCCTCGATTGTTATAAAACAGCAGACAAAGGGGACATAGTGGTATTGGGACAGGAAAATATAAAAGATGATCTGGACATACTTAAAAATAGGGATTGCTATGAGATATTACCTACTAATCCAATGGAGCTATATAAGACTGAGTTACAATCTATACTTAATAAGGCTCTTGCTTCCAGGCTTATTAACAAGACAGAGCATGAGGCCTTGCTACCCAAACACCCGCAGGTGGCCTGTTTCTACAGCCTCCCGAAAGTACATAAGGGCTCATTCCCTTAGAGGGAGACCAATTGTTTCAGGTATGAATAGCCTCACTCAGGAGCGAGTAATTATGTTGAAATCATATTAAAACCGTTTGTACAGTCTCTACCATCCCATGTGAGAGATTCAATGGAGATTGTAAACAAATTGGATGGCCTCCATGTCGAGGACACGGTCATGTTGGCCAGCCTCGATGTGGAGGCCCTCTATAGCTCCATCCCACATGAGAGTGGCATGAATGCGTGCACGCTACTTCCTTCAGCAGAGGGGTAGTGAATATGGTGCTCACAATGAGCTTGTGATTGAGCTCCTGAACTTTGTCTTGTGCCACAATGTGTTTACATTTGATCGTCGCCTCTTCCGCCAGCTCAGGGGGTGGCCATGGGAAGTCCCTGTGCGCCATCCTATGCTAACCTTTACCTGGGCTGGTGGGAGAGGGAGATCGTTTTCGCGAGCAGAACCAAAATTGGTCTTCATGTATCACATTGTGGCTAAGATTTATAGATGATATTTTGATCTTTGGACAGGCTCAGAGTCTGAATTCAGGGAATTTGTCCGGTCCCTCAATATTAACAACTGTGGTTTATACTTTACATTTGAGATAAATCCCAATCAAATCACCTTTCTGGATCTGGTGATCTTGAAAGATAGTGAGGGGAAGATAACCACCAGCCTGCATCGAAAGTCAACTGCTACCAATAGTTTACTTCATTGGGGCAGTTGGCATCCGGGCCCCTGAAGCGGGGTATACCAAGAGGACAATACCTCCGAGTGAGGAGAAATTGCTCGTCCATTTCGGATTTTCGATGCAAGGCCCGTGACCTTCAAAGTAGATTTCTGAGACGGGGGTATCCACAGTCGGTTTTGACACCAGCTTACCAACATGCTGCCACATGTATGAGAGAGCCACTACTGAACCCAAGAGAAAAACGGGGATGATATCTCTATCCGTCTTATAGGGACATTTGATGGTGCAAATGAACAAGTCACCCGAATCTTGAAAAACATTGGCACATCTTAAAAATGGACCCAGATGTGGCAGAACACATCTCGGATAGACCCTCAGTGACCTACCGAAGAGGGAGGAACCTTAAGGACCGGCTGGTCCATAGTTTTTCCAGGAACATACACCGAGTACTTGGCTCACCAACCCTAGCAAGGGCACCTTTCGCTGTAGCGGGTGTGTTGCGTGTTCTTTTATTAAAACGGGCAACACCTTTACTAGCACGACCACCGCACAGCTATATCATATAAGGTGCTTTATAAATTGTAGATCTTCTGGGTTGGTCTATCTTGCGACGTGCACGTGTGGCCTACAATATGTGGGCAAAACCACACGTGAATTTCGTCGCAGGATAGGGGAACATGTGGCTGATATCCGCAAAGGGAAGACACCAACATTGCTAGACACATCAATCGGTGTCATGCAGGAGATATGAAGGTGATTTCCTTCCAGGGAATTGAGATCATAAGGCCATCACCTAGGGGTGGGGATTTCAACCAACGGGTACTGCGTAAAGAAGCAGAGTGGACCTTTAGGCTGGGGACAGTCCAGCCGGGGGGTCTAAATGATCGGATTTCCTATGCCTGCTTCATAGACTGAGGGGGTTCCCCTCCCCTCTTTTCCCCCTCTAACGAATCTCATAACCAATCCTACTGTTTGCTGTGGTTTACTTTCCATGGCATCAGACTGACATCATGTGATATACTTTGTTTCATATATCAAACGTATATCTCAAATGCTCTGTAGTAATGACACAACCCATTGTTAGTATAGGTGTTTTACATTCTCTACTAATCAAAATACACTTTACCCATACTTTGGTATACTGTGAGCTTTAAATGCTCCATTAGACAATCCCTGGAGTATTAAATATGGTGGGTATGTGGGGTATGGCTTTATGCCAGGTGTACCATAATGCCCAGCATTCTCCTAGGAGATGAGGAGTAACTTATAGCATATAGGCTCACCCGATGCCAAGCAACTGTATGGGGATGTCCCTCCCGATATTATAATCTCTGATGAGAAGCTTGCCAGAATATATCCCATATATCGTTAAAGGAAGGAGGGGCAGGACTAAATATGCGACACAGAGCGTCAGGCGTTGCTATAGTAGCGACGTGAATGCGGGCGCTCAGTTTGTCTGTCCCTGCCCTCGATCCGCCCCTTAGGGTGTGGCCTCAGCTATTTGAAGCGGCAGCCGGCGCGGCCGCTCACGGCCATCACAGCGCGGAGGACGCCGCCACAGCATGTTAGTGTGGCAGCGCTTAGGCAGGTATCTTAATGTTTGTGGCTCCTGATGATTCTACAGAGAGGAAACGCGTAGAGCAATGAGACAGGAGACCCGCCTAACGATTTATTGAGGTAGTTGGGGGCAACAGAGGAGCACCTTGTAAGCATACTTAGAAAGAATTAATAGCCGGCTGGCATTACTATGTATGCTACTTGATAAAGGTGCCTCCGTAGGAGCAGCAAGGGGTCATCTGAATATTTGACCGTTGCTTGTCTCTCCAACCCCCATCGTGCACACAGCAGAGTGTGTACTGGTTGATCACCTCATGATACACGTGTGGGCTCACTTCCATGGTCTATATCTAAACGGACCAATTGCTGTGACCCCACAGGTGTTGTTTGTGGTCTCCTCACAACAAATCATAGGACGGTAGGAATGTGAATGGCAACATTGTGCCTACCGTCTGATGAGGAGACACTTACATGTATGAATGGCAACATAGCACCCTGGTTTTAAATCAAATCAATAAAAGTTACATTTTAGCGTCTTTGTCTTGATCAGTGACAATTACAAATGTACACTAAATTCCCTAAAACCCTTTACAGCATTGGGGGTTGAATAATTTTGAACACAACTGTATATAATTGCTCATAGTTAAACTATAGTCCGGCCCTCCAACGGTCTGAGGGACCGTGAATTGGCCCCCTGTTTAAAAAGTTTGAGGACCCCTAGTCTACATAGACAGCATATGTAACTGTTGACTTTAAGGACCACAGGTTTATACCCCCCTAGTGACCAGGCCCTTTTTTACAAATCGGCACTTCACAACTTTAACGGTTTATTGCTCGGTCATGCAACTTGGCACCCAAATTAATTTTACCTCCTTTTCTTCTCACAAATACAGCTTTCTATTGGTGGTATTTGATTGCTGCTGAGATTTTTCGTTTTTCTGATATTAATCAAAAAAGACAGCAATTTTCTCAAAAAAAGTGTATTTTTAACTTTTTCTGGTAAAATTGTTCAAATATAATTACATTTCTATACAAGTTTGTGTCAGAATTTATTGTGCTACATGTCTGATAAAAAAAATCAAATAAGTGTATATTTATTGGTTTGCGCAAAAGTTATACCGTTTACAAACTGCAAAAAAGTGAATTTCCGCATTTTTAAGCAGCTCTGACTTTCTGAGCACCTGTCATGTTTCTTGAGGTGCTAGAATGCCAGGATAGTATAAATACCCCCCAAATGACCCCATTTTGGAAAGAAGACCCCCCCAAGCAGGTATATCCGACGCTGTTTACAAAACCGCGTCTAATATACCTTTTTGATTGGATTTTTTAAACATCTACAGCCTGCCAGCCAATAATGAGCACTGGCAGGCTGTACTTTAACTTCATAACAGCGCGCTGCTGTGAACGCGTGCTCCCGTGAGTGCGCGTTCACAGCAAATCTCAGGTCTCACGAGATGATGCCAATAGGCGTCGCTGAGACCTGAGAGCACTGCCGTGCTGATGCCTATCGGCGCTAGTGTGACGGCAAGCGGTTGCCATCCTTCCACTAAGCCCCAACCCTCATTGAATATTTTGAGAAAAAAGTGTAGAAACCCTAGATCTGCCAATTTATGCCACTTTTTTAGGCCCCTTTCACACGAGCGAGTTTTCTGCGCGGGTGCAATGGGTGACGTGAACGCATAGCATCCGCACTGAATCCTGACCCATTCATTTCAATGGGTCTGTGTACATGAGCGTTTTTTTCACGCATCACTTCGCAGCATGTTCTATATTCTGCGTTTTTCACGCAGCTCTGGGCTCATAGAAGTGAATGGGGCTTCAGTGAAAAACGCATTGCGTTAGTTTTCCCCGTTAGTTTTCATATGCGGCGATTCTTCGTATGAGACGGGGACTTGTGGCCAACCATAGCAAGCAAGTGCAGGTGCGATGTGTTTTTCACTGATGGTTGCTAGATGTTTTTTGTAAACCTTCAGTTTTTTTATCATGCGCATTCAAAACGCATTGCACCGGCGTGGAAAAAACTGAACGCAATTACAGGCAAAACTGAATGGCTTTGCCTGCAAAATCGCACAGTTTTCACTGAACGCATCGGCAACGCTCGTGTGAAAGAGGCCTTAGATAGATATTTTTGGCAGACATTAGTAAATCTGGGAGTTTTTTTTTTTTTTTTTTTTCTTGTTGCTTTTTGCGCTTTTGGTTATTTTTTTTGACTGTTTTTGGGAAAATAAATCAGTTTTTGATGTTGGCTGTAAGTCTACAGGAATTATGAAACATATTACAAACATTTGCTATTTTGTTTATTGGTGTTAAAGTTCATTTGCATTGTATTTTTTGGGGGCAGTTGTGTTTTTTATTTTATTTTTCTATCATTTTCTGGCATTTTTTTTGTCCCATAGACATTCTATATATATATTTTTTCCTTTGGTCTGTTTTTAAAGAGGACCTTTCACTTAGGATTGAGGTAGTGAAACACTTGCACTACCTTCCTGGGCGGCCCCCGATGAGATCCAGGCAACAGTTTTTTTTATTCAAAATAACCCCCAATTTATCCGCTCCGGTCCCCGTTAGTTTTCATATGCGGCGATTCTTTGTATGAGACGGGGACTTGCAGCCAACCATAGCGCTCGGCTCGCAGCCAGGGAGAGGAAAACCACTCCCCAGGCAAAAGACAAGTCCCCGCCTCATAAAAAAAACGCCGCATATGAAAACTAACAGGGACCGGAGAGGATGAATCGGGGGTTATTTTGAAAAAAACAAACTGTTGCCTGAACCTCAACTGGGGCCGCCCAGGAAGGTAGTGTAAGTATTTCACTACCTTAATCCTAAGTGAAAGGTCCTCTTTAAATAATGCTTTTCATACTGTTCTAGAGAGTAAGTGACATCAGAGGCCAGCGCCTACTTTGCCACCCAGCCAATTCCCATGTTTGTGATGTGGTTTTTGGCCACGTGTGTTTAACACAACAGCGTGGGCTTATTTTAAGGGTTGATTTAAACATACTGACACATAAGAGCGCAAAATTAAAGCAACCGTTCATCTGCTCCTCTACCTTATAAGGATCCATTGTTCTTCACAGTCCAATGCAGTTCATCAATGTGATTTCTGCGCCGGCTTTGTTCTTGTAAATGGTAAAATGGTTTAATTCTAAGGTGTTGCCTCTATATGATTCTTCTGTCTTCTTGTATATTAGTATTGTAGATGGACATTAGCATTTACCTGATATATCTCTCCTTTATTTTTATTTTTTATTTTTTTTAGAGTATGGAGCACACATCGGGCCATGAGGATCGTTTTGTCAGGGGTCGCAGACTTTTCGGTATGAATAAAAAATGTTATACTCTTTAAAATATGAATATATAGAGGAGGGTTGCTCAAGTACTTTTTGTAAAGGTCCATATACCTGAGTCTGCTGTAGGATGAAGGTCCGAGCTGCAAAACCAAAAAATAAGGAAGAACAACACCATTGGCGTGTAGCACTGCATTTTTTTTTTTTTTTTACAATAATCCTCACCTCCAAGCCCACCTAATCTCCTTTCTGCCGACCAAACAGTAAGAATGTCCTTTCATTGCTCCCTAACAATAATGATGCCCCTCAAACAGTAGGATCTCCCTTTAGTGCTCCACAGAGCATGATACCCCTAAGTGCATCCTCACAGCAGGGTGATCTCTTGGTGCCCCCACTCCTCCCCACAGAGTATGAATACCCTACGTGCCCTTTCACAGTAGTAACGCCCTCTCTGTGCCCCTTTCACAGTAGTAACGCCCTCTCTGTGCCCCTTTCACAGTAGTAACGCCCTCTCTGTGCCCCTTTCACAGTAGTAACGCCCTCTCTGTGCCTCTTTCGCAGTAGTAACCCCTCTCTGTGCCCCTTTCGCAGTAGTAACGCCCTCTCTGTGCCCCTTTCGCAGTAGTAACGCCCTCTCTGTGCCCCTTTCGCAGTAGTAACGCCCTCTCTGTGCCCCTTTCGCAGTAGTAACGCCCTCTCTGTGCCCCTTTCGCAGTAGTAACGCCCTCTCTGTGCCCCTTTCGCAGTAGTAACGCCTCTCTGTGCCCCTTTCGCAGTAGTAGCGCCCTCTCTGTGCCCCTTTCGCAGTAGTAACGCCCTCTCTGTGCCCCTTCGCAGTAGTAACGCCTCTCTGTGCCCCTTCGCAGTAGTAACGCCCTCTCTGTGCCCCTTCGCAGTAGTAACGCCCTCTGTGCCTTCGCAGTAGTAACGCCCTCTGTGCCCCTTTCGCAGTAGCGCCTCTCTGTGCCCCTTGCGTAGTAACGCCCTCTCTGTGCCCCTTTCGCAGTAGTAACGCCCTCTCTGTGCCCCTTTCGCAGTAGTAACGCCTCTCTGTGCCCCTTTCGCAGTAGTAACGCCCTCTCTGTGCCCCTTTCGCAGTAGTAACGCCCTCTCTGTGCCCCTTCGCAGTAGTAACGCCCTCTCTGTGCCCCTTTCGCAGTAGTAACGCCCTCTCTGTGCTCCCTTCGCAGTAGTAACGCCTCTCTGTGCCCCTTTCGCAGTAGTAACGCCCTCTCTGTGCTCCCTTTCGCAGTAGTAACGCCCTCTGTGCTCCCTTCGCAGTAGTAACGCCTCTCTGTGCTCCCTTTCGCAGTAGTAACGCCCTCTCTGTGCTCCCTTTCGCAGTAGTAGCGCCCTCTCTGTGCTCCCTTTCGCAGTAGTAACGCCCTCTCTGTGCTCCCTTTCGCAGTAGTAACGCCCTCTCTGTGCTCCCTTCGCAGTAGTAGCACGCCCTCTCTGTGCTCCCTTTCGCAGTAGTAACGCCCTCTCTGTGCTCCCTTTCGCAGTAGTAGCGCCTCTCTGTGCTCCCTTTCGCAGTAGTAACGCCTCTCTGTGCTCCTTTCGCAGTAGTAACGCCCTCTCTGTGCTCCCTTTCGCAGTAGTAACGCCCTCTCTGTGCTCCCTTTCGCAGTAGTAACGCCCTCTCTGTGCTCCCTTTCGCAGTAGTAACGCCCTCTCTGTGCTCCCTTTCGCAGTAGTAACGCCCTCTCTGTGCTCCCTTTCGCAGTAGTAACGCCCTCTCTGTGCTCCCTTTCGCAGTAGTAACGCCCTCTCTGTGCTGCCTTTCGCAGTAGTAATCCCCATTGGCAGGGGCGTAGCTAAAGTCTCATGGGCCCTGGTGCGAGAGTTCAGCTAGGGCCCCCCTTTTCTCAGTGCTTTGTGGCCTGAGGCACCCCCCCGTGCCAACTTCATCACCTAACCCCTTCCCTCCAGCCAGAAGTGTAACTTGACCTGCATGTGCTTTCTTAGGATTCTCATGTCCGTAAGTGTTTTGCAGATCCGCAAAACACGGAACGCACATGGCCGGCACTCTCATAAAAAAAGGCCAATTGCGGACAAGAATAGGACATGTTCTATTTTTTTGCGGAAGTGCAGTGTGCTGTCTGCATCTTTTGCGGCCCCATTGAAAATGAATGGGTCCTCAGCCATTCCGCAAAATTGCAGAACGGATCATTTTGGGGACGTGTGAATGGACCCTTAATCTTCTTATGCGGCACAAGGGTCTTTGGGCCCCCTCAGGCTCCTGGGCCCGGTAGCGACTGCTACCTCTGCACCCCCTATAGCTACGCCCCTACCCATTGGGCCCCCTTTCACAGTAGTAATCCCCATTGGGCTCCCTTTTACAGTAGTAATCCCCATTGGGCCCCCTTATTAGTAGAAATGCGCATTGTGCCACTTCACATTAGCAATGCCCATTGTGCCCCCCCAGAGTAGAAATGCCTGTGTTAAAAACAAAAACAAAAAAACAGTATCTACTCGCCTTGTCCCATTCCTGAAGCTCACAGTCCTCTCTCCCCTGCAGGCACAGTTCACTCTGCAGCACTGTGTGGGCAGAGCTTATGCAGATTTCTGGGTTGCAGGCCTAGCCCACACAGGCCGGTGGCGTGATCTGTGCCTGCAGGCTGAATGGTGGAGCTGGGAGAAGTCTTCCTGCTTCATCATTTTGAGCGCCGCCAGGCTGAAGGAGGGGAGGAGCACTGGGAGCTGAGTGGTGAGTGACAGGACATCAGCTCCCAGTGCTCCAGCAATGAGCGCTTCCATCTGTATTGATGGAAGCGCTCATTGCCTCTGGCACCCCCCTGAGAGCAGCACCCGGGGCAGACAGCCCCCCACTTAGGTCCGGACAGCTGGCAAACACTCCCCCCCCCCCCCCATGTCACAGTGATTCAGGGTCAAAGAACGCTTGTTTTATGATGTTGCATTATACAAAATGTAAACAATTTAGTGAATATTATTAAAGTCCTGTCACCAAGTTTCCTTTCTATATGTTAGGAAATATGTGTTATGAAATTCAGCAGAACCCACCAAACAACTTTCTGTGGCCCAAATCAAGAAGTGGATAAGAAATGTGATTTTTACAAAACAGGATCGATTGAGAGGCTCCTTGACATTGATCGATTGAGAGGCTCCTTGATGTTCCTATTGTATCCGTTGTTTAGTATGACAGAGGTCCGGTCTCTAAACATGGTGCCCGCTTGCACGTGCAGCCGGGTTTCTGCTATTTTAAATAGCAGAGACCCGCAGCACATGTATGCGATCAGCCATAAGGTTGATCGCATACATTTTACTCCTCAGATGCCGTGGTCAAATGCCTGATCAGACCTGAAGCGGAAGTCGCGTGCCTCTGCTCCGGTAACGGCGTTCCCCGACTGAGATCGAGGAACCAGCTTGAGGCTTTGGTGCCTATTTCAGGAATATATAGGCCACTAGGTGGCAGCATTGTATTGGTATAGTGCAAATTAAGTGTTCAATGATTTCTATATAGACCTTAATGAAAACAATGGGCAATCTAATGATTGCCAGTTATTGTCACCCAAGGAGACTTAAGTAAAGTAAAAAATAAAATAAAATAAAAGTTTTAACAAATATAAAAAAATAAAATAAAAGTTCAAATCGCCCCCTTTCCTATAAAATAAAAATATTTAACCAATAAAAAAAATAAACATCATGGGCATCGCCGCTTGCGAAAATGCCCATATAATTAAAATATAACAATATTAATGGCGTAACGGGAAAAAAATAAAAACTGCAAATTTGCCATTTTTTGTCACTTTAACTACCCAATAATTTTTTTTTATAAAAAGTGATCAAAAAGTCGCACACAGTCCAGATTGGTATCACTGAAAAGAACAGATCGTCCCGCAAAAAAGGAGCCCCCTCTCAGCCCCGTACACATAACTACAAAAAGTTATAGGGGTCAGAATATGGTTTTAATAAAATTGTTTTTTTTCCCTTAAAGGTTTAAATTTTTTTCCCAGTATTAAAAGGCAAGAAAATTTATACAAGTGTGGTATCGTTGTAACCGAACTGACCTGGAGAATGAAGGTAACAGGTCAATTTTAGCGCATAGTGTACAGTGTAAAAAAAAAATCAAAACCTTTATCAGAATTGCGTTTTTTCACAATTCTACCCCATTTGGAATTTTTTCCCTGCTTCCTACTACATGGTATGCAACCGTAAATAGTGCCATTAGAAAGTACAACTTGTCCCGCAAAAAATAAGGCATCGCCGCTTGCGAAAATGCCCATATAATTAAAATATAACAATATTAATGGCGTAACGGGAAAAAAATAAAAAACGGCAAATTTGCCATTTTTTGTCTCTTTAACTACCCAATAATTTTTTTTATAAAAAGTGATCAAAAAGTCGCACACAGTCCAGATTGGTATCACTGAAAAGAACAGATTGTCCCGCAAAAAAGGAGCCCCCTCTCAGCCCCGTACACATAACTACAAAAAGTTATAGGGGTCAGAATATGGTTTTAATAAAATTGTTTTTTTTCCCTTAAAGGTTTTAATTTTTTTCCCAGTATTAACCCCTTTGGGACACATGACGTACCGGTACGGCATGTTTCCCGAGTCCTTAAGGACACATGACGTACCGGTACGTCATGAGTTGTTCCGATCACTGCTGCTCAGCTGGCAGTGATCGGAACAAGGTACCTGCTGAAATCATTCAGCAGGTACCTTGTTACAATGCCCAGGGGGTCCTGTGACCCCCATATGGAGCGATCGCTGCAAACCGCAGGTCAATTCCAGACCTGCGGTTTGCAGCGCTCATGCGATCTCTGATCCCGCGGTCTATGACCGCGGGGATCAGAGAGTTAATGTCCCCAAATAGTTTTTAACCCCCTGCAGCCCCCAATCATACTGTGGCTGCGGGGGTGCAGAGGGGTGGCGGCGGGAGGCGGGCGGTGCGGCGGGCGGGATCGCGATTGCGATCCCCGCCCGCCTCCCTGTAATCTATCCCTGGTGTCTAGTGGTTCTATCAGAGTGTCAGCACATTGCTGACACTCTGATAAGCGGCTGGCATCTGTGCTGCAGATGCCAGCCGTTTAACCTTCCGTACCGCGGTCCGTACGGACCGCGGTATGAAAGGGTTAACCGAGAGGAGCGCTCCCTCCCTCTCCCATCGGGGGCTGCTGTGCCTTTGCAGCCCCCAACAGGATGGGATCGAAGAGGGAGGGTGCTCCCTCCCTCCTATCCATCACCCCTGCCCAGTTATGGCAGGGGTGATGGTGCCATGGAGACAGGACGCTTTCAGAAGCGTCCTGCTCTCCATGGTGCTGAAAGTCTGAATAGACCTGCTAAAGGTCTATTCAGACTTTCTAAAGTACAAAATACAGTACAGTGCACTATATAGTGTACTGTACTGTATTATACTGAACACCAGATCCACTGGATCTTTCAGAACCAAGTGGGTCTGGGTCAAAAAATGTAAAAAAGTGAAAAAAAGTAAAAATGAAACAAACACATAACACTGAATAAAAACTAAAAAAATAAAATACACTACACATATTAGGTATCGCCACGTCCGTAAAAACCTGCTCTATAAAAATATCACATGACTGAACTCCTCAGGTGAACGCCATAAAAAAAAAAATAAAAATGGTGTAAATAAGCTATTTTTTGGCACATTACATCACTAAAAGTGTAATACAAAGCGATCAAAAAGGTGTTTGCCTCCCAAAATAGTACCAATCAAACCGCCATCTCATCCCGCAAAAAACGAGCCCCTACCTAAAACAATTGGCCAAAAATAAAAAAACTATGCCTCTCAGACTAAAACATGATTTTTTTGTTTCAAAAATGCTTTTAGTGTTAAATGTAAAAAAAAAAAAAAAAGTAGACATATTTGGTATCTACACGTCCGTAAGAATCTGCTCTATAAAAATATCACATGACCTAACCCCTCAAGTAAACACTGTAAAAAAAAATAATAAAAACTTTGTCAAAAAGCCATTTTTTGCCACCTTACATCACAAAAAGTGTAATAGCAAGCGATCAAAAAGTCATATGACCCCCAAATAGTGCCAATCTAACCGTCACCTCCTCCCGCAAAAATGATACCCAACCTGAGACAATTGCCTAAAAACTGAAAAATATATGGCTCTCAGACTATGGAGATACTAAAACATGTTTTTTTCATTCAAAAGGATATTATTGTGTAAAACCAAAATAAATAAAAAAAGGTATACATATTATGTATCGCCGCGTCCGTAAGGACCTGCTCTATAAAAATATAACATGACCTAACCCCTCAGATGAACGCCGTAAACATAAAAAATAAAACGTTGTCAAACAAGCCATTTTTTGTCACCTTACATCACAAAAAGTGTAATAGTAAGCGATCAAAAGTCATATGCACCCCAAGATGGTGCCAATCAAACCGCCATCTCATCCCGCAAAAAATGAGCCCCTACATAGGACAATCGGCCAAAAAAAAATATATATGGCTCTCAAACTATGGAGACACTAAAACATGATTTTTTTGTTTTAAAAATTATATTATTGTGTAAAACTTATATAAATAAATAAAAAGTATACATATTATGTATCGCCGCGACCGTCACAACCTGATCTATATAAATAACACATGACCTAACCCCTCAGCTGAACACAGCAAAAAAAAAAAAAAATACGGTGTCAAGAGCCATTTTTGTCACCTTACATCACAAAAGTGTCATAGCAAGCGACCAAAATGTCATATGCACCCCAAGATGGTGCCAATCAAACCGCCATCTCATCCCATAAAAAATGAGCCCCTACATAACACAGTCGCCCAAAAAAATAAAATAAAACTATGGCTTTCAGAATGTGGAGACACTAAAAAAATTATTTTCAAAAAGGCTTTATTATGTAAAACTGAAACAAAAACCCCAAAAAGTAGTCATATTTGGTATTGTCGCGTCCGTAACAACCTGCTCTATAGAAATAGCACACAATCTAACCTGTCAGTTCAACTATGTAAATAACAAAAATAAAAACAGTCCCAAAACAGCTATTTTTTTGCAAATTTTCCATTTTAATCCATTTTTGCAGTAACAAAGCAAGGGTTAACAGCCAAGCAAAACTCAATATTTATTGCCCTGATTCTCTTGTTTGCAAAAACACCCCATATGTGGTCGTAAACTACTGTATGGCCAAACGGCAGGGCACAGAAGGAAGGGAACGCCATATGGTTTTTGGAAGGCAGATTTTGCTGGACTGGTTTTTGACACTATGTCCCATTTGAAGCCCCCTGATGCACCCCTACAGTAGAAACTCCAAAAAAGTGACCCCATTTTGGAAACTACGGGATAAGGTGTCAGTTTTGTTGGTACTATTCTAGGGTAAACATGATTTTTGGTTGCTCTATATTACACTTTTTTGAGACAAGGTAACAAAAAATAGAAATTCGGAAATTTCATCTCCATTTGCCAATAACTCTTGTGGAACACCTAAAGGGTTAAAAAGTTTGTAAAACTGGTTTTGAATACCTTGAGGGGCGTAGTTTCTTAGATGGAGTCACTTTTATGGAGTTTCTACTCTAGGGGTGCATCGGGGGCTTCAAATGGGACATGGTGTCAAAAATCCAGTCCAGCAAAATCTGCCTTCCAAAAACCATATGGCGCTCCTTTCCTTCTGCGCCCTGCAGTTTGGCCATACAGCAGTTTACAACCACATATAGGGTGTTTCTGAAAACTACAGAATCGGGGCAATAAAAATTGAGTTTTGTTTGGCTGTTAACCCTTGCTTTGTTACTGGAAAAAATGGATTCAAACGGAAAAATTTTCAAAAATCGAAATTCTGAAATTTTATCTTTATTTGCCATTAACTCTTGTGGAAAACCTAAAGGGTTAATGACGTTTGTAAAATCAGTTTTGAATACCTTGAGGGGTGTAGTTTCTAGAATGGGGTAATTTTTGGGTGGTTTCTATTATGTAAGCCTCACAAAGTGACTTCAGACCTGAACTGGTCCCTAAAAAGTGGGTTTTTGAAAATTTCTGAAAAATTTCAAGATTTGCTTCTAAACTTCTAAGCCTTGTAACGTCCCCAAAAAATGAAATAGCATTCCCAAAATGATCGATACATGAAGTAGACATATGGGGAATGTAAATCAATAACTTTTTTTGGCAGTATTACTATGTATTATAGAAGTAGAGTAATTGAAACTTGGAAAATTACAAATTTTTCAAAATTTTTGGTAAATTTGGTATTTTTTTATAAATAAAAATGAAATTTTTCGACTTCATTTTACCACTGTCATGAAGTACAATATGTGACGAAAAAACAATCTCAGAATGGACTGGATAAGAAAAAGCGTTTTAAAGTTATCACCACATAAAGTGACAATGGTCAGATTTTGAAAAAATGGCCTGGTCCTTAAGGTGAAATAGGGCCGTGTCCTTAAGGGGTTAAAAGGCAAGAAAATGTATACAAGTGTGGTATCGTTGTAACCGAACTGACCTGGAGAATGAAGGTAACAGGTCAATTTTAGCGCATAGTGTACAGTGTAAAAAAAAAATCAAAACCTTTATCAGAATTGCGTTTTTTCACAATTCTACCCCATTTGGAATTTTTTCCCTGCTTCCTACTACATGGTATGCAACCGTAAATAGTGCCATTAGAAAGTACAACTTGTCCCGCAAAAAATAAGGCGATGTGAATGGAAAAGTAAAAAAGTTAGGACTATGGGAATGTGGGGAGTGAAAAACAAAAATGGAAAGTCCCCCGTTTCCGGAAGGGGTTAATAGAAGACCCCAAGACCTCTGTATTTCTTTAACTAAGTAAAGCTAGTTTCACAGTAAAATTAGACATCTCTGGATGTCTACCGCATCTCCGTCCGGCCCAGTCACTATAATGGGGACTAGTGGAGATCTGGCACAGTGGTTTTCGTCCAGCCTATTCTCCGCATATTTGCTTGGTTGCAGCTGGATCGCCACCGGTACCCTATTATAGTGAATGGGGCCGGGTGGATATGCAGTAGCTTCCGGCAACACCAGAATGGAGAGCTACAACAGGCTGTTCTAAAAGTGCTAGTGTAAAACTAGCCGATTTGAAGTGACCCCGACCTGTGGTTCTTTCCTCTAATCCTATCCCATGGTGTCTAGTAGGTCAAAAATATTTTTTCAAATTTTTACGTCTCATTAAAATGGGGTTAATATAACCATGTATTATTATTTTTTTTTATGCTTTAGATTGGCGCACAGCCAGAAAGCCACGTGGAGGATTTCACGTCACCACTCCCTTGGACCTAACAACCTCGAAAACAAGTGTTGTGAAACGTAATCGGGGACATTCTGTGAAAAAGGAAAGTGGTAACAGCAATAACACAAACTCACAACTTTCAGATACACAGCACAATACTGATTATATCAAAGAAGAGTCCCACCAAGAAGGTAACCCTGATATTAATTCCCCCACCATACAGACCCAGAATGTGTCTACTCATAGAGACAAGGATTCGTTGGCTAGTGAAGAGGAAAACCGAACAAGTTCTGAAATCGATACATCCACTGATGACACAAAAGCACAGTATACATCTGCTAAAATAAATAAAGACCGTTTACCAGAAAAAGAACACACCCATGAAGATTATACACAACCATGTCCATCTTCTCATATTAAGGAGGAATCCAAATCACATGAGAAAGGAAGCCTCACAGATACTGACCGTTACTCACCCACACATGGTACCAATGAAGAGGGTGAAGATCTAAGTGGAGACACGTGTACACGCATAAATCATGGGCTGCGTTATCCATCTACTGACTTTAAATCTGAATCTGATTCTAGCGAAGAAGGGCATGTCTCTGATAGTGAGGTGCACACCACCACAGATTATATCCCTGTGATTGTGAAAGAGGAATCTGTCTCGTGTGATGAAGACAACCTCACAGATGGTGACTTTTATTTACCAGAAGAACATATAGACCCACAGTTTCCCTACCCATACAGTGGAGATTATACTTGTCCTGTATGTGGAAAGACTTTTAATACAACACTGGAACTGGCAAGACACCAACCAATTCACCTGCGGGGGAAGACCTACTCCTGTTCTGTGTGTGAGAAATGTTTTAGCAGTAAATCAGACCTGGTAAGGCATGAGCGGATTCACACAGGCGAGAAACCTTTTCTTTGTTTCGAATGCGGGAAAAGTTTTAGCAAAAAGTCAGACGTTATCAGACACGAGAAGATCCACACGGGTGAAAAGCCTTTTGCATGTCCTGAATGTGGAAAGCGTTTTAGCCGGGACTCGCATCTGATCAGACATCAAAGAATCCACACAACAGAGCGTTCATTTACATGCTCCGAGTGCGGGAAAACTTTCACCAGAGAGTCCCAGCTCATCCGACACTTGAGAATTCATACAGGAGAAAAACCTTTCTCCTGTTCACAGTGCGGTAAAAGTTTCCGTAAGAAATCGGATGTTGTCCGGCATGAGAAGATTCACACAGGAGAGAAGCCATTTGTTTGTTCGGAGTGCAGTAAGCGTTTCAGCCGGCATTCTCATCTAGTCATCCACCGGCGGGTACACACTGGAGAGAAAACCTTCTCATGTTCGGAATGTGGCAAGTGCTTCACTCAGTACTCCACCCTCCTCTCACACCGCAGGATACACACCGGTGAAAAGCCTTTTTCTTGCACGGAGTGTGGAAAATGCTTTGCCCAGAAAAGAGATCTAAATAAGCATATGACTCTTCACACCGGGGTGAAACCTTACCCATGTTCAGAGTGCGGCAAGAGCTTTGTGCTGAAATATGAACTGAGGAAGCATGTCAGAATCCACACAGAAGAGAAGCACTTTGTCTGCTCGGAGTGTGGCAAATGCTTCATAACAAAATCGGACTTGGTGCGCCATCAGAGAATTCACACAGGAGAGAAGCCATTTGCATGTTCGGAATGTGGAAAGTGTTTCAGTAGGCACACTTACCTGGGCATTCATCAGCGGGTTCACACCGGGGAGAAGCCATTTGTTTGTACAGAGTGTGGCAAGTGTTTTAGTCAACGGACAGCCCTTGCAGCACATGGAAGGACTCACACGGGAGGTCGGCCATTCGCATGCTCAGAGTGTGGCAAGTGTTTTAGCAAAAAATCGGACCTTCTCCGACATCAAAGAATCCACACTGGGGAGAAGCCATTTACATGCCCTGAGTGTGGAAAATCCTTCAGCCGTCACACCTATCTCATTATACACAAGAGGATACACACTGGGGAGAAGCCCTTCCTGTGCGCTGAATGTGGCAAGCACTTCACTTATAAGTCACATCTGGTCCGGCATCAGAGAATCCATGCGGCAGAAGAGGCCTTCCCTTACTCTGAGTGTCAGTAGGCATGGAAAGGTGGACTTGGCGGTCATAACTGAATAAATGAACATGTGGGGGACATTTCATGGGTCCTGAAAATTAAATTATAGGGATATTGAAGGCAACATCTGGGAATAAAAAAAACATGGCTGCTTTCTTCCAGAAACAGCACCACGTCGGCCCATGGGTGGTGTCTGGTATTGCAGATCAGCTCCGCTGAAATAATTGGGGATGCCCTGCAATACTACACACAGCCTGTGAACAGGTGTGGTGCTGTTTCTAGAAGAAAGCAGCTGTGATTTTCTAATCCTAGACAACCCCTTTAACTCAGATCCCAAAATAACATTATTGCTTCCTGTTTGTATATTTAATTATATGGGCTGAAGACTTGAACGTGTGTCTTGTACATGTGCGACTACAGTAGTCTTAATAAATGTTTTGTCACTTTTTCTTCTGTTTGGCTGCTTGCAGAATGAGGTGGAGTCATGTGTCAGTCAATGTTCTGTTTTTCTGGCAAAAATTAGGTTTGAAGACATTTTATCATTGGGAAAGTTACAAGTAATTAAAGAGAATTTAATCTGGAGGCTACGTCATGAAACCTAAAGTAAGAAGCAGCCCTTATTAGATGTCATGTGGATTCTGTACAACCTTTTAGTCTAGCTATTCCACTAGCACTGGAGGGACGTGTCTGAACAGGGCCTTATTTCTCCAGTTTGGAAACTAGAAAGATCTATCCTAAATGGTGTCTGAAAAATAAAATGCCACCACTGGTAGCTCACGTATGTAGTGGTATGTGAGATATGGTGATGTGTGAGGGTATCTGAAGCTCTACTGGTTATATGGTATGCAGTTATATAGAGTCTTGCTGGTTAAAGGTTACTTCCAGTGATGTTGACCGCTTTTTCCACTAGAAAATTGAGGTAATAGAATGTACCGCATATATGATGGTTAATTGACTATAAAGGAATAATGGTTATATGGTGATTCATGAAGCTGTGCTGGTTACATAGTGATTTTTTGCAGGAAGACATTATATTATGTTTGAGGGTCTATGGAAGAATACTGGAATACATGGCGGTTTGCAAGGTTATATGGAGGTCTTTGAATTTATAAGGAGGTTTACCGTCTTAGGGTCCTTTCACACTTGTGTTCTGAGGATCCGGCAGGCACTTCCGTCCTGCCGGATCCGTCAGAACGCAAGTCACCTGAAGCATTAGAAGACTGATCAGGATCCTGATCAGTCTTCGAATTGAGGTTACTATGGCAGCCAGGACGCTACTAGCGTCCTGGTTGCCATAGTAGGAGCGGGGGAGCGGCATACTTACATTCCGTGCGGCTCCCGGGACGCTCCAGAATGACGTCAGAGCGCCCCATGCGCATGGATCACGTGATCCATGCGATCACGTGATCTATGCACTGGGGCGCCCTGACGTCATCCTGGAGCGTCCCGGGAGCCGCACGGAATATAAGTATGCCGCTCCCCCGCTCCCTGCTACATTTTACCATGGTAACCAGGACTTTACCATGCGCCGAAACGACGTTTAGCTTAAGGTCGGATCCGGATTAATGCCTTTCAATGGGCATTAATTCCGGATCCGGCCTTGCGGCAAGTGTTCCGGATTTTTGGACGGAACAAAAAGCGCAGCATGCTGCGGTATTTGCTGCGTCCAAAAAACGTTCTGGTCCTGAACTGAAGTCATCCTGATGCATCCTGAACGGATTTCTCTCCATTCAGAATGCATGGGGATGATCCTGATCAGGATTTTTCCGGCATAGAGACCCGACGACGGATCTCTATGCCGGAAAACAAAAACGCCAGTGTGAAAGGGCCCTTACTGTATCTGAAGGTGCTGATGTTTGAAGTTATATGACAGAATACTGGTTATTGGGTGAGGTGTAAGATGATATAGTGCCGAAACTGCAACCCAAAACCCAATTATTTATCGCAAAGTACCAACATGGCAATTTACCCTGAATACTAATATAACATATCTTCCATGTACTTTATCATTTATCTATAATAGCCTGACTACATTCAGTGCGCTGTCTGTGCCATACATAGCATACCCTGCGCTGATGAATGGCAGAAAAAGTCTGAGGCATATTGTTACACCTTAGACTTCTTCCAGGGTGTGGGTGCCCACAGAGAGGGCCCCGAGTGCCGCCTCTGGCTCCCATGCCATAGGTTCGCCATCACTGATATAGTGCAACAGGGATCAGCAACCTTCGGCACTCCAGCTGTGGTTAAACTATGACTCCCAGCATGCACACTTGATTGGCTGTTCTCCAAACTCACATAGAAATGAATAGAGCACGCTGGAAGTTGTAGTTTCACAACAGCTGGACTGCGGGAGGTTGCTGGCCCCTGTAGTTTGATGATATATGCATGTAAAATGATTATATAGTGATGTGTGAGATTGAGGCGGTAGAGTTATATGAAGCTGTAAAGTTGTTTGGAGACATGCCGGTTATGAGGTGATGTATGAAGTTCTATGTAGTTATTGTGGCAGGTGACCTTATAGAGGTATACTGGTCATGTATTGGTCCATGATGGAGGTATACTGGTTATATGGAGGCAAATTAAATTATGTAAAGTGGTTATCTGCTGATGCGATAGCTATTTGGTGGCACACTGATTATATGGAATATTCAAGATTGTATGAACTTATTCTGCTTGAGTGTGTCTGTCTGCGGTTTAAATTTTTTTATTTTATTTTTCCCAGTACCCAATGGGACCCATCGAAGCACCTTAAAGAGTAACTGAGGTTTCAACGATATTTTTTTAAAAAATATGCGTTCTGGCAGGGGACATGGTTTGCATTATATTCACTTCTCCCCAAGCACCCAGGTGCTGTGTTTTTGGCTGCTAATTGTCCTGCTGTTGTAAGGGTACTTTCACACAAGCTGCATAGCTATCTGGCAGGCTGTTCCAGCGGTTGAACAGCCTGCCGGATCCGCCATGCCGCAAGTACCCGTGCACTGCCGTGCTGCCGCTCCGTCCCTATTGACTATAATGGGGCGGGGGGCGGAGCTGCGGCAGTGCACGGCCGGAGATCGCCGGACTAAAAGTACTGCTGGTCCGACTTTTTAGCCCAGCGATCTCTGCCGTGCTGCCCCGCCCTATTATAGTCAATGGGGACAGAGCGGCAGCACGGCAGTGCACGGGTACTTGCGGCATGGCGGATCCGGCCACACGCTGGAACAGCCTGCCAGATAGCTATGCCGCTAGTGTGAAAGTACCCTTAGGCACCATCCTACTGTCCTCTCTGAGCTGGGGGGGCACGGCTACATGCATGCAGTCCGCCAGTACTATACTGGTCAAGTCTTCCCCTCACAAACCAGAGAAGAGCAGCTATAGACTGCTCTCTGAAGTACATTTGTTCCCTCCAGTGTTATGATCAACCCAAGTAATAATCCCTCAGAGAGGCTGGGGACACAATTACTTACCTGAGGGAGGCATCCTAAATGTCAAGGATGAATCCCATCACTTAATTTTGCTGTCCACTCACTGTTACTATTAGAAGGGAGCCCGCTAGTAGCAGGGATTTCATAAAGGGTTTTAGGGTGAATTTGCATGAAAATTTTGAATCAAAGTAATTTGTACATTTGTTCAGATTCACCTAAAGTGACCACTGAGAGTACGTTGTTTGAAAAGTTGGTGACCATTTAAGTAGTCCTAACTTGCCTGCAGAAGAAAGTTTCTGATATACAAAGTTGCATAGATCAGCCGCTGTAGAACCCAATCATGTGACACACTTTCTTTGGAAATGCTACATCCACCAACATCACATCCATCAATCAGCACACCATGTTTCCAGTCTGGTCCATTGACAAGCTCCTCCCTTCTGGATCCCAGGACAGGGGAGGTGCTATGGACTGGGCCAGAACCACCTGTGTCCCTGGCACATGGGCAGATCCTGAATCCACGTCATCGGCTTATATGCCATAGAGACGATTAGTTCTCCGGAAGTGATGTACCAGTCCATAGACAAGACTGGAAACTATTCAGCCTAAAGGACATGACGTTGGCAGATGTAGTATTTGCGTCACGTGACCAGCTTCCAGAGCGGCTGATTCACACAAATTCGAGACAATAGGTATATTGGAAACTTTCTTCTGTAGCCAAGTAAGTATTTATTAAGATGGGTCTCACTGAGTCCTGGAAACCTACGTTATGGAGCTAGACTGGTCATTTCATGAAGTGCTAGACTGTAAGGAAGATATACTGCTATATGGAGGTGTAGTAGTTATATTGAGGTATGCTATGGACATGTGTGAGGCTATGTGATGGTGTACTGGTTATTTCCTGATATGAGAAGTTAGTCTAGCTCTGCACTCCAGTGTAATAAAATGCCATGCAGAGCGGTAGTTTCAGCACAGTGCTGTTTTACTATGGCACAAGAGTTGTGTCTGTGCCATCAAAAGTGGGTGTCTGCTAGAATATACAGCTGACATTGTGCTGCAACAGCTAAAACGCTATCTTCATGCCTGGCTGTCTAACACCATAGATAGCAGGGAGGGGCTTCCTCTGTAAGTAAGACATCTTGAAAACAATACGTAATTGGTATCCTCAAAAAGCCATGGAGAACAAGATTAGAAGTAAAAAAATAAAAATCATAGGTGAATGAAAAGTTAACTTACAGGAATGTGCAAAGGCTTTAGGCCAGTGTGGGGGAAAATGCTGCAGAGTAAGGCCTCTTTCACACTAGCGTTTTAGCTTTCCGTCCTAGAGATCCGTCCTCGGGTCTCTAGGACGGAAAGCTACTGATTAGGATTATCCCCATGCATCCTGAATGGAGAGAGATCCGTTCAGGATGCATCAGGATGTCTTCTGTTCAATATGTCAACGTTTTTTGGACGTTGACAAAAGCGCAGCATGCTGCGGATTTGTCTCCGTCCAAAAATCTGGAAGACATGCCGCAACGCCGGATCCGGAATTAATGCCCATTGAAGGGCATTAGTCCGGATCCGGCCTTTAGCTAAACGTCGTTTCCGCGCATCGCCGGATCCGACGTTTAGCTTTTTGTCAATGGTTACTATGGCAGCCAGGACGCTAAAGTCCTGGTTGCCATAGTAAAGTAGGGGAGCAGGGAGCAGCATACTTACATTCCGTGCGGCTCCCGGGACGCTCCAGGATGACGTCAGGGCGCCCCAGTGCATAGATCACGTGATCGCATGGATCACGTGATCCATGCGCGCGGCGCTCTGGCGTCATTCAGGAGCGCCCCGGGAGCCGCACGGAATGTAAGTATCCCGCTCCCCACTGCTACTATGGCAACCAGGACGCTAGTAGCGTCCTGGCTGCCATAGTAACACTGAAAGCATTTTGAAGACTGATCAGTCTTCAAATGCTTTCAGTTCACTTGCGTTGTGCCGGATCCGGCGTGCATTCCGGCGACGGAAGTGCACGCCGGATCCTAACAACGCTAGTGTGAAAGAGGCCTAAGGATGCTTTCAAAAATAGAAGTGCTAATCGCTTAATTTTTATTAACGAAATGCAAAGTGAATTAACAAAACAGAAATGTAAATCAGATCAGTATTTAGTGTGACACCCCGCCCCCCCATCCATTGCAGGTACACTTGCTCACAGTTTTTGAAGGACCTAGGCAGGAAGGTTGTTCCAAACATCTTGGAGAACTAACCACAGATCTGTGAATGCAGGCTTGCTCAAATCCTCCTGTATCTTCATGTAATCCTGGGCAGACTGGATGATGAGATCAGTGCTCTGTTGGGCCATATTATCACCTCCCGGACTCCCATGTTCTTCATTACACTGGAGATAGTTCTTAATGAGATTGGTTGTAGGTTTGGAGTAGTCATCATGCTGCTACAGAATAGGTTTAAACTATTAACATTTCTATTTTTGAAAGTATTCTTACTTTGCAGAAATTTTTCCACACTAGCCTAAAACTTTTGTACACCTCAAAATGGTGGCATTGAAAAGCATAACTCGCCCTGTGAGAAATAAACACATATATTGACAGAAAAGTGGAATGTGGCAACTAGTGTTGAGCGAATTGAGCTTCGAATCCAAAGTCGATTCTTTTAAAACTTTGTTTGAATGCTGTACGGAGATTCATCTCCGTACAACATACAAACGTGTGGGCTCCGGCAAAGAAAATTCATTATCACCGTTGTCTCGCGGGACTTTGGTGAATAACGTCAGACTTCAATTTTTTAACTTGAAAACCATTTTAAAACTTGGATCGGAAGTCAGCTTTGGTACAGAAGTACCAGATGGTACCGAAGCAGACTTCGCATCCTAATTTGAAAATGTTTTTTAAGTTTAAAAATTGAAGTTACTCACTGAAGTCTCACGAAGTTTAGAACAAATTGACTTTGGATCTTGGATCCGAAGCTCGATTTGCTTAACACGAGTGGCAACATAAAAATGTTTACTCAGTAAAAAGTTTTATGGGGTGTTCAACCCCTCTCTCCGACTGGATCTTAAGTTTGGCGATGAGAGATACTGCTGCATTTCAGACAGGAGGGAATGAGGGATATGTCATAATGAGGGAATTGGAAGAGATGGTCAAATGAGCAGTCAGCTGACAGATATCTCATGTATGGCCATCTTAATTTTAAGTCTCCATTGTTTTCCACCCACAACAGAACCGTGATTTACCAGATGAGCAGTTTATTGAGTAAGAATGGCCTAAAGTAATTAAAAACCAAATGCCAAATCATTCTTTAAGTCCAGCCTGTAATGTCTGATGTAAGTATGTAAACTGGATCAAGTTCCAACTTTGCAGACCTTTTCTAATGAGGATCAAGCTTTTTCTACTCAAGACGAGGCAATAGCTTTGTGCAATGGGCTTTAATGTTCTGAGGTACCTGAAGTTCCTGATCTAACTATGGTATTTTAAAAACTTTACAACCATTACATTTTCCTTTGAATTAGACTCCTTTCTGCAATCCATTGTAGCTTCAAGATATCGTAGGACAATTATTTTTATATCTAGAGCAGGGATCGGCAACCTCCAGCAGCTGTTGTGAAAATACGACTCCCAGCATGCTCTATTCCCTTCTCTGGGAGTTCCGAGAACAGCCAAGGAGGTATGCGTGCTGGAAGTTGTAGTTTTACCACAGCTGGAGTGCCGAAGGTCGCTGATCTAGAGTATGGAATTTCTGTCCCTTTTCTAGCCTGGGTTTCCCCAGGATGATGGTAGAATAATCTCTTGATTTCTGTGAAAATCTGAAACTCCCTTTGGGAGAAATGTTGGATTTAGGCCTCAAGCACACAACTTTATTTTGTATCCGTCTCCCATCCACATTTTTTTGCAGATTGCAGACAGACTCATTCATTTCTATGGGTCCGTAAAAAAATTACAGCACATGGATGTCATCCTAGGCTGTCTGCTTCTGTTATATTGAGATATGATTATTTGATGGAAAGTGCTTGGATCTCCCTCAAACAAAGCTGAAATGATTGAAGAAAGAAAGGCTGTTCTAGCACGGCACACAGTGAGTACATATATTAATAATTGCCATGATGAGCATATAAACATATACAAGCAACTAGGGGTGGACGATATGGGCGATATGCGATATGAATTTGTGCCACGATATCGATTTCGTCTATCGCCATATCACGGTAGAGCATGGTATGCGCCGCTCTCGACGCACACCATGTTTTCCTGAGCCGGCACAGTGGAGAAGGAGGGAGTCCCTCCCTCCCCACTGTGTGCGGCTGCCGCTGGCCACCAATGAGAGCAGCGGAGGGGAGGGACTGTGGCTACTGCCACCAATGAGAGCAGAGGAGGGGCGGGACTGTGGCCACTGCCACCAATGAATGACTAAACAGCAACGTAGCCTGCATGTGCCGGCCATATCCCATACCCGGCCTCTATTACTGCACACTGCGATCCACCACAATTAACCCCTCAGGTTCTGAGGGGTTAATTGCAGCGGATCGCAGCACGCAGCCATAGAGGCCCAGCAAGGGATATCGCCGGCACATGCAGGCATATAGAACCTTTCATTAGTTTGAACTTTATTACTTAAGTAGCGGCACATAGGGCATATATGGGGCACTTACTATGATATCTGTGTGGGGCTCAATTTGCCTACTCTGGCCCCCAATACATGGTGGGAACACCAGGGAGGAGACATCAGCCTCTCTCCCTGGGCGTTGCTTCTCCCTGTCTGCAGCGCTGTCCAATCACAGCGCAGAACGTCACAGCCAGGGAGAAGGAATGCCCAGAGACAGAGGCTGATGTCTCCTCCCTAGTGTTCCCACCATGTAACGGGGGCTAGAGCAGGTGAACGGAGCCCCGCACAGATATAATAGTAAGTGTCCCATATATGTGCCGCTACTTAAGTAATAAACTTCAAACTAATGAAAGGTCCTATACGACTGCCCCCCGATCATTGGTGGCAGTGATCAGAGCGCCAGCAGTGTAATGCTGGGGCTCCGATTTGGTTACCATGGCAGCCAGGATGCTACTGATGTCCTGGCTGCCATAGTCAGCTCCCTGCTGCTGTGTGCCCAGAGCACAGGGACAGTGTGAGGTCCTGTTCACCCTAATAGATATCTATCAGGGTATATAGGACAAGGGTTCTAGCCCCTAAGGGGGCTAATAGTTAGTAAAAAAAAAGTTTAACAAACCCCCTCACCCCCCAATATAGAAAATATATATCGCGAATCACACATGCTTCATATTATATCGCAATATAAATTTTAGGCCATATCGCCCACCCCTACAAGCAACATAAAAATATATTTTCTATTTATGGGAAGGTAAGAAGCTGTATATGCAGCTGGTTAAGCACGAACGAGTGTTACTCTCCGGACTCGCAGCGCAGCACCCATCCTGAAGTCCCAGCACTGCCGGGCACACATAGCATTATATTGATTTATGATGCTATGTAACCCTTAGGCCCCTTTCACACGGGCGAGTTTTCCACGCGGGTGCAATGTGTGAGGAGGACGCATTGCACCCGCACTGAATCCGGACCCATTCATTTCTATGGGGCTGTGCACATGAGCGGTGATTTTCACGCATCACTTCTGCGTTGCGTGAAAATCGCAGCATGCTCTATATTGTGCGTTTCTCACGCAACGCAGGCCCTATAGAAGTGAATGGGGCTGCGGGAAAATCGCAAGCATCTGCAAGCAAGTGCGGATGCAGTGTGATTTTCCCGCATGGTTGCTTAGCAACGGGACCAGATCTTTATTATTTTCCCTTTTATAAAATGGTTATAAGGGGAAATAATAGCATTCTTAATAAAGAATGCATAGTAAAATGAAGTGGAAGGGGTTAAAAATGATAAAAGTTAAATTACCTTAGCCACTTGATCGCATAGTTGCGATCTGTCCTCTCTTTCCCTGCATCAGCTAAGAACTAAAGGACCTGTGATGACATCGCATCACATTGTCCAATCACATGGTCCATCTTACCATGGTGATGGACCATGTGATGTGACGTCATCACAGGTCCTTTAGATCTTAGCTGATGCAGGGAAAGAGAGGAAACATCGCAACTACGCGATCAAGTGGCTAAGGTAAGTTAACTTTTATTATTTTTAACCCCTTCCACTTCATTTTACTATGCATTTTTTATTAAGAATGCTATTATTTCCCCTTATAACCATGTTGTAAGGGAAAATAATAAATTCTCCAGAAGACCCGAAACCGGACTTCAGTGATGAAGTTCGGGTTGGGTACCAAACATGGCGATTTTTCTCACGCTCGTGCAAAACGCATTACAAACGTTTGCACCCGCGCGGGAAAATCGCGCATATTCCCGCAACGCACACTCCTCTTATCCGGGCGTCAAACATGACGCCCGTGTGAAAGAGGCCTTACAGTTCTGGAATGTATTGGATAACACTGACAGCATCTGTTATCCAATACATTCCAGACCTCTAAGGGTTGCATAGAATCATAAATCAATATAATGCTATGTGACCCCGGCAGCTGGGAGTTCAGGACGGGTGCTGCGCTGCGAGTCCAGGGTGTGACACGCGCTTGTGTGAAACCAGCCTAAGGAGGAGAAATGTGCAGTTACATGTTCTTTGTACCACTGTTGGAAAAGTAACTCCTGTTTTTGACACCTCGATTATGACGTGATAAACCTCATGAGACATATTTATCAAGCCCCCTGTGCTAGAATAGTGGTGCCAAAAATCAGCAAATTTTTGTGCAAGCCCTAGTCTGTAAGCCACATTTGTAAAAAGCGGGGCTTATCGTCACAACACGTTTATTATAATTTATGCCAAATAACTGGATTCAATTACTACAGAGCTTAAACGGGTTATCCAATTTCTCAAACAGCCCCACCATGTCGGGCCCCTGTCAGTTAATATACTTACCCCACACTGCTCCTGGTCCCTGCACCACCACTGCTGCTTCTCCCTGTACTTGGATGAAAACATCCGTGGGGGGGAAAGCTTAGCAGCCAATGGCAGGCAGGCAGGGACGAGCCTCCCTAGCACGTCACCCGTGATGCTAGCGAGGCTTGTCCCCGCATGACATTGGCTGCTACCCATCCCCAACACCGGATGTTTTCATCGGTGTACAGGGAGAAGCAGCAGCAGCCGTGCGGAGACCAGGGGCCCGGCACATGGGGGGCTGTTTGAGAAATTGGATAACCCCTTTAACAGACAGCTTGCTATGGCAGGCCTGGGAGCCTTCACAAGGCCTGGCATTATGCGTTAAGGGGTTAATCCCTCAAAAAAATAAAAGCGGTTTAACCCCCTCCTGACATGCACACTACATGTACTGCACAGCAGGAAGAAAGTTCCTGATTCACACCGTGTATGACGCACTGATCAAGTGGGAACAGAAGCTATGCTCCTTCGATCAGGGTAGGGACTTGGCTGTTACGGCCAGACCCCTGCTGTAGCTGCTGGAACCGGCGATCCTGATGCCAGTGGTTTAACCCCTAAGATGAGGCAGCTAATGTTGAGTTTCGCATCTGAGGGGTTTAGAGGGAGGGGGCTCCCTCTCTGTCCATCAGCTCACTGCGATGTGATCACTGGATTCTGATGGTTGCCATGGCCTTACAAAGGCTTCCAGGTCTGCCAGCTACAGAAGGCTATGAGACCTAGCCACAAGCTGGGTCTCATAGGGAACTGTCAGTGTGAAACAGTTTGGGCTCATTTAGACTACTGTATTGGTAAGCATATGTTCATTCCAATGTGGACAGCCCACCGTGTGCTATCCGCATCCGTAGTTCTGTTCCCCGGCCCCACAAGAAAGATAGAGCAAGTCCTTTCCATGTGCGATCTGCAAAATGCGAAACCTGCTCTACAAAAAAATATCACATGTGCGTATAAGACGACCCCCAACTTTTCCAGTTAAAATATAGGGTTTGGGCTGTACTCGCCGTATAAGACTACTCTCATCAGCCCCCAGCTTCTCATCAGCTTCCCAGCCTCTCAGCTGCACAATGCAAAGGAACGTTAAACACATGGCCAGCACCCGACCTCTGACAGGGAGCTGCGATACGCGGCATACGGTCGTGTGCAAGACGCCTTAAATCATGCTTGTAAAAGTAAAAAATAAGAATATAAAAGCCACACAGTGTATACCCCATAAATGCCTAGAATATGGGGGAAAAACCCTCAGGGGAGGATCACATTAACCACTTGACAGTCAATTAACCCACCCTGCCTCCTCTAAGCTAGCTTAGGTCACAAACGGCTGAAGGGAGAGGGCTGCTTTAACTACTCATGTCTCCTGATTGGGATATAGATATGGTTCTGGTCTTGTTTTAAAGCTGACAGTCTAAGCTTTAAAACAAGATCAGAATCACAGAATTATCTCCCCTAATTCGGGAGATATAGCTGTTAGAAATTGGGCCAGGAGTGAAAGCAGCTGAAACCTGCTTTCACTTTCACCCATTATTTCTAACAGCTCTATCTCCCGTAGCTTTCAAACAAGACCGGAACCATTTCTCTAGCTGCTCCCGATCCAAAGATATGAGTGTTTAAAGCAGCCCACCGCCCAGTAGGAAACTCTGATGCACTTTAAGCTCTCAAGAGCTGAAATAGTGCTGAAGGGCTCTACTGGTGTATAAGGCTGGTTTCAGACTTGCGCGTATTTGATACGCGCATTTTACAGCACGTTTTTGGAAATAGGAAACGAGCGTCTAACACGCGTTCGTGTGAGTGACTACTGTGGCATCAATCACAATACGCGCGACAAAACGCCCCAAAGAAGCTCAAGAACTTTTTTGAGCGTAGGGCGTTTTTCAGCACGTTCAAACGCGCTGTAAAACGCTCAAGTGAGAACCAGGGCCATAGGGAAGCATTGGTTTTCATGTGTTGAGCGTTTTACAGCGCGTTTAAATGCGCTGTGAAACGCGCAAGTCTGAACCCAGCCTAAGACATCAGGCCAGTACATAACCACAGTACTTGTGAATTATAAGACGTGGGCCCTTTTTAGCAAGATTTTGTATTGTGTGTCTTATTGGTCAGAAAAATACGGTAATTGTGCAATACCTGATGGATGAGCAGCGCCTGCAGGATGTCCCTTTTTTCTTGCTTCCATTGAATTTATCATTGTCATATTGTTACCGTCCTTTTATATGTATAGCGGTTGGTGATGTTAGTATGACCAAGGACATTATGCAGAATGATCACCATGCTGTCTGGTCTTGACTCATTAAAGAGAGATTTCTATGGTTTATTTATAAGTTAAAGGGAACCTGTCATCAACTCACTCAGATCAGCATAAAGTAGTGACAGACGTGCTGATTTTAGCAGTGTCACTCATAAGCTAAAAGTCAGTGGTTGCAGAGAACCAGCATCATAATCATTGCAACAAAGGCCTTGAAAAGAGTCAAATCTACCTGAGAAGAGTCAGTTATTCATAATCTCCTGCTCTCCCTGCCCATCTGCTGATCATTGGCAGTTCTCTCCGAGGGAGAAAGCCTGTGCTGCAATGATGATGGTTCTCAACAACCACTTACTTTTAGCTCATGATTAATACACTGCTGGACTCCACTCCTCTGCCACTACTTTATGCCATCCTTTGTGATTTGAGCATAAAATCCATGACCGGGTCCCTTTACGGCTCTTGAAAACCCTGAGTGTGGTAAATGCACGTCATCAATACCAGCCCTCAAGGTCCATCAGTGGATCCACAAGAGCGAGAAGTACTTTGTGTTCAGATTGTGGGCAGAGATTCCTCTTCAAGCTTCATCTTTTCGGGCTGCATATACAACACACCAGAAGACATTTTCATGCAGTCATGCATCAGAAAGGTCAAACAGAAATTCTTTGTATTTGTGTTCCGAGTGTTGAAAATGTATTGTCCAGAAGGAGCATCTATAGCAGCACCTAAACATTCATAAAGGAGAGAATCTCTATACCTGGCCAGAGGTTGATGTTTGCATCTGATCAGGGTTATGTAAGGGGACTATTGCATTTTTTGCTACATTTCTTATGCTTTATTACAAAAAAGTGTCAGCATGTGGTTACTTAAAGCGGTTGTCCACCCCAAGTCATTGGACCTGTGGAGGGAAATATACTAATCTGTCCCCTTCCGCTGGGTTCTGGCTCCTTCACTCACCTGCTGCCACACTCCGGTCTCTGCTTGTAAATCTCCTGTTTGAAAGGGGTCACATGACTGACCACGGTGGTGACGTGTCCCCCATGGGTTATGTGATACATGGGGACATGTCACAGTTGTGGCTGAAAGGCCACCAAAGGTGAACAACCCTAAAACCTTATAAGCCACAAATGTTTGTCATAGGTTTTTTGCTCAAGTTATGAATGGATAGTACAAAGATGACAAGAACCTCACATAAATGTTATTTCTATACTCCTCATTTATTTGTTGTTTCAATCACTCTGATGGTATTTCTATCATTCATGTAGTAAGGAAGAAGATGCCACCATTTTAGATCATACCTTTGTAGCATGTTTAGTGGATTATCTGATGTCGGTGGTTTTCTGGAAGCTGAGGTATACTTAATAAATTGATGCATTATTCTAAAATGCAATCTGTCACCAGTTTTAAGCTGTCTTAACTGTTAAAGAGGTATTACGGTTTTAACAAGTGGATAACTATAAGATCAGTGGGGGTCCTACCGCTGGGACCCCCACCGATTATGGGAATGCAGGCCCTGTACCCTGTAGCGCCCCTCCTGAAATGGACAGAGTGTCTGGCTGGAAAATGTGCTGCAGCTCATTTTATTTCTATGAGAGTGACTGAGACAGCCGGCGACTGTGCTTAGCCATCTCCGGCGCTTTTCCAACCAGCTGCTCCATCCATTTCGGGGGTCTCCACATGGCCCCCATTCTCATGATTGGTGGGGGGTTTCAGCAGTAGGACCCCCACCAATCTGATAGTTCTTCCTTCTCATATGGATAGGGGATAACGTGATATACTCCCAATAACCTTTCAAGTCGTACTTAACTCCAGCGCATGTTGATTCGTCTTTATATTCCTGATCTGCCACCTCTCCTCACCACCTCCACTGACCAAGAGTTATTTCCTACTGCAGTAAGGAGAGCTGGAGTTCATGAATATCAGGGGTCATCAGCATGCACTGTACAAGATTTTAGCAAAATGGCTGGGTCAACTAAAGAAAGTGAGCCATAGTTTTCCTGAAGGGATGTCACTAGTTTATGCTGCCCTTAGGAGACCATAAAACTGGTGACAGATTACCCTCAAACAGGTTGTCCCACAGGACAGAGGATAGGTGTCTGCAAAGATCATGAGAACAGGGCCTGGGCTCCCCCATTTCAATGGAGTGACAGTCATGCATGTGTGCCTGCCACATGGGGAGCACAAGCCTCTGTTCTTGCGACGAGCGGGGCCTACAGCCGTTGGAACCCTGTTGATCATACACTTATCCTCTATACTGTGCACATAGGATAAATTGTCTTAATTGGACACACCCTTTAAACTAAAAAAACCTCACATTCAAATACAGACTGTTAAGCTGCATTTACCTGAGCCGATAATCTGCCCAAGTAAATGTGCCGCCGATCACCCTATGAACGAGCGAAACGCTCGTTCATGCAGGCTGATCATAGTTTCTGGGCCGCAGATCGTCTGGTCTAAACAGCAATCTGCTGCTCAGAAACCATAAATCTGTATGAGGACACGGGATCGAAATAGCGACCCCTCGTCCTCATACAGTAAAGGAGATCACTGCATTTAAATGTAGAAGTCTCCCTTACTGAGCGAGCAGATAACGGTCGGGAAGGAGCGATTCCTTCCTGACAATTAGCCGAAGGATTGTCCCATCTAAATCCAGCTTTATAGCCTGGCAGAATGTACAACTTTAGATGTTCTGTTTTGTAGAGTGAAAGTTGTGGGCCACTATGCATGTCCAATACTGTATATGTACTTTAATCTTTAACCACATCTTCATAAGTTGATGTTTCATGGCCATCTATTCATAACCCGGATTTTATACCGCGAAAACATGCAGTAGGAATAGAATAACAAAAGAAATTTAAAAAAATGAAATCGGTCAAGAAACAGTTGTGTAGGACAAATCCGTAATGAAGTGGATATTTACAGTATATTCGAGTCTGATTAAGATACTATTTAATATAGGCTGGATAGTGTGTGACATTGACGCATGGATGTCAGTCTGATGACCACCTTTAATACATCAATGCATCTATATCAATCTGCAACAATTTATATTTACCTACTTATACATAGAAAATGGAATAATAAACTTATATTTGGTGGAATATCTTGAACACAGGAATATTATCTGCTAACTTGTACTCCGCTCTCTCTGGCAGTCCCATAGAGATGGAGTGGGAATGAGCATGCTCCACCTGCCACTCCACTCCATTCATTTCAGGGAGCCCCACAGGGTACAGTGTCCTTGTTCTAGTGATCGGTGGGGGATCTCCGTGGTTGGACCCCTACAAATCTAATAGTTATCCTCTATCCTGTGGATAGCGGGTAACTTTTCACAACTGGAATACCCCTTTGGAATTTCAAAGAATCAACATTTATTATCTATCTAGAGGAGACCCCCACCATTAGGACCCCTACCAATCCCAAGAATGGGAGATCTTGTGACCCTTGTTCCACATCATTTCAATGGACCAGCAGTTGAGCATGTGTGCTGTCACTCCTTTCGAACTCTATAACGTTGTACTGACAGGGAACAGGAGTAGTTGTTTTTTTTTGATAATTTCATAAAAGCTATCCACTGTGTACAGTTTTGTTAGTAGAACTTAAACAAGCTCAAAGGTGGGAAACCAAAGTAGTAAATGGAAGGAGCTAGATCAGCAATACACAACCTTTTTTGGCCCCAGGGCCAGACTGAACCAATCCCTTCAGTAATACTTATGAGTAGAGATGAGCGAACTTTAAAAAAAAGTTCGGCGTTCGGGTTGTGGTAACTCGCGCATCCCGTTATGGATTCCACTATCGCGGCATATGGAATCCATAAGGGGAGGCTTCCACCAACCCGAACTGTTGAACAGCCGAAGGACCTGGGGTGACATCACCGTCATGTGATCAGTGCAGGGAGCGTGGTTCAGCACTGGATTTGATCCCGTGCTGAGCCACGCCCCCTGCACTGATCACATGACGGTGACGTGACCCCAGGTCCTTCGGCTGTTCAACAGTTCGGGTTGATGGAAGCCGCCCCTTATGGATTCCATATGCCGCGATAGTCCGCGGTAGTGGAATCCATAACGGGATGCGGCGATTACCACAACCCGAACGCCAAACTTTTTTTTAAAGTTCGCTCATCTCTACTTATGAGCATCTAAAAGTATACGCCATGTGCTGGTTCCTCCTTCAGAACTCCCACCTGATCAGGAGAATGGAGGTCTCCTTCTCCTCTGATTCCACTTCAGAAAGTGACTCTCTCCGTTTAAGTTTAGGTGAGTTGCTGAAATGGCCGAGTGTTTCAGTATTCCCAGAAACTACAATGAATGGCCAACCTCTCCACTTCAGCTACTCTTTACTGGAGTGCTACACAGGGATCAGAAGACCTCCATTCTGCTAATATATGCGGGTCTCAGAGACAGCCACCCAGTGCATCACTATTACCGGCTGTCCCCTGTTCCTGTCCTAAGGGACACTCCTCTGATGGAGAGAATGCACATTAGCAGCCATTAGACACAGACAAGCATGTGTGATACCAGATGGTTACTTTTTCCCACCTGTGATAAAGTAGCGCAATAACTTAGGGATGAATTATTATCCATTACAAACTTGGGTTTAATGTTTCATTCTTCATTTTCCAGATCAGTTAACAAGCTATTCAGTCACCACCCTATTTAAAGTGTACCTGTAATTATGTTCTCTTCTTCATGGCAGCAGTACATGTGAATATAAACATATGTAAACCATCTTATAAAAAAGAGTGGCATCTTCCTTACCTTCCAGTAGCCCATGGTTCCCTTCCATGTCCACAGGTTCAGGAACATCCTCAGTCAGTAAAACGCTGGTCTTCCATAACTGAAGGAAAGGGTGGGGAGAGGAGGGATGTGGTGCAGCTTTTCTGCTTCAGCCTATGTGTGACTCATGCTGTGAGAAGGGAGGGGATACTATGGAGGGAGGTTGCCGATTGGTCACACCAGTTATAAAATGACCAAACAGCCAATCACTTACTAAGGTGGATGACTGCTGTGGTCAGAGATTGGCTGAGCAGACATTTCTAGCATGTCAAGAGACACCAGGAAACGGAGACCATCAGAAGACCCAGTAAGCATCAGAATGGCAGTAGTAGGGATCAGTGAGGTAAGTACTGTTTATTGTTTTTCAACCCATTCTGTCCCTTTTCTTAGAATAATTTATCCTCCGGACAACCCCCTTTAATGATCATCATAGCTCTAGCTGACTAATTACTATTAATGCAGGAGACCATAATTTGATTGGGGTGTGGCTTTGACAGCCTCATTTTCACCTGTAACACTTGAGTGAGATGACAACCTTCTTGATGTAATGACATTGACCAAATCAAATCTTGTCACGTTTTCATCTGGTTTATTTACATTTGTCCCTTTAACGTCAATGTGTGTAAATGAGGTTTACATTTTATTGCCTTTTATTTATTTTACATTCCTCAAATGAACATATAAAGACGGCATAAAAAATAATAATACTAAAAAGTTAATAAAACTACTTAACTTTTAGCCAGAGTCTATAAAACATTTTTTTTTTCATCCACAGTATTGATAGTTTTAGAACTTCATTAGAAATTGATTAAAAACATTTTATTTAAATAATTTAATATAAACTAGCTAATGTACCAAATGTTAAAATAATGTGCTACTCAGACTCACCTCACATGATCCCAACACATGAAAGCTGGTACTTTTGAAGGCTTAAAAACGACTTGTTTCTTTTTTGTGGATTTTTACATGTCTATTAAAATGGCTCTTACTTCCAAAGCATTTCCCACATTTGGTGCAGGAATAAGGCCTTTCTCCTGTGTGAATGCGGTTGTGGGTTGTCAAGTTAGATTTTTTAGTAAAACACTTCCCACAATGGAAGCAAACGTAGGGACGTTCTCCTGTATGTATCCGCTGATGAGTGACCAGAGTTGAATTATGTGCAAACCGCTTTCCACAGACAGAACATGCATACGGTCTCTCTCCTGTGTGGATTCTCTGGTGGGTCATGAGATGTGTGTAATACACAAAGCTCTTCCCACAGTATGAACAGTTAAAAGGAACTTCTGAATTACTAATCCGATGACGGGTGAAAAGAGTTGAAGGTTCTGAAAAACATTTTCCGTACTTGTACAATGTGTACTGTTCTGCTGGGATTTTTTCAGACTTAACAAGCTTAGAATTGAAAAATAACTGGTTGCTGTAGTCACCATAGTCATGTGTCTTTCCATGTATGCTTATGTATTCAATGAATTCTGTACCATTAACATCCTGAGGAGAGGTATAATCAAATTGTGCATTGCTAGAGGGTATTGTAAGACTTTCTTCTCCCCAGAAGACTGGTTCCTCCTTAATACGAATGAATGGATGATGTTGTGTGTTATCTATGGGTGTATAAATGTTGGGGTCTGTGAGGTCTCCACCGTCACATGAAACTGGTTCCTCCTTAATATGAGGAGCTGGATATTGTCGTTTAGGATCTGGGGGAGTATGAATAGTTGTGAGGTTTCCTCTATCAGAGGTGTCTGGTTCCTCCTCAATAAGACTAGAAGGGTAACGATGACTATGATCTGTGGATGTATAAATGTCCGTATCTGTGATGTTGTCATCACATGAAATTGGTTCCTCTTCAATACGAATAGAAGAATATAGTTGTGTATGATCTGTAGGTGTAATGAACTCAAGGTCTGTTATACTTCCACAAGAGACTGTTTCCTCCCTAACACGAGGAGATGGGTACTGCTGTCTAAGATCTGTCTGTGTATAAATCTTAGCATCTGTGGTATCACCTTCATCACATGAGACCGGTTCCTCTTTAATATGAGTCAATGGAAAGTTTGTATAATCTGTGGGTTTATAGGTTTTGTAGTCTGTGAGAATTGCTCCTTCACATGAGTTTGTTTTCTCTTCAATATCAGGAGAAGGACTTTGTGGATATGACAAGTGACTTGTGCAAGTAGATGTACATTTTATATTTCTGGAAATGTCTGTGTCAGATACAGTCTTTCCTTTATTCCCTTGTTCTTCATGGCGAGTTCTCTTCTTACTTTTTTCAACCAGCCATAAGTGTCCCGCTTTCAGTTCATTGTCAGTTTTACTTTTAGGATCATTTCTACTATCCGGTGAGCTAGGAGTAGCACAAGATATTCTTGGTGTTTCCCTGTTGACAGATTTATCTGATGGACAAAGTACAATTTGATTAGATCACCTACTTAGGTCCTCAAACATGGTTGTTTCAATTTTTATAAACTGTATTCCAATTGTAAGCTACGAGGAGGCTAAAGACCAAACTATGAATCAATATGTACAAGTTTCTGAATATTTAACAGGCTATCACTGTTTTAAACAGCTACAATAAAAAAAAAACAGACTTTCAATCATAGTAGATAAAATCTAAACTAGCCACGACACCATTGCCAATGACGAAGGGCACAGGAAAGTAAATATATGAAATAAATCAAGAAGGGTGTTGACTAAATTGTGAAGGGGGTTCAGTTTTAGAGCATGATAAAAAGAAAGTGCAAACTCTTCCTGTCCACCCCCCCGATCAGCTATACCTGTCTAGAATGCTGCCACAAAGACCTGTTTTCCTTTGTAACTGAGGTTTCTTTGGTAAAATACAAATAAAATAAAGAGATAGAAAAACAAAAATGCCCACATCAACTGAAACTGTTGGCATAGTTGCCCTGTACACATGAAAACACATACACAACTAACACAAAATAGGGAGGCCATTTCAATAATTTATTTTGATGTCCGTTTGAATATTAAAAAAAAAATAAGGGATTATAGTTTGAAAAAAATATCTAAGAAATTAATTAAAAGCCTAAACTGTCACAGAAAAAATGTCACAAATTATTCTGGTAGTCCAACAAATAAAAAAGTTAGGGCTATTAAACTACATCTGCTAAATCACAAAAAAAAGTGTCTGGTCATTAAAATGGTTTTGCAGTACCTGATCGGTGGAGGTCATACCCAGGACCCCCACCGATCAGCTGTTTGTGAGCGCCGCAGCCTTCTCCATGCTCACCAAACACAGTATGACGGCTAATGAATGTGTTGTCACTTGGCCCTAGCAAAATGGTGGCGGCAACGAGGTTTACTCATGTGACCACCTACTTTCCAGAAGCTGAACCGATCCAGCACCTGCACACAAAAGGATGCTGCCATTGATGACAAAGTGGCCATGTGAATAAACCATGTCACCGCTACCTAAATCTATAAAAATGTGGTATCGCTGTAATCGTACTGACCCATACAATGAAGGGAACAGGTCAGTTTTACCACAAAGGGAATGTAAAAATGAAAGCCATAAAACTGGCAGAATAGTTTTTTTCAAATTCAACCCCATTTGGAATTTTGTTCCAGCTTCTCACTACATCGTTCACAACAGGGCTCGACAAATCCCAGGCGCCAGGTCGCCACGGCAATCAGGAATTTGGTCCTGGCGCTTGGGTATTTGGCAGCCTGTTTTCAAAGGTGCCCAGGCAACGGGTGCGGAGTGCCGGAGGGGGGCCCGTTCTGTCCGGAGGCTTCCATTGTGGAAGCGTTCATCTCCATATTCACCTGTATCGCCGTCCTCAAGACAGTGATACAGATGAATGGTGCGGAGGAGCAGGGGAGAGGCGTCTCCTTTGCCCGTTCCTCTGATAGGCTACAAGCCTAGTGCCTGTAGCCCATCAGAGGCCGGTGCAGGCGACGCGATGACGTTACCGCGCCACCTGAGCCGTACAGTGCGGGACACAGGCCGGAAGAGGCCTGCATCGCATCACTGACGGCAGCATAAGGTAAGTATACAAGTTTATTGTTTTTATTATTTATAGTATACTGTGGCAAGAAGGGGGGTGGGGGCCCTATATACTGGCACAATATGGGGGGCAGGCACTATGGAGAAAAGGGGAAGCACTATAGGGCCCTATATACTGGCACAATATGGGGGGCACTATGGGGGCCCTATATACTGGCACAATATGGGGGGCACTATGGGGGCCACTATGGAGCAGTGGGGAAGCACTATGGGGGCCCTATATACTGGCACAATATGGGGGGCACTATGGAGAAGAGGGAAGCACTATGGTGGCCCTATATACTGGCACAACATGGGGGGGCACTATGGGGGCCCTATATACTGGCACATTATGGGGGCACTATGGAGAAGACGGGAAGGAGCACTATGGGGGCCCTATATACTGGCACAATATGGGGGGCACTATGGGGGCCCTATATACTGGCACAATATGGGGGGCACTATGGGGGGCACTATGGGGGCCACTATGGAGCAGTGGGGAAGCACTATGGGGGCCCTATATACTGGCACAATATGGGGGGCACTATGGAGAAGAGGGAAGCACTATGGTGGCCCTATATACTGGCACAACATGGGGGGGCACTATGGGGGCCCTATATACTGGCACATTATGGGGGCACTATGGAGAAGAGGGGAAGGAGCACTATGGGGGCCCTATGTACTGGCATGCATTATTGGGGGGCTCTATGGAGAAGTGGTGGGGGGAGCACTATGGGGGCTTTATGATGCGGCTCCGTCTGGCTCCTAGATTCCAAGGAAATTTGTCAAGCCCTGGTTTACAATATTAAATGGTGCCATTAGAAAGTAGAACTTGTCCCGCAAAAAAAAAAAAAGCCCTCATACGGCAAAAAGAATGGAAAATAAAACAAGCTATGGCTCTGGAAAGGGTGGAAGTAAAAAACAAATGCAAAAACGAAAAAAGGCCAGCTCCTGAAAGGGTTAACTATGTGATCACTGGTATAATACACTGCAATACTTCTGTCGCTACTGATCACAGCATCAAGGGGTTATAGAGCCGGCGTCGGAGTTATCAAGCACCAGCATCTCTCAGGATGCACTGCCATTAGGTTTTGTTAACCACTTCCAATTCTGGAATAGAAAAAAGCCCTGACATATAGCCCCAGAGATATATAGGACATGTAATGCCTCCACTCAATTTCCTTCTCCACTGTCCAGAGAGATATAGCTATACATTTCTATGAATTTAGAAGTAGAGATGAATAAATAAATGCTTCAGTAAGTCATCACTACATCAGCACTAAGCATGGCAGTACACCACCGAATTCAGAAGGTGGACAAGAAGGATAAACAGCAGCTCTACTAGAGAGGAAAATGTAATGTACATTAAAAAAAAACTAAACTATTTTTATTGCATGTATATTGTAATACTTCATTTAAAATGTTCTTTTTATTGCATAAAAACCCCTTCAATTGTACAAGACCTGCTCTGTATTATCCATAGATATGCACATCTTTCTTATGATCAGGGATGATCTGGTAATACAACTGGCAAGCTCAATTGCCAATGCTCAATAAATGGTCACTAACTTTTCACACAACTTTGCATCAATCAATAGTGCAATCAGCGATAAGAAACTTTGTAATATATCTTATCAGAGTGAGATGTCTAGTTTTCACGTTATCAGCTGTTTATCTATCTTCTCCCTTCCTAAATGCTTTTTAGTTTGAAAAACATAGCTAATATGAAGTTTATGTCTCAGTCCAAGTTCTTTGTTCACATCACTACAGGTCAGTACTTCTCTGTAATGTCCACTATGATCCTGGGGCTGCTTCTGAGTGAATAAGAGAAGATTAGGAAGCAGACTCTTCTCTACTTTCTGTGTGCAGTGGATGGCAGCTAGCAACCAGACATGGGAAAACTGTAAACTAGACACATAGTGGGAGATTTATTAAAACTGGTGTAAAAGGAAAACTGGCTTAGTTGCCCACAGCAACCAATCAGATTCCACCTTTCATTTTGCAGAGGAGCTCTGAAAAATGAAAGGTGGAATCTGATTGGTTGCTGTGGGCAACTAAACCAGTTCTTACACCAGTTTTGATAAATCTCCCCTTGAGTGCACAAACTGCTAACATATGCCAGACAAAAGTAATATAATGGCCAGTACTAGTGTTATTTCTCATGTACCTCAAAGTTTATTGAAAGGTAAGGTACGCTTTAATCATAACTTACCAGGTGATAATATGGGGTGTTGGTCATTCTTTATGATGTCTTTGTAGAGATCCTTGTGTTCTTCTAAATACTCCCATTCCTCCATGGACAAGTAGACAGTGACATCTTCACATCTTACAGGAACCTGACACACACAATGATACAGCATTCATCCGGATACATTAAATGGTCTGATTTATTAAAGCTAACAGCACGGCTGGCTTTGTTGCCCATAGTAACCAATCAGTACTCAGCTTATATTTTTCCAGAGCAGTTTAAGAAATGAAGGTTGAGCTCTGATTGGTTGCTACAGGCAACACAGACAGTCTTACTGTTTGTCAGTTCTGATGACCTAGATGTACTATCCCTTGTGCTAGTGTATAATATCCCAACAGCGCTTACCTCTCCAGTCAGCAGCTCAATGATCTTGTTGGTGAGATCTAGGATCTTCTGATCCTTGTTCTTCTCATGTATCAGTGAGTGAGATGTTTTTGTGACGGGGCTTTGATTTCTGCTCCTCCTTTCACACTCACCAGATGTTTTCTTCACGGGAGCATAATCCTACGTATTGAAAGATAATGTGCAGTCAAAATACTTTTTGTAAATTATGTCGTTTTCATATACGGGATGTATGGGTTATGGTCACCAGAGGGGGGGTTACAAGTTGTGGTGTGGTTCAGTTTTTAAAAAAAAAATATTTTGTCATTATTTTTCTTTTTTTTACACTTATATTATCCTCTGGGAACACAAAGACCTTTGGGGGCATTTATTCTCTCTTTTTTTTATTGCTGGTTTCTCCTGTAACTGGGGCTGACATATTAACCCAGTAACAGGGGGAATACAACCCACAGAAGCTTTATAAAACCCTCACACAAAGCTGATCACATGATCGCTAGGACCGCAGCAGGAAGTGGCTGCATTGCCGATTCTTGATCTCTATACAAAGCTCTTATTGAGAGTGCAGTGTATACGACAATGGAGAAGGCAGTCACTGTACAAAAAAAACATCCCTGCCTTCGCTGACAGCGTACTTCCTGTTCCCGTAGACGTTTTTGGTCTGCAAATTGTGGATTTCCAAAACACGGATAATGTTCGTGTGTGTTCTACATTTTGTGGAACGATATGTCCTGCCCTCTATAGAACTGCCTATTCGTGTTTACAAAACCGACAATAGGACATGTTCTATTTTTTGTGGGACCACGGAACAGACGTTCGGATGCTGTCTGCATCTTTAGTAACCCCATTGAAATGAATAGGTGTGCATCCAATCTGCAAAAAAATGCTGTTCACGTGCATGAGCCCTTAGTATACAGCTACCATCTCAGGAATGTCCTTATAAAGATAATCACTGACCACCTGGACATATACAGTCAGCGGGTGTAGAAGGGATTAAAAATCCTTCTACTTCACCTCTCCATTTGTGTCCTTTCTTATTAAAGGGTTCTCCCAGAATTAAGAAAAGAAAATTACGGAAAATACTTAAATATTACTTTATTCTAAATATATTCCCAAATACCTTTTACTAGTTATAATGGATCATTTTGTCTGGGGAACAATCATTAGGAGAAATAAAATAGCCGCCGTCCTATTAGTACACACAACCCGTCCTAATCACAGAGCAGGACAAGTTACTTCACAACACTGAGCTAAAGACCTGCCACAGCCCCCTTCTCTGCTTGTCAGGGATTATCATCCTGCAGCTGAATCTCTGTAGGAATGGAGCTCAATACGAGACATGAAGTAGAGAGAGGAGGAAAGTGATGTGGGTAATGAGCAGCAGCACTTGTATGTAGACTCCAATACCACAGTCTACCCTGTCCATCCTCTCTGTATTTCAAGCAGTGGCGTACCTTTAATATAGGCAGACAGCGCAGATTCTCTATATAAGCATCAGTAGCAAGCAGAGTTCATGGTAGGGCCCCCCGCATGAACTTTGTTTGCTGCTGTGTATATAAAGAACATTCTGCCCTAGGCAGACTACCCCATGTACTCTCCCTGGTGCACCGTAGGCATCAGAAGCAAGCAGAATAAAAATTGTTCAATGCATTTACATACTACTCCATTCCTTATAATAATTAGATTTTTGTACTTACCGTAAAATCCCTTTCTCGTTCGATTCATTGGGGAAAACAGCACCATGGGTATACACCCAGCTACCACTAGGAGGCGACACTAGATATTAAAAAGGGTGGCTCCGCCTGTACCCTCTCCACAGACACTAGGCTTATCAGTTTGTACCAATAGCAGTAGGAGAGAGAAACAAAAGCAAAGAATCAACATGTCCTGGACCGGGGAAGGATAGAAGAAGAGCAGCCCAGTGACGGAAAGAGAAATGAAAACAAAAAGGTGGGATCTGTGTCCCCCAATGAATTGAACGAGAAAGGGATTTTACGATGAGTATAAAAATCCAATTTTCTCGTTAATGTCATTGGGGGACACAGAACCATGGGATGTCCCAAAGCAGTCCCCGAGGGTGGGAAGGAAATCTGATGCAAAAAGTTGGGCGCACAGGTGCAGGAGAACCATGTGACCCAACAGGACCAGGAGAGGCCATAGCATAAAATGGTAGATAGAAAACTAAGGAAGTGAGCCGAGAGGCTCCAGGACCAGGAAGAGTCCAAAGAAAAAAATTATGGGAGACCGCCAGGATCCCAAGGACAAGTGCCTGGGGAAAAAAGGCCATATGCAAGAAGGGAAACACCCAGCTCCACCCAAGGTGAGAAAGATAAAGAAGGTAGAGGATAGGAAGCAGGGCCAGATGTCCTGTGCAAGTACCGAGAGTTGAACAAGTGCGCACTAGAGAGCCAGAGGAAGGATCTGGAAGAACCAGGGCTCCCCCTGAAGAAACAGGAGAGCAGCACATCCGGAAGGCGTCTGTTAGTAATGACCTAGCGCTCTGCATATAGAAGGATGCTCCAGGAGGAGGATCTATAAGTATAAGAGGACAGACCCAACAAGTAAAATTAGACTAAGAGGGAACCTGGCAGGAGAGAAATTGCCTAGGAAAAGGACAGGAGCAGTCCTGAACCAAGGAAAAAACTTCCTGGAGACAAGCTAAAGAAAGACCCTGTGGACCACCCCTTGGCAAAAGGAAGGTGATTCCATAAGGCCTGGAAGCAAAGGAACCCAACCAGTAAGAGGACCTGGCAAGACCTGGCAAGGAAAAAACTCTAAATTGACTCAGACTAAAAACATGGCCTGTCGGTGGCAAACACTATGTGAATGCCAGGGTAGAGTGGAAACAAGGAAACACTGGAGGCTGAACGATTGAGAGAAAGAATAGCAAAGACTCACCATGAGAAGGGAACAAGCCTCATTCCACTGCAAGGCAGGTGGGAAAAGAGTTACACCCTATGAGAAGGTGGAAACCCCATCATCCTGCGGGAAAGGAGACAACCCCTGGGGGAGAAGGGGGTCCTTGGTAATGGCCAGCAGAAGGGAACGTAAAGACATGCTTCCCATACAAAGGAGGTGAGAATCGAGCCAATACGAATGTAAATTGCAAACCGGAGCAACAAACTCCCAGGTACCAGGACCTGAACCTGGGGAGACAGGAGGGAAACAAGTCTATGGGAACCTAGGAGGGAAAAAAAAAAAAAAAACTGGCCCAAAGAAGCAGCTGTTGTACAGAGCATGTGCGGTCAGAGATGCCATGAGTAGCTCCCCCAGAGGGAACCGGACAGCTAGATGGTCTAAGAATCATTTGGGCAGGGACTCCAAGCAGGATTACCCAGTCAGAGGCTCAAGTAGGGTCCACAGAACTGGACCAAATGAGGACAATAATAGCTAGATTATCAAAGGAAAAATGAAATGTAGCAACCATAGGGAAAAAAAAAAACATCAGCCATGGTTAACCAACCATCCCAAGTGTAGTGACTAGCATACTGTATAACACTGCCCCGGAAGGGGCAAGTACAGCACCCTGTAAAAGAATCACCAGACATCCATATGTCAGAAAAGGATGCAGAATTCGCCAGGGGAAGCCAGGAGAGACTACACTGACATGTAGAAACCAGCTACCAGCAGAGCACAATGAAACCCCCAAGGGAAGGGGGAAGAAACTGACAGGTGCAGACAACGGCAAGGTCCAAGCGAACGGCACTTCTGTCATGTAGCACAACTAATCAGAGAACATAAGGGAGTACCAAGAACACCCGGACCATGGAAGAACTATGGGACCATGTCCAATACCAGAGCGAGCAGCGGAAAATTCCACCCACCAAGTAGGTGTGTGGCGCTCACTGGTCCTGTCACCGCCATATCAGAGAGGACGTCCAGCGATGATCCGAAAACTGCAGTAGCGGCTGGTGCTCACAATGCTGCGCATGTCTGCAGGATAGAGCATCCAGTAGTGATCCAGGTACTCTGCCAGGACTTGGCCATGTAACTCTGTGAAAATAAAGCAGAGAGGCAGCAACAACGCGAGTATCCATCCATAAAATAGTGTAACGCGGCTTTATGGAATACATCAGTACTTTATAGGGTTGACAAAGAACAAACCTAGCATGATAGCCAACAACCTGCCCATGACGGAGGGAGTGTGGTTGTCTGGTGCATAACAGGACTGAGAAGTCCTGTTAACTAGTGCGTCAAGCAATAAAGTAAAAATCATGCCTAGTACAGGGGCAATTAGAAAACTTGGTGCATTTATAGGGCCTGGTTCAGGAGGTACTGCAGCGGGTGTCAGATCTGAACAGGCCAGCAATATACTGAATCTAACAATTGCAACTCTACTCCGCCCAAGAAGGAGGGAACATATGGTTACCAGGTAGATACGACAACCAGGATGGTTTGTCGGATACAGCGCCTTGAGATAGTACAAGTACACCACCGAGGACGACGGTAATGCGGTGCCAGATGCATACTAGAACCAAAAAAGAGTGATGAATACAGTGTCTGGGGATGGTACCATCACTCCGCATAAGGAGGGGCCACATGATTGCCCAGAACACATTAGAGCCAGGAAAGGGTAATGCAGGAGCCATATGGGCTACAGATTTTACCAATAGGGCACAGCACTTGGAGATACTACAAATACTCCACCTGAGAATAGGAGTAATCTGGCTGCATGGTGCACACTATAATGAGAGTGGAGACATTGCTACAGCATCTGGAAATGGTATAGGTACTCCGCTTGATAAAGGAGTAATATGACCGCGTGATGCACATCAGAACCAGACAGGTGTGATGGCGACAGCATTTGGAGACGGTGCAGGTACTCTACCTAAGAAAGGAGCAATGTGGCTGCATGGAGCACACTAGAACCAGACAGGTGTAATGGCTACAGCCTCTGGAGATGGTACAGGTACTTCACCTAATAAAGGAGTAATGCGGCTACATGGTGCACACTAGTATCAGACAGGTGAAATGGCTATAGCGTTTGAAGATGGTACAGGTACTCCACCCAATAATGGTGTAATATGGTGCATGGGGCGCATTAGAACCAGATAGGTGAAATGGCTATAGCATCTGAAGATGGTACAGGTACTCCGCTTGATAAGGGAATAATATGGTTGCGTGTTACACACTAGCACCAGTATGGTGTATTGGCTACAGCGTCTGGAGAAGTAATACAGTGGCCGGGAACACTCTCTGACTAGGAGGGTGTGTTAAATATAGCCCCTGGTAATAGTGAAATTACTCCAGCTGAAAAGTAGATACATGGGAACCAGGAATGTCAGCCGGATACAGCATTTGGCAGTGGTACAAGTACCCCCCTGTGAAGGGGGCGGCGTATGAACCTGGGACACCACATAGGTGTGCTGGCATGCTAAGCACGGTGGCAGGTAAAGCACCACCTACTGGAAAGGTGGCAAACTGACTTACCCGTGTGGATAATTACCTGTGCAACCAGGTGAGTGCCATCTGAAAATCCACTAAAGGGGATACCAATCCTGGAGAGGAGAGGTTCCTCAGTGGACATTTGTCTTTGACCACCCAGAGAGATTCTGTATGGGGGAAGACCGCATGATGCTCAGTCAGAATCGGTGCAGAGGAGTCCCCCGATGAGGCAGAAGAAACCTGAGGCGTTTCCCTCAATGCTAGTCCCGTCCTGGGAGGAAACCAGGATGCAGGGGATGAGCGGGACCTATGAGGGGAGACCCTAGGCCGCTATTGGACTCTGCCCCTGATATGGAACGAGGCAGGAAGCAAAGGACTCCCAGGGGCCCCGATGCTGCCGCATGAGGGCAGGGAAGAGCGCCATAATATTATCATAACTGAGAATGGGTGCAGGCTACAGTGGAGGTGAGGGACCCACATGGGGAGCAAGTGACCCCTGAAAAGAGTTTAGGGTAACCCTACTGAGCCCAGGATCCAGTCACCGCATGCACCTGGGGAGCACAGAGTCCACAGTATTGGGGGTGACAGCAGGATGACTGTGGAAGGGGAAGGATGATAGAAAAGTGAGGAACCTCAGATGTCTGTGCGCTGAATTCTGTAGAGACAGCAAGAGAGAGAGAGAGACAGCAAGAGAGAGAGAGAGAGAGAGACAGCAAGAGAGAGAGAGACAGCAAGAGAGAGAGAGAGAGACAGCAAGAGAGAGAGAGAGACAGCAAGAGAGAGAGAGAGAGACAGCAAGAGAGAGAGAGAGAGAGAGACAGCGAGAGAGAGAGAGAGACAGCGAGAGAGAGAGACAGCGAGAGAGAGAGAGACAGCGAGAGAGAGACAGCGAGAGAGAGACAGCGAGAGAGAGAGAGACAGCGAGAGAGAGAGAGAGACAGCGAGAGAGAGAGAGAGAGACAGCGAGAGAGAGAGAGAGAGACAGCGAGAGAGAGAGACAGCGAGAGAGAGAGAGAGACAGCGAGAGAGAGAGAGAGAGAGAGAGACAGCGAGAGAGAGAGAGAGAGAGAGAGACACGAGAGAGAGAGAGAGACAGCAGAGAGAGAGAGAGACAGCGAGAGAGAGAGACAGCGAGAGAGAGAGACAGCGAGAGAGAGAGAGACAGCGAGAGAGAGAGAGACAGCGAGAGAGAGAGAGACAGAGAGAGAGAGAGAGAGAGAGAGACAGCGAGAGAGAGAGAGAGACAGCGAGAGAGAGAGACAGCGAGAGAGAGAGAGACAGTGAGAGAGAGAGAGACAGTGAGAGAGAGAGAGACAGCGAGAGAGAGACAGCGAGAGAGAGAGAGGCAGCGAGAGAGAGACAGTGAGAGAGAGAGAGAGACAGCGAGAGAGAGAGAGAGAGAGACAGCGAGAGAGAGAGAGACAGCGAGAGAGAGAGAGAGACAGCGAGAGAGAGAGAGACAGCGAGAGAGAGAGAGAGACAGCGAGAGAGAGAGAGACAGCGAGAGAGAGACAGAGACAGAGAAACAGAGACAGAGAGAGAGAGACGTGAGGGGAGGGGCCCAATACTGAGTTTTGATATGGGGCCCCATGATTTCAATGTACGCCCCTGACTTCAAGTCTCCTCATGAACTTCATTCCTACAAAGATTCAGCTCAAGATCACATTAAACTGTAGTCAGTAACATAACCCCTGACAACCAGAGAGGAGGATGAGGCTGTGTGATTAGGACAGGTTTTGTGTACACTAATAGCACGGCGGCAATTTTATTTCTCCTAATGACTGCTCCCCAGACAAAATGATCCATTATAAGTAACGAAAGGTAATTGGAAATATATTTATAATAAAGTAATATTTAGGTATTTTCATTTTCTTAATTCCCGGAGAACCCTGGAGAATATTGTCATGGGACATATTTGCCATAATCCCCTACCTCTCCAGTCAGCAGGTAGATAATCTCCAAGGTAAGGTTTAATATCCTTTCATTATCCATCTTTAGTCCGGCTCCTGGAAATGATTGCAATGATTTTACACTCTAAACTGTTTCCTTGACATTGTCAGTTTCTACATGGCCCATCTTTAATTCATCGGAACCTGAAAAACAAAACAGGAGGGGGAACGTTCACATTGCAATTTCTGTGAGAAGGAAGATTCTAACTGGTTTGTGGAAGTACTATTCACAGTGGGATGTATTTGTGTGGTCCCTCCACGGAGAAAAAAGAAGCATATTTTAAAAGGAGTCTGTGAAGTATCTTACAGTTTTGCCATAAATTAGGTGCAGCATCCGGCCCCCCGTGCATCTATACTGATAACTACACCAGTCCCTGGCTCACGCAGATTTCAGTGTTCTTCTGGCATAGAAGATGATAAATGGGGTCAATCCCGTCCACACCACACTCCTTTTTTGACAAAGTGGTAAGGCAGATGGAGAAACGACACCTTGCCATTGAAACAGTCGCAATCAGTCAGTTTGCAACTATTTCATGCCATAAAAGTGCCATATCTTCATAAAAAATCTGCCTCCATGTCTTTATGGATGCTGTTTCATGCACTGAGGCACAGTCATACTGGAAGAAGAAACTCTGAAGAGGTCTGTTAAAAAGGTTTAGTCTTGGAAGCCCCTTTAAAATCTGACTTATGCCGAATACACAAGTGGACAGCGCAGGCGCGGGACTTCGGCTGTAGGCAAGAGAGCGGAGCTGCCCGACACTGTCAATCACAAGAAGAGGGCCGTGGCCGCAGGTGGGAACACGGAGCCTCCACGAGCAGGGGCAACGCCCTCCCTGCTCCAAGAGGCTAATTTGCATATAATATAAAGACGTTTTTTAGCCTTATAAAAGGTCAGAGGGGCATATGATTAACATTATTAGGATGGTCTGACATTGGCACATAGCTAATGTCAGACAGCTTATGATGCCCAAATCTGTTGACAGAAACCCTTTAAGGACCAGGCCATTTTTTGCAAATCTGACCAGTGTCACTTTCTGTGGCGATAACTTTAAAACGCTTTTACTTATCCAGGCCATTCTGAGATTGTTTTTTTGTCACATATTGTACTTCATGACACTGGTAACATTTTGTCAAAAAATATAATATTTTTATAAAAAAATACAAAATTTACCAAAAATTTTGAAAAATTTGCAAATTTTCAAGTTTCAATTTCTCCACTTCTAAAATACATAGTAATACCTCCAAAATAGTTATTACTTTACTTTCCCTAAATGTCTACTTCATGTTTGGATCATTTTGGGAATGGCATTTTATTTTTTGGGGACGTTATAAGGCTTTGAAGTTTAGAAGCAAATCTTGAAAATTTTCAGAAAATTTCAAAAACCCAATTTTTAAGGACCAGTTCAGGTCTGAAGTCACTTTGTGAGGCTTACATAATAGAAACCACCCAAAAATGACCCCATTCTAGAAACTACACCCCTCAAGGTATTCAAAACTGATTTTACAAACATTGTTAACTCTTTAGGTGTTCCACAAGAGTTCATGGCAAATGGACAGAAATTTCAGAATTTCGATTTTTTGGCAAATTTTCCATTTGAATCCATTTTTTCCAGGAACAAAGCAAGGGTTAACAGCCAAACATAACCAAATATTTATTGCCCTGATTCTGTAGTTTGCAGAAACACCCCATACGTGGTTGTAAACTGCTGTATCGCCAAACGGCAGGGCACGGAAGGAAGGGAACGCCATATGGTTTTTGGAAGGCAAATTTTGGTGGACTGGTTTATTTACACCATAGCCCATTTCAAGCCCCCCTGATGCACCCCTACAGTAGAAACTCCAAAAAAGTGACCCTATTTTGGAAACTACTGGATAAGGTGGCAGTTTTGGTGGTATTATTTTAGGGTACATATGATTTTTGGTTGCTTTATATTACATTTTTGTGAGACAAGGTAATAAAAAATAGAAATTCTGAAATTTCATCTCCATTTGCCATAAACTCTTGAGGAACACCTAAAGGGTTAATAAGGTTGGTTAAATCAGTTTTGAATACCTTGAGGAGTGTAGTTTCTTATATGGAGTCACTTTTATGGTGTTTCTACTCTAGGGTTGCATCAGAGGAGCTTCAAATGTGATATAGTGTCAAAAAACCAGTCTGTCAAAATCTGCCTTCCAAAAACCATATGGCGTTCCCTTCCTTCTGTGCCCTGCCGTTTGGCCATACAGCAGTTTACGACCACATATGGGGTGTTTCTGTAAACTACAGAATCAGGGCAATAAATATAGAGTTTTGTTTGACTGTTAACCCTTGCTTTGTTACTGGAAAAAAATGATTAAAATGGAAAATTTGGAAAAAATAGCTGTTTTGGGACCGTATTTATTTTATTTTTGTGACTGTGTTAATCTGAGGGGTTAGGTCATGTGTTATTTTTATAGAGCAGATTCTTACGAACGTGGCAATACCTAATATGTCTACTCTTTTTAATTTATTTAGGTTTTACACTATAATATCCTTTGTTAAACAAACAAAAAACTATTTTAGTATCTCTATAGTCTGAGTCAGTTTTTTTTTTGTTTTTGTCCAATTGTCTTAGGTAGGGGCTCATTTTTTGCAGGATGAGATGACGGTTTTAATGGCACTATTTTGGGGTGCATATGACTTTTTGATCGCTTGCTGTCCAACTTTTTGTGATGTTCGGTGACATAAAACTGCTTTACAGTTTTTTTTTTTTGCAGTTTTTTTTATAGTTCAGGTTCTTACGGACGCGGTGATACATAATATGTCTACTTTTTATTTATTTAGGTTTTACACAATCATATTTTTGAAACAAAAAACAATCATGTTTTAGTGTCTGCATAGCCTGAGAGCCATAATTTTTTTATTTTTTGGGCGATTTTCTTAGGGAAGGTATCATTTTTTTGCGGGACGAGGTGACTGTTTGATTAGTACCATTTGGGTGTAGATGCAACTTTTTTGATCACTTTTATTAACTTTTTTGGGATGTAAGGTGGGCAAAATTTCAATTTTATCATAGTTTTTTTGGGGTTTTTTTTATGACGTTTACCGTACGGGGAAAGTAACAACCCCATTTTATAGATCAGGTCGTTACGGACGCGGTGATATTTAACATGCGTAGTGTATTTTTTTACCGTCCTCCGCTGCTATAACAGAGCAGTGGAGGATGGGGAGGGAGGGAAGCTGGGGACTGGAGCTAGGGGGGCTGCACCTGGCACAGCAGCCCCTCACAGCAGCTCCCTACCTCTTAACCACTTCCATACAGCGGTCCCTACATCAGCTGTTACAAGCAGCGTGTCAGCAATGTGCTGACACTCTGCTAGCCACGCTCGGCCATCCTGAAAATGAGCGGAGGGGCGGGCATAGAATCGCGCGCCCGCCCGCCTCCGCACCGCCTGCCGCAACGCCCGCAAGCCTACCCCCTCTCTGGACCGCCCATCACAATGAGGGCACAGGGGGAGAGGTAATAGGAATAAAAAAAAAACATTTGGCAGCATTTTAAAGTATCTGATCCCCGCGGTCATCAGATACATCGCAAAGCGCTGCAAACTGCAGGTCTGAATTGACCTGCGGTTTGCAGCGATCGCTGATACGAGGGGGGGGGGTCCGCACGATCGCAGCAGGAATCATGTTTCTATCTAGATTATTTATTTTTTTACAGTAGATTTAATTTAGGGCGTGTGGGTACACCCTGTGTCCTTAAGGACTCGGACATTAGGGCGTACCCATACGCCCTATGTCCTTAAGAGGTTAAGGACAGTATAGGTAATATAGGGATCATACACTATTTAAGGACAGTACAGGTAATATAGGGATCATACACTGTATATAAAGACAATATACAGTGCTGCCCATAATTATTCATACGTCTGGCAAATTTTGACTTAAAGTTACTTTTAGTCAACCAGCAAATCATTTTTTGACGGGAATTGACATAGGTGTCTCCCAAAATATAATAAGACAATGTACAAGAGGCATTATTGTGGAAAAAAAAACATTACTCAGCTTTAATTTACATTTGAGCAAAAAGTGTCCAGTCCAAAATTATTCATTCCCTTCTCAATAATCAACAGAAAAACCTTTATTGGCTATTACATCAAACGCTTCCTATAATTGGAGGCCAGCTTTTTGCATGTCTCCACAGGTATTTTTGCCCATTCATCTTTAGCAATGAGCTCCAAATCTTTCAGGTTGGAGGGTCTTCTTTCCATCACCCTGATCTTTAGCTCCCTCCACAGACTCTCAATTGGATTCACGTCTGGACTCTGGCTGGGCCACTCCAAAACGTTAATGTTGTTGTCTGCTAACCATTTCTTCACCACTTTTGCTGTGTGTTTTGGGTCATAGTCATGCTGAAATGTCCACTGGTGCCCAAGGCCATTTCTCTGCAGACTGCCCGATGTTGTCGTTGAGAATCCTCATGTATTGCTCTTTTTTCATGGTGCCATTTACTGTGATTAAGTTCCCATTTGCTGAAAAACACCCCCAAAGCATTAGGTTCCAACCACCATGTTTGACAGTGGGGATGGTGTTCTTTTGTTTGAAGGCTTCTCCTTCACATCATTGTGACCAAACAATTCAAATTTTGTTTCATCTGACCATAACACAGAAGACCAGAAGTCTTATTTTTTGTCCAGATGAGCTTTTGTGTGCCTTATCTGGAGAAGTGGCGTCCTCCTTGGTCTGCATCCGTGGAACCCAGCAGTGTGCAGTGTCCGTTGGATTGTGTGCCTTGAGACATTGCCACCAGAAGAGCCCAGATTCACCAGGATGGCCTTGGTGGTGATCCTTGGATTCTTTTTCACCTCTCTAACTATCCTCCTGGCCAGCACAGGTGTCACTTTTGGCTTCCGACCACGTCCTCTGAGATTTTCCACAGTGCGGAACATCTTATATTTTTTAATAATACTTTGCACTGTAGCCACTGGAACTTGAAAACACTTAGAAATGGCCTTGTAGCCCTTTCCTGACTTGTAAGCGGCCACAATGCGCAGCCGCAGGTCCTCACTGAGCTCCTTTGTCTAAGCCATGACTGTCCACAAATCAACTGCAGAGAGCTGCCGTTTTTCACTTGTTGTTGAGTTGATTAAAACTGGTATTCCCAATTAATCAGGGTAATTCGGATGTTCTAGAACAGCTTGGACTATTTGGAATAGTATAGAACAGGCATCCTCAAACTGCAGCCCTCCAGCTGTTGCAAAACTACAACTCCCAGCATGCCCGAACAGCCTACAGGTATCAGCCTACAGCAGGGCATTGTGGGAGTTGTAGTTTTACAACAGCTGGAGGGCCGCAGTTTGAGGATGCCTGGTATAGAACTTTGGATTTTCCCACAGACTGTGACAGTTTGTGAAGGGTATGAATAATTTTGGACTGGACACTTTTTGCTCAAATGTAAACAAAAGCTGAGAATTTTTTTTCCCCCACAATAATGCCTCTTGTACATCGTCTTATTATTATCTTATTATGTCATTTCCCGTCAAAAAATTACTTGCTGGTTGAATAAAAGTAACTTTAAGTCAAAATTTGCCAGAGGTATGAACAATTATGGGCAGCACTGTAGGTATCATACACTATATAAGGTTAGTATAGGTAATATATAGTACACTGTATAGAAGGTCAGTATATGTAATATAGGGATCATACACTATATATAAGGACAGTATAGGTTATATGGGGATCATATACTATATATATCTGGATAAATAAGGACAGTATAGTTAATATAGGGATAGTACACAGTATATAAAGACAATATAGGTAATAGAGAGTGTACACTGTATATAAGGACAGTATAGGTAATATAAGGATCGTTCACTGTATATAAAGACAGTATAGGTAATATGGGGTCATACACTGTATATAAAAACAGTATAGATACTATAGAGATTCTACACTGTATATAAGGACCGTATAGGAAATATAGGATTCTTACATTGTATATAAGGACAGTATAGGTAATATAGACATTTCACACTGTATATAAGGACCGTATAGGAAATATAGGATTCTTACATTGTATATAAGGACAGTATAGGTAATATATGGAACATACACTGCATTTAAGGACAGTACAGGTAATATAGGGATTGTACACTGTATAAGAATGTTATAGGTAATATAGGGATCATATACTGTATATAATGAGAGTATATGTTATATAGGGATCATACACTGTATAACAAGACAGTATAGGTAATATAGTGATGATACACGGTATATAAGTACAGTAGAGATAATATAGGGACTGTACACTATATATAAGGACAGTATAGATAATATTGAGATTAAACACTATATATAAGGACATTATAGATAATATAGGAACTGTACACTATATATAAGGACAGTATAGATAATATTGAGATTAAACACTATATATAAGTACAGTAGAGATAATATAGGGACTGTACACTATATATAAGGACAGTATAGATAATATTGAGATTAAACACTATATATAAGGACATTATAGATAATATAGGGACTGTACACTATATATAAGAACAGTATAGATAATATTGAGATTGAACACTATATATAAGGACAGTATAGATAATATAGGGAGTGTACACTATATATAAGAACAGTATAGATAATATTGAGATTGGACACTATATATAAGGACAGTATAGATAATATAGGGAGTGTACACTATATATAAGAACAGTATAGATAATATTGAGATTGGACACTATATATATGGACAGTATAGATAATATAGGAGTGTACACTATATATAAGAACAGTATAGATAATATTGAGATTGGACACTATATATAAGGACAGTATAGATAATATAGGGAGTGTACACTATATATAAGAACAGTATAGATAATATTGAGATTGGACACTATATATAAGGACAGTATAGATAATATAGGAACTGTACACTATATATAAGGACAGTATAGATAATATAGAGACTGTACACAATATAAGGACAGTATAGATAATATAGAGACTGTACACAATATAAGGACAGTATAGATAATATAGGAACTGTACACTATATATAAGGACAGTATAGATAATATAGAGACTGTACACAATATAAGGACAGTATAGATAATATAGAGACTGTACACAATATAAGGACAGTATAGATAATATAGGGATTGTACACTGTGTATAAGGACAGTATAGGCAATATAGGGATTACACAATGTGTATAAGGACAGCACATATAACATTTAAGGACAGTACAGGGAATATAAGGGGTCATTCATGTTATATAATATTGAGATCATACAATGAATAGAAAAATAATATAAGTATTTATACAGTGTATATAACAGTATATGTAATATTAGGATCACGCTATATATAATGAAAGCACAGGGGTAGTATAGGAAGTATGGGGGGCCCTTTGCTGTATAAAAGGACAATACAGATAATAATGGGAGAATCCATTGTATATAAGGATAGGTCATACTGAGCTAATACACCACCTGTACAAGGGTGGTATACGTACAGGTAATATATGGATCATACACTGTGTATACGGATATTATATGTAAAATTTAGATAATAGATTACATAAAATGAGAGCACATGTATTTTGGGGGCTATATACTGTACATAAGGACAGTGTATAATGCTGGGGCATACACAATGTACATACAATATAGGTGATTTACATTGTCTAGAAAGACACTACGGCTCTTAGGAACACCCCGGGTCTAATAAATCGAGACTCACCACAGATTCAGCCCTCTGCTTCTCATGAACCTGACCCGGAAGATGTTTACCGGAAATACACAGCTTGCGTTCCACAACTTTTCCTGGATGTGCGTTCCACGCGGGTAGCGGCTAAACTCCATTCAGGAAACGGGCCCCCTGACGTCACTGGGTCACGTGACTCTGAATCTGCAGTGCGAATAGAAGGGTCGGAGAGCTCAGGCTGTTTGCAGAGCAGGTCATGGATGGAGGGGGGAGAGAGAGTGTCTGTCAGTGCTGGAGGTGCTGAGGGGAGGGGAGCCGAGAACTGTATGCTGGGGGATTCTGTGTGAGAATATGCAGAGGTGGGGGGCCCTGTAATATTGTATGCGGGGGTGGGTGGTAAGGTGATGAGTAATATTGTATGGGGGTGCTGAGTAATATTGTATTCAAGGAGGGGGGGGGGGGTTGAGTAATATTGTATGAAGGGGGGGGGGGTGCTGAGTAATATTGTATGTAGGGGAGATGAGTAATATTGTGTGGGGTGGACATTATAATATTGTGCAGAGTGGGGGCCGAGTAATATGTATGCAGGGGGGCATGTATTGTATGCAGAATGGGAGGCCGTGTAATATTTAGAGATGAGCTAATTTCACGCTTCGTTTGGTGGTAAAAGCAGATTTGCGTTATGGATTCTGTTACCACTGACAATAACACAATTCTATAACGGAATGCCTTCAGGGGAGAGGACTGCCCTGCAGGACGGATCTGTTTTGCAGCCCATAGACTTCTATTATGATGGAATTAATAACGGAATGTCTATAAAGGTGTTCCGTCATAGAATTACGTTACGGTCTGTGGTAATGGAATCCATAACGCAATTCTGCTTTTACCACCAAACGAAGCGTGAACAAATTTCAAAATATGAAATTCGTTCATCTCTAGTAATATTGTATGCAGATGGGGGGTGGCTACATAATGTGTGCAGGGGGGGTCGTATAATATTGTATGCAGGGAGGAAGGTGTAATATTGTTTGTAGAGGGGGTTGCGTAATTTTGTATGCAGGGGGGAGTGCCATGTAATGTATGCAGGAGGGGGGGTGGGGTGGGGTGCTGTGTAACATTGCATGCAGAGAGGGGTGCCTTGTAATATTGTATGTGGGGGGGGGGCTGTGTAATATTGTATGCAGGGGGGGGGGGTTTCTGTAATATTTATGTAGGGGTGGTGTAATATTGTATGCAGAGGGGGAAGGAAGGTGTAATATTCTTTGCAGGGGTGCCGTTGCCGTGTAATTTTGCAGTGTAATATTGTATGCAGATTCTTTGCAGGAGGGTGCCGCTGCTGTGTAATTTTGTATGCAGAGGGGGGGTTGCTGTGTACTTTTTTTCTGGGGGGGGGGGGGTGTTGCTGTGTAATTTTGTCTGTGGGGGGGCTACTGTGTAATTTTGTATGCGGGCTGCTACCTGGGGAGACCACATTGTATGTGACATGCTTTGTTAAATACAACATTTCAGTATGTTCTCAGTACCTGATATTTATTCATATTATTTTCTACTGTACAAGTCGAAGTGAAAGCTGCCGATTTTACTGTTTTTAATAAACACTTATTGTTGAATTTAAAAAAAATTGTTAATTTCTCTATTTTTTGTTAATTTGTTTTTTTAATAATTGGCATTCTTCTGTATTCTAGGCGCTTGTAGCTGTGCATAGAGATATGCTCAAGACGTCTATAATGGCTAGTGTTGAGGGAAGCGAGCTTCAGATGCTTCATCCAAAGTCGCTTCATTCAAAACTTCGGAATAATACTGTATGGAGATTCGTCACTGTAGGGGATCCGATGAGCCGAAGTTAGTTATTCATGAAGTTGCGCGAGACTTCATTGAATAACTCAGGTAGTTGATTTTTAAAGTGGAAAACTACTTTAAAACTTGCCTTTCCACTTTAAAAATCAACTACTGAAGTTATTCAATAAAGTTTCGCGCATTCACGAATGGAGATGAGCGAACTTTAAAAAAAAGTTCGGTGTTCGGGTTGTGGTAAATGCCGCATCCTGTTATGGATTCCACTACCGCGGACTATCGTGGCATATGGAATCCATAAGGGGCGGCTTCTACGAACCCGAACTGTTGAACAGCCGAAGGACCTGGGGTGACGTCACTGTCATGTGATCAGTGCAGGGGGCGTGGCTCAGCACGGGATCAAATCCAGTGCTGAGCCACGCCCCCTGCACTGATCACATGACTGTGACGTCACCCCAGGTCCTTCGGCTGTTCAACAGTTCGGGTTTGTGGAAGCCGCCCCTTATGGATTCCATATGCCGCAATAGTCCGCGGTAGTGGAATCCATAACGGGATGTGGCAATTACCACAACCCGAACGCCGAACTTTTTTTTAAAGTTCGCTCATCTCTATTCACGAATAACTAACTTCGGCTCCTCGGAGCCCCATACAGTATGAGGGCTTGTTCACACGAACGTGCCATGTTTTGCGGTCCGCAAAACAGGGATGCTGCCCGTGTGCCTTCCGCAATTTGCGGACTGGAATGGACGGACCATTACAGAAATGCCAATTCTTGTCCGCAAAACGGACAAGAATAGGACACAATCTTTCATTTTTGCGGGGCCACTGAACGGAGCAATGGATGCGGACAGCACACAAAGTGCTGTCTGCATCTTTAGCAGCCCAATTGAAGTGAATGGGTCCGCACCCATGCGGCTCGCATGCGTAAACAAACCACTGTCTTGTGAATGAGCCCTTATTCCGAATTTTTGAACGAATCAACTTCGGATAAAGCCTTCAAAGCTCGCTTCCCTCAACACCAGCAATGGCTTAACAGACACGCACATTACTCTGTGAAGAGCTGCATTTACTGCTACAAGGGGACTCCCTGCATTGTGCAATGCTTTAACTCCTTAATGACCACCCAATGTAAATATACTTCGGTGGGTGGGTATTTAAATATGGCGGCCGCTCGCTAGCACCATAGCTGCTGGGTGCAGACACCTGGGGCTAATGTATGTGATTGACGATAACTGCACACATTTAACCCCTCAGGTGCCTTGGTGAAATGTGACTATGCATCGGCTACCACGACTGACCCTTGGTGCTACTGAATGATCCAAGGCTGCAACAGCCGTCCTCCTATGAAGACCCTAGCTGTGCATTAGAGAAAAATAAATAAATAATAATAATATATATAAACATTCAAATCACACTATTTTCTCAAAATTAAAATACATAATTAAAAAAAAATAAACATCATAGCTATCACTGCATGCAAAAACGACCATATTATTAAAATCCAAAACTATTTATCCCATTTGATGAATGATATAATGGGAAAAAAACATCAAAATTACTTTTTGTCATCTCACCTTCCCAAAAGAACAGGTCAGTTTTATCTCATAGGGAACGCTATAAAAACAAAACCCATAAATCTATATAAATGTGGTATCACTGTAATCGTACTGACCCCAAGAAATAAGGGAACACGGTAAAAACAAAACCCATAAATCTAGATAAATGTGGTATCACTGTAATCATACTGACCCCGAGAAATAGGGGAACACGGTAAAAACAAAACCCATAGAACTGTATAAGAGCTCATGTGCACGAACGTGATAACCCCTTTAATCTTGTTTGATTGCAGCATTGAACGCGTTCTCCTAGCGGCATCAGCGATACCCAGAACGGCGCCATCATGTGCGGAAGAAAAAAGAGACCAGACATCATCATATATGTGAAAGTATTAAAAATGCTAATAATCAATAAAAAAAAAATCTACAGAGCGGACAGACATAATGAGAAGAGACACCTTATATATGTGCTAATCTGCCAGCAAAGAAAGTATAAAATACGAATTATCAGTATAAAGCCTCCCCAGAGCGGACCGAGATAATGAGAAGAGATAGTTATTAATAGCTAGATAGATTTAAGGAGTAAAAATAGTTGGGGTCATTTATCAAACTGGTGTAAAGTAGAACTGACTTAGTTGCCCATAGCAACCAATTAGATTGAAAGGTGAAATCTAATTGGCTGCTATGTGTAACTAGGCCAGTTCTACTTTACACCAGTTTGATAAATGACCCCAAGTGTGCTTAGGGAGGGGAGTCTCAGCCATTTCCACTATCACCCCTGCAGTTTCTGCACAGTGTGCCAGGCAGGGTCATAGCAGCCATTTACACAGACTGTGTGTGTCACTGACTGTGTGGGAATTTGTGAATGTGATGCAGAGCAATCTATCTGCACAAAATAAATCGGACACTTTAGTGACTGCACGCTCTGTATTTAGTGCAATGCCAGACGCAATTGGCTTTTTCTATATATTTTTTTTTTTGTGTGCATTTTATACAGCAGGTAATCATCACACACTATTTTGGTGAGTATTTAAAAAATAACTTACATTTCAAAATTGTATTTTCAGTGGTAATTTAATTTCTTGCCTCAGGCTCTGTACAAACACCATTTATGAGTGTATTTAAAAAAAAAAGGTACACTTCTTGCATCTCAGACTGAGATCTGGTTTGTGGTAGACAAAGGTACATTTGGTTAGGAAATGTTTGGCCTTGTCTGTCATGTTCCATACTGCCACAAACTGCTACTGCCACCGCACAGCCAGACATCTGCACCTTGTCAGTCATGTTCTATACTGTACTGCCACTGCTGTCGCCAATTGCTACTACAACTGCAAGGCCAGACATCATCTCCTGCACCTTGTCCATCATGTTCCATACTGTACTGCTACTGCTGCCACCAACTACTAGCACCACACAGCCAGAGATCATCTCCTGCACCTTGTCCATCATGTTCCATACTGTACTGCTACTGCTGCCACCAACTACTAGCACCACACAGCCAGACATCATCTCCTGCACCTTGTCCATCATGTTCCATACTGTACTGTGACTGCTGCCAACCACTACTAGCACCACACAGCCAGACATCATCTCCTGCACCTTGTCCGTCATGTTCTATACTGTACTACCACCAACTACTACCCCCACACAGCCAGACATCATCTCCTGCACCTTGTCCGTCATGTTCCATACTGTACTGTCACTGCTGCCACCAACTACTACCACCACACAGCCAGACATCATCTCCTGCACCTTGTCCATCATGTTCCATACTGTACTGTGCTGCTGCCACCAACTACTACCACCACACAGCCAGACATCATCTCCTGTACCTTGTCCATCATGTTCCATACTGTACTGCCACTGCTGTCACCAACTGCTACTACAACTGCAAGGCCAGACATCATCTCCTGCACCTTGTCCGTCATGTTCCATACTGTACTGCCTCTGCTGCCACCAGTTACTACTACCACTAGTGCCTCTACCATCCCCAGTACATGTAACGGACCGTTACGCACACAACTCCGTTTCGGCGATATTCCCTTTTCAGACCCACCGGCAGTTACTGCAATCACCAACTTCCCGAACTGCAAACCACACGAATTCACCAACTCCCGAACAAGAGACACACGAACCCTGGAAGCAGCCGAACAGGAAAAGCAATATGAACAGCTTACACTCCTGGCAATCGGCATACAGTCAAATCCCCCCCCCCCCAATAACGAGACGACACTTCGTTTTGAGGGTCAAGCAGGAACTCTCTTTATTGAGGGCTACCTGCCCGGTATTTATGCAGGTCTCCCACCTGGTGGACACTCCTCTAGGGGACCAGAAGGAAGACTGCGACACAGGGGATACAGCAGCCAATCACACACAATGGGACAATAGGGACACACCCCCAGCATATCCCTCCCCTCTGCCTGTGATACAATTACCCTACACAGGTTAATGTAATCATCACAGGCAGGAGAATACACAATGTCTTCTGTCCTGGAGACAACCGAGGAGTCATTCAATTATCTCTCAGGACAAAAGGAAATCACCAATACACACGTGGGGACAATAGGACAGACATCACTATTCAAATATACAATGTCCCACCTTTTACAGTACACAGACATTTAACATATCCCCAGATGGCTTGGATCTGAGCGCTCAATATATCCAAACAGCGCTCAGATGCCACAAACACAGTCAAATCGCCATGTGGTTTAAGTTTAACGTGGGCTGATGAGAGGGCCCATAATCCTGGGGCAAGAGGCTGGCAATCTGTCCCCTCCAAAACTCAGTGGCGAGTTTGGTTTCGCCACACATCTCCCCTTTTCCAAACAGACTAACAGGGTATCTGACCTTCTGCCGGTCAGTGCCCTTGTTTGTCCAGCAGCCCACCCACAAAACAGAAACAGCAGTACAGCCCACCCACAATAAATGGTTACTACACCTGAGCAAGGGATAAACCTGTCCATGTGCCTCACTACGGCTGTGTGGGGGACTGGTAGACTGCCTGAGTGGGTTACTGAGTGGGCAGAGACCAGCGGTACTCTGCCCTGGTGCCAGCGCTACCACAGAAGTAGCCTGGTTGTTGGAGGGGGAGACCGACTGTCTCCCCTTTAGATACACAGCTCTGCTGTTGTAGGGAGAGACCGACTGTCTCTCCTTTAGATAGACCACCATGCTGCTGTGGGGGGAGACCGACTGTCTCCCCTTTGGCTAAATGGCCCTGTTGCTGGGGGACAGGACCGACTGTCCCTACCCCCTGTGCTGTGAGTGCAGAGACCACGGTCCCATCTGCACTGTTGGGTGGCTTACTGTCTCCCCCTGGTGCGTTAAACTGCGGCTGGGGGATGGAGACTGGGCTCCCAATTCCCTGTAAATCACACGGCTGATGGGAAATGGAGACGATGCTCTTCTCTCCCTGCAAAACATACTGCCGCTGGGGAGCAGGACCGACTGTCCCTACTCCCAGAAAATCCGCCTGCCGCTGGGGATCTGGGCCGACTACCCAGCATCCCTGTAGGGCCGGTGGAGAGCTCTCGGTCCCATCTCCACTGTTGTGGGGCTTACGGTCTCCCCCTGGTATGTTAAGCTGCCGCTGGGGAGAGCGGGTAACAAGCTTCTCTCCCCGACATTCCTCCAGCCGCTGGGGAGGGAGACCGACTGTCTCCGCTCCCAACACAGTGTCCTGCTGCTGGGGAAAGAAGACTGGGCTCTCTATTCCCTGCCGGACACTCTGCCGATGGGGAGGGAGGACAAGGCTCTCCTCTCCTAGTAAGTCACTCTGCTGCTGGGGGCCAGGACCGACTGTCTCTGCCCCCTGTAACTTAGCCTGCCGCTGGGGAATGGAGACTGGGCTCTCTATTCCCTGCTGGACACTCTGCCGATGGGGAATGGAGACTGGGCTCCCAATTCCCTGCACTTGACTCTGCCGCTGGGGGACAGGACCGACTGTCTCTGCCCTCTGTAACTTAGCCTGCCGCTGGGGAGAGGGGGTAACAAGCTCCTCTCCCATACATACTTCCAGCCGCTGGGGAGGGAGACCGACTGTCTCCGCTCCCAATACAGTGTCCTGCTGCTGGGGAAAGGAGACTGGGCTCTCTATTACCTGCTGGACACCATTTCCCATCGGCAGAGAGACTGGGCTCCCAATTCCCTGCACTTGACTCTGCCGCTGGGGAGGAAGGACGGCACCTTCAGCTCTCCAGAATGCACTCAGCCGCTGGGGAGGGCGGACGATACCATCTGCCATGAACTGCAGGTACTCTGCTGTTAACCTCCTCACGAACTGCACAGATTTCTCCGGGGGGTTGGGTCCAAAGAAAATCAGCCGTGATCTCAGCTCTCTGTCAAATTCCTCCTGCGTGTAGCTGGGTGCCATGCTTGTTCTCCTGAAGTTCTTTCTTTTGTAGATAGGGGCGCTGTACGGGTACTGGCGTGGCCCTCACTTTGTAATCCAAGGAATGGTGTTGCCCTGTAGATGTCCTTCTGGGCTGTGGAAATGATCCCACTGCTGCCACCAAATGTAATCGCCACAGTACACAGCCAAACATTATTTGATATTTAAATCCAGCCTTGTCCATGATGTTCCATACTGTACAGACATTTATGTTGACACGCCACTGCTGCTTCCACCACTACACAGCGAGACATCTGCTGCTTTGCCTGCATCATGTTCCAAACTGTATTGCTGCTGAAGACAACTTGCCACTGCCGCTATCACCATCGCACAGCCAGTTATCTGTTGCCTTAATGTCTGTCCGGATCTCTTCTGTATTGTAAATGTAGGCAACACCCATCCAGGATCTGCGCCTCATAAAGGAATACATTTTGGAAGGTCATTTGAAGAAAAAAAAAAAGGCGATCAGAGCCACAATTTTTTTTGTAAAATTTGTGTAACAACTTCCTAGTTCTTAATAGATGGAAAAAGTCATTGTGGGGTATTGGTAATAGCCATTTCAATATAAGAGATGGCTAAATCGCATCCCTCAAACGGACCTCAGCAGTATGAATCATCCCTAGTACATAATAAATAGATGAAAAAGGTCCGTCTGGAGTATGGGAAATAGACAGTTCACTGTAAGCAGGCTAAACTCGGTGCCTGAACAGGACCTCACCAGCAGGAAAACCTCTCTGTAGCTAATACATAGAAAAGGCCCCTCTGGGGTAGGGCTGCAATGAGTCCTCGACTAAATCGAGTAATATGACACAAAAAAATCCTTAAAGCTAATTGTTTCATCGAGGATTCGTTTGTGTCAAGTGACCACGGAGCGGGAGTGAAGCGCTTGCTATTACTCCCGCTCCGTGGTCTCCCGCTGCGCTTGGAATACTCACCTTTCCAGCAGGGGGCCTCTGGACACTCCACAGTACGTCCATGGTCCCGCGTTGCACTGACCTCCTGAAATAGGCATGCCGTGACCAGGGGCGTACATAGAAATCACTGGGCCCCATAGCAAAAATCTGAATTGGGCCCCCTTAACCCCGCCTACTACCCACCATGGCTCCTCCCCTGCCACACCCCCATGCTGGTTGGTGGAATATCATTTTGTGCACACTCAGCATTAGCAGCAAGGAGTTAGAGGGGTTAAAGGGTTTCTGTCATCAGGTTTACACATTATAAGCTGTCTGACATTAGCACATAGCTAATGTCAGAGCAGCTTGATAATGTGTTTTTTATGTAAATCCGAGTTATATTTATGCTAAAAAAACGTATTTTTATAATATGTAAATTAGCCTCTAGGAGCAGGGGGGCGTTGCCCTGCTCCTAGAGGCTCCGTGCGCCAACCTGCTGCCACGCCTCTTCTTTCCTTGATTGACAGTGCCGGGCAGCGATCCTCTGCTGCCTCCGGCACTGTCTCCTTGTGAAATCCCGCGCCTGCGCCGCCGTTCTGTATTCAGGCAGGCGCGGTGAGCTAAGGACAGCAGGCAACGCCCCCCCTGCTCCTAGAGGCTAATTTACATATTATAAATATACATTTTTTTAGCATAAATATAACTCGGATTTACATAAAAAACACATTATCAAGTTGCTCTGACATTAGCACATAGCTAATGTCAGACAGCTTATAATGTGTAAACCTGATGACAGAAACCCTTTAATATCCAACCCCTAATGCCCTCCAAAATGCCAGGGGGGTGTTAGGAAGGAGAAGGTGTAGGAGGAAAGCACACTGTCCTCTATGAGCCCCCCCAACCCCTAATGCCCCCCAAAATTCTCAGGACAGTGTGCTTTCTTCCTACTTCTCCCCCATGGGCATTTTGGGGGGCAGATTGAAGCATGTCCCACACTGTCCCCCTCCCTACCCCTCCCTCCCCCTCCAAATTCCACCCTCACCTGGGTGTCAGACTGTCAGTATCTGACAATCTGACATACCAGTCTCTGCTGAGTCTGCTCTCTCAGTCTCAGGCAGCCAGGGCCAGGCACGGCAGCATGCCAGCATTCAGGAAGTTCAGGCCAGGAAGAAGAGCCGGCTGCAGAAAGAAAAGTGCCAGGCGGGGGCCCGCCGCGTGTCATGGGTGGGCGGGGCCAAATAATGTGGGCATGGCCAAATAATGTGGGCGAGGCCTTCTCTGCGCTCCGGGCCCCCCAGTGCTGCGGGCCCCATAGCAGTGGCGTGGTCTGCCTCTATGGGCGGTACGCCACTGGCCGTGACCTGACACCCTGTGTAATGTCAGGCGCTTAGCAGCATGGAACGTTTGGGGGTGGGGGGAAGCAGTGCGTCTTATGGGGCTATTACTTCAGTTTGTATACCGCCGACTGCATGCTGCGCAGCGTGGTGGCGGGTGTATTAGCAGGCAGGGATGAGGTAGGAGGGGCCGGCATCCAGCTCTGTAATTACAGCGGGCCCGATGTAGTCACCGTATTCTGCTACATCGGGCCCACTCACTGTAGGAATCCTAACTGCAGGCAATGCTGTATGCTGATTAAGGTAACAGTAGCCTTTTATTCAGCCTGTACTTACGATCCTAACTTTTTGGCAGGCAGGAGGCTGAGCTGGTGGGCGGGCACTGACAACGTTACTCACTATGTCACGCGCCGGCTCCCCCTTCTTCATTCATAAAGTGGGCGGAGCTGGCGCGTGACATAGTGAGTTACGTTCTCAGCGCCAGCCCGCCAGCTCAGCCTGCTGCCTGACGGAAAGTTAGTATCGTAAGTACAGGCTGCATAAAAGACTACTGTTACCTTAATCAGCATACAGCATTGCCTGCAGTTAGGATTCCTACAGTGAGCAGGCCCAGTGTAGCAAAATACAGTGACTGCACCGGGCCCGCTGTAGTTACAGAGCTAGATGCCGGCCCCTCCCCCCTATTGGGGGTCATTCTATGGATAGCACTGTTATGGGGATTTGTGGATTGCACTGTTATGGGGGTCTGTGGATGGCACTGTTATGGGGGGATCTGTGGATGGCACGGTTATGGGGGGATCTGTGGATGGCACTGTTGTGGGGGTCTGTGGATGGCACTGTTGTGGGGGTCTGTGGATGGCACTGTTGTGGGGTCTGTGGATGGCACTGTTGTGGGGGGTCTGTGGATGACACATAGCATAAAATGCTATTTATGTGCCATCAACAGATCCCCCCCATAACAGTGCCATCCACAGATCCCCCATAACAGTGCCATCCACAGATCCCCCATAACAGTGCCATCCACAGATCCCCATAACAGTGCCATCCACAGACCCCCATAACAGTGCCATCCACAGACCCCCATAACAGTGCCATCCACAGACCCCCATAACAGTGCCATCCACAGACCCCCATAACAGTGCCATCCACAGATCCCACATAACACCATTAGGCACACCTTTTGGTTAAAAATATATTTTTTTAATTTTCCTCCTCAAAAACCTAGGTGCGTCTTATGTGCCATCAACAGATCCCCCATAACAGTGCCATCCACAGTGCCCAAAAGCAGTGCCATCCACAGTCCCCAATAACAGTGCCATCCACAGTCCCCAATAACAGTGCCATCCACAGATCCCCATAACAGTGCCATCCACAGATCCCCATAACAGTGCCATCCACAGATCCCCATAACAGTGCCATCCACAGATCCCCAATAACAGTGCCATCCACAGACCCCCACAACAGTGCCATCCACAGTCCCCCACAACAGTGCCATCCACAGTCCCCCACAACAGTGCCATCCACAGTCCCCCACAACAGTGCCATCCACAGTCCCCCACAACAGTGCCATCCACAATCCCCCACAACAGTGCCATCCACAATCCCCCACAACAGTGCCATCCACAGTCCCCAATAACAGTGCCATCCACAGATCCCCCCCATAACAGTGCCATCCACAGATCCCCCCATAACAGTGCCATCCACAGTCCCCCATAACAGTGCCAACCACAGACCCCCATAACAGTGCCATCCACAGACCCCCATAACAATGCCATCCACAGATCCCACAAAACACCATTAGGCACACCTTTTGGTTAAAACATTTTTTTTACATTTTCCTCCTCAAAAACCTAGGTGCGTCTTATGGGCCGGTGAGTCTTATAGGGCGAAAAATACGGTATATGAGCTAACTAACTAACTAACTAACTATCTAATGTAATGTTCCACAACAAAGCATAGCAATGACACTGCTGTCTCTCTGAGAACTGAAAAAAAAAGTGGCTGCTGGGGACGTTCTTATATAGTAAGGGGTAGGCAACTTTCCTATTGGTTGCTAGGGAAGTTTCTAAGCTCAGACAAAGACATTGCAGCCTTCTCATTGGCCCACAAGCAGGGAGGTATCATAGGTTCAGAGGGAAAAAAAATCTAGAATATTCGCAAATACGAATATATAGCACTATATTCTAAATCTTCACGAATTCTCGAAGTAGCAATATTCACGATTAAAATTCACGATGCGAATATTCGCGCCCAACACTACTGAAGAGGACCTCACCAGCAGGAAAACTTCTCTGTATATAACACATATAAAAGGTCCATCTGGGGTATGGAAAATAGACAGTACACTGTGAGCAGGCTAAACGTCAAAAACACAAGCAGGAGTCAATACCAGGAGATGCAGTCAGGCACAGGGAGCAAGCGAGGACGAGAACAGTAGACAAGCGGGATCCAAATACCTAAACCAGGGAGACTCACTAGGAGGATAACCCAAGTATTGGACCTTAATCACAGGCAACCTGTGGACAGCAGGCTGTCTGTTAAATAGTGGGGAGAAGAAGTCATGTGACGTGGCCAGCGTCACATGACCCGTTCCACTGCATCCAGCTGAGCACCGAGTGCCCAGTTCAGCGCTCAGACTCTTTGCCGAAGTCATAGGAGCGGAGGACGTACCACAGAGCGCCGGCGGCGCTGAGGAGGGGGAGTACCAAGCCGGCGTCCTGTGACAGTACCCCACCTTCTATGAAGGGCCACCGGACCCAACATCGCTGGAGGAAGTTTTTCCGGATGACCGACATGAAATTTTTTAATCAACCTAGTAGCATGAATCCTATTCACCGGCACCCAGGACCTTTCCTCGGGTCCATAACCCTTACAATGAAAAAGGTATTCTAATGAGTTTCGAACTGTCCTGACATCGATGATTCTAGAAATGATAAACTCATTTTTACCATCTACAGTTGTGTTCAAAATTATTCAACCCCCACTGAAATTGAGTGTTTTGGCCAGTTTGACATTGATTTTGATCATTTCAGTCATCTTGTTTACAATTGAATCAAAGAGGCACTTGTAAGTCAGACAAATATAACATAACATTTATACTGAAATAACCACAAATGTCTTTTCTGTGCTCACATCATTATCAGTTTTATTCAACCCCCAAGTGACATTCAATCTTAGTACTTAGTACAACATCCTTTTCCAGTTATAACAGCTTTTAAACATGAAGCATAGCTGGACACAAGTGTCTTGCAGCGATCTACGGGTATCTTCGCCCATTCTTCATGGGCAAAAGCCTCCAGTTCAGTCACATTCTTAGGCTTGCGCGCTGCAACTGCTTTCTTTAGGTCCCACCAGAGGTTCTGAATCGGATTTAAGTCTGGTGACTGCGATGGCCACTTCAAAATGTTCCAGCCTTTAATCTGCAACCATGCTCTAGTGGACTTGGAGGTATGCTTGGGATCATTGTCCTGTTGAAAGGTCCAACGCCTCCCAAGCCTCAGGTTTGTGACGGACTGCATCACATTTTCATCCAATATCTCCTGATACTGAAGAGAATTCATGGTACCTTGCACACGCTGAAGCTTCCCTGTACCTGTAGAAGCAAAACAGCCCCAAAGCATGATTGACCCCCGCCATGCTTCACAGTAGGCAAGGTGTTCTTTTCTTCATAGGCCTTGTTCTTCCTCCTCCAAACATAGCGTTGATCCATGGGCCCAAACAGTTCTAATTTTGTTTCATCAGTCCACAGAACACTATCCCAAAACTTTTGTGGTTTGTCCACATGACTTTTGGCATATTGCAGTCGACTCTTCTTATTCTTTGGAGACAGCAAGGGGTGCGCCTGGGAGTTCTGGCATGGAGGCCTTCATTACGCAGTGTGCGCCTTATTGTCTGAGCTGAAACTTCAGTACCCGCATCTGACAAATCTTTTTCAGTTCCTCAGCAGTCACACGGGGACTTTTCTCCACTTTGCGCTTCAGGTAGCACACAGCAGTCGAAGTCAGCATCTTCTTTCTGCCACGACCAGGTAGCGTTTCAACAGTGCCCTTTGCCTTGAATTTGCGAATGATGCTTCCTATGGTGTCTCTTGGTATGTTTAACATCTTTGCAATCTTCTTATAGCCATTGCCCTTCCTGTGAAGAGAAATCACCTCTTCTCTTGTCTTCCTGGACCATTCTCTTGACTTCACCATGTTTGTAAACACACCAGTAAATGTCTAGAAGGAGCTGAGTATCACAGTCATTTTAAATCTGCCTAATTGGTGCTTATTATGCTTGATTGCTGCTCCTTGACATCCACAGGTGTTTTTTTAATACCTGATCGAAAACACTTGAATGAACCTCTGTTCTTAAGAGTGGTAGTCTTTAAGGGGTTGAATAATTGTGTCAATAAAGAAATCACAAAAAAAAACATTTAATACTGTATTACAAAAACAATTGATGTCATTTTAGTTGCATTTGGTTCTTAAAAAGTCCTTGTAAGATTTCATTCTGAACACAATTACAAATGTACACTTAATTCCCTAAAACCCTTTACAGCATTGGGGGTTGAATAATTTTGAACACAACTGTACTTGCATCAGGAACGGGCTGCCTGTGAAGGAACTATGGGCGAAATATATTTCTTGAGCAAAGATTTGTGAAAAACGTTGTGAATATGAAATGAGTCTGGCAACTTCAACCTAAATGATACAGGATTAATAATGTCGAGAATTTCATATTCCCACAAATCGTGGCGCAAACTTCCTGGAAGACACCTTTAATGATAAATTTTTTGTAGACAACCAAACCTTCTCCCCAACCTTAAAATATACCCCTTTGGAACGCTTCTTATTAGCCTTAATTTTCTGCATTTCCCGAGCTTTTTCCAGGTTCGATTGAACACGAGCCCAAACTGTGCACAGTTCTAAAGTTACCCTATTGGCCTCAGGGTTAGGTGAGGAAACAGATAAACAAGCATTAAATCGAGGATGGAAACCTAAGTTACAGAAAAATGGAGATACTCCAGTGGAAGAGTTCACACTGTTATCAATAGCGAACTCCGCCAAGGGAAGATATCTCACCCACAAGTGCTGATTCTCACAGATGTAAGACCTTAAAAATTGTTCAACAGCCTGATTCAGCCGTTCAGTTTGTCCATTAGTCTCGGGATGAAAAGCTGACGAAAAGGACAATGATATCTCACATCTCTGACAAAAGGCTGTCCAGAATTTAGAAACAAACTAGACACCCCTGTCAGATACAATGTTCTCTGGGACTCTATGCAAGCGTACAACTTGTTCAATAAACACAGAAGCCAGAGTCTTGGCATTCGGGAGCTTGCCCAGAGGAATGAAGTGTACCACTTACCCTCAGAGGGTGGCAGGTCAGTAATAAAATCTATAGAAATATGAGACCAGGGTTTACTTGGAATGGGTAGTGGTCGTAACTCAACAGCAGGATGTGTTCTGGGAGTTTTGGATCTAGCACATACCTCGCAAGCAGATACATATGATTTGACATCTCACGGTAATGTAGGCCACCAATAAGACCTGGATACAAATTCTCTGGTGGTCTCAATACCGGGATGACCACACAAAACAGAATCATGGCACTCACCCAGCAGCCGGAGACAGAAATGCCCGGGAACAAATAACTTATCTGAGGGTGTCTGCGCTGACGCTAGGTGTTGTGCTGCCTCAATATTAGAAGCAAGATCAGCAGATAACGATGCCACAATGATGTTAGCCGGTAAGATGGGTTCAGGAGGAGTGTCAGGAGGTTGGAACGCACAAAAGTTCCTAGACAACGCATCAGCCTTCACATTCTTACTTCCTGGCCTGAAACCAGTAATAGAGAAGTTAAGACGGGTAAAGAATAATGCCCATCTAGCTTGACAAGGATTCAGATGTTTGGCGGACTCGAGAAATAATAAATTCTTATGGTCAGTAAGAACAGTGATACAATGTTTGGCCCACTCCAAAAAATGTCTCCACTCTTCAAATGCCCACTTAATGGCTAGCAATTCATGGTTACCAATATCGTAATTCCTCTCAGTAGGAGAGAATTTTCTTGAAAAGAATGCACAGTGTCTGAGGTTAGTGAGGTTAGAGGGTCCCTGGCAAAGCACTGCCCCCATTCCATCCTCAGAAGCATCCACCTCTACAACAAAAGGTTTCTCCTGATCTGGCTGAATCAAGACTGGTAAATAAAGTTGGTTAAAAGATGGCTGCACAATACATCATAAACTAACAGAAAAAAAAGGGGCTCATTCCAAAAATTGGAATGAAGGAAGCTCTTAGCGCACATTTTTGATCAAAAGTGTGTCGGGCCCAAGTACCACTTCACGGCGGCTTCCACAAAAGGGTCCCTAACACTACAGATACTGCCTCTTATGGACTTACCAGTCTCCTTATTTTCAGAGCACTGCAGGAACCAGCTAAATTGCTTTTGTGCTGAGAAGTCCAAGGTACTTGGGCGTTGCTCAGTCCAAAAGAGGCGCCACCCTCAATATATACTATAAGACAGAGTTCAGACTAAGTAGATATGTTTCTACACTCAGAAGTGCATACCCATTTTTTTCTGTTAGTTTATGATGTATTGTGCAGCCATCTCTTAACCAACTTTATTTGCCTTATGGTTATGCACTTCTGAGTGTAGAAACATATCTGCTTAGTCTGAACTCTGTCTTAGGGCCCTTTCACACTTGCGTTGTGTGAATCCGGCGTGCACTTCCGTCGCCGGAAGTGCACGCCGGATCCGGCACAACGCAAGTGAACTGAAAGCATTTGAAGACTGATCAGTCTTCAAAATGCTTTCATTGTTACTATGGCAGCCAGGACGCTACTAGCGTCCTGGTTGCCATAGTAGGAGCGAGAGCGGCATACCCATTCAGCGCGGCTCCGTGGCGCTCCTGAATGACGTCAGAGCGCCCCATACGCATGGATCACGTGATCCATGCGATCACGTGATCTCTGCATTGGGGCGCCCTGACGTCATCCTGGAGCGCCCCGGGAGCCGTGCGGAATGTAAGTATGCCGCTCCCCCGCTCCCCACTACAGTTTTACTATGGCAACCAGGACTTTAGCGTCCTGGTTGCCATAGTAACCATTCACAAAAAGCTAAACGTCGGATCCGCCGATGCGTGGAAACGACGTTTAGCTAAGGGCCGGATCCGGACTAAGGCCTTTCAATGGGCACTAATTCCGGATCCGTCCTTCCGGCTTGCTTTCAGGATTTTTGGCCGGAGCAAAAAGCGCAGCATGCTGCGGTATTTGCTGCGGCCAAAAAACGTTCCTATCCTGAACGGAGGACATCCTGATGCATCCTGAACGGATTTCTTTCCATTCAGGATGCATTAGGAGAATCCTGATCAGTAGCTTTCCGTCCTAGAGAGCCGAGGACGGATCTCTAGGACGGAAAGCTAAAACGCAGATGTGAAAGGGGCCTTATTGAATCAAGACTGGGGCACTCCTAAAACGTTTTTTAAGGGTCTCGAAGGCTTCAATGGCCTCCAAATGCCAGCTAACAAGATGCGCCCCCTTCTTGGTAAGATCGGTCAAGGGTTTAGCAATTATCGAAAATTTTTGAATAAACTTGCGATAATAATTGGAGGACCCTACAAAACCCTGTAATTCTTTAAGGAAGGATGGTCTTACCCAGTCCTGAATAACTTGCACCTTCCCCGGATCCATTTTAAACCAGTGTGGAGTGAGCATATACCGTAGATACAACATTTCTTGTACCTCAAAAATACATTTCTCCACTTTGGCAGACAGTTGATTTTTTTCTTAAAATATCAAGCACTTGTCTGATATGAATAATATAAGAATCCCAGTTCGAAGAAAAAAATCAAAATATCATCAAGATATACAATCATAAATCTACCAATAAATTCTCTGAAAATGTAATTCATGAAATTTTGAAAAACTGCAGGAGCATTACTAAGACCAAAGGGCATGACAAAATATTCAAAATGTCCCTCAGGAGTGTTACAGGCAGTTTTCTATTCATCTTCTTCTTTAATACGGTTTAAATTATATGCTGCCCTCAAATTGAGTTTGGAAAGCCACAATGCCCCCAAGACCTGATTGAACAGATCAGGGACCAACGGAAGAGAATATTGATTTTTAATAGTGATTTTGTTCAACTCGCGAGAGTCAATACAGAGTCTGAGGCCTCCGTCCTTTTTTTTTTTTACAAAAAAGAACCCCGCCCCCATAGGAGACACAGAGGGTCTAATGTGCCCTTTAGTTAGACTTTCCTTAATATATTCTCTCATAGAATTGCGCTCAGGACCAGATAAGTTATATATATAAGTTATACATTCTACCCTTAGGAAACTGGGACTCCGCCACTAAATCAATAGCGCAGTCGTAAGATCTATGGGGGGGGGGGTACTCTCCAGGTCGGACGAGGAGAACACATCAGCATACTCCTTGATATAAGAAGGTAATGTCTTACATTCTGCAGAGACTCCCGCCTGAACAATAGGTAAACAAGAGTTACATTTGGGACCCCATTTTTCCCAAGTAAGTTATGCAATTGGAGCCAGGGCATACCTAAAACCATTTCAACGGGCAGATTCTCCAAGATCAAGAAAGAGCAAATCTCATTATGACACACCCCTATGGTCAAGGTTATTTCCGGTGTGCAAAGCTTAACTGTTCCACCCAACAAAGGGGTGGAATCAATGGCTACGATATAAACAGAGCTAGGATGGGCTAAAATAGGTATTCCCACCTGAAGAGTAAAGTTGCGATCAATAAAATTGGAGGCCGACCCAGAATCAATAAAGGCATTACCTGAACCTCCTAAAGAAATAGTAACCAGAACCAGTAATTTTTTTCTTACCACCCCGGGGATTAACTTGTCTTTAGATCCCTTTGGTTTGGGTGACCTTCCGGAAGGAGGGACCTTAGGACACTGTCGGATCCAGTGATAGGAGTCGCCACAGTAAAAACATGTCCCACGGCGATGGCGCTGGTCTCTTCTGGTCATTAGCCACCTAACACATAAACTACTCCAATTATGGGTGTGATTGCGCCAATTAATCAACTCCGAGAAAACCACACCACTGATCATAAACTATCCATGGCGAGTTCATAGAAGATTATTTTTTTTGGCACAAATTGATTATTTTTTCTTTTTTTTCTTACAAAGTCTCATATTCCACTAACTTGTGACAAAAAATAAAAATTTACGTGAACTCACCATACCCCTCACGGAATACCTTGGGGGGGTTTTCTTTCTAAAATGGGGTCACTTGTGGGGTATTTATATTGCCCTGGCATTTTAGGGGTCTCTAAAGCGTGAGAAGAAGTCTGGAATCTAAATGCGTAAAAATGCCCTGTGAAATCCTAAAGGTACTCATTGGAATTTGGGCCCCTTTGCGCATCTTGGCTGCAAAAAAGTGTCACACATGTGGTATCGCCGTACTCAGGAGGCAACTGACAAATTACAACTTTTTCCATTTTTTTATACAAAGTTGTCAATTTACCGAGATATTTCTATCACCCAGCAGGGGTATATGTAAAAATACACCCCAAGACACATTGCCCTACTTCTCCTGAGTACGGCGATACCACATGTGTGACACTTTATTGCAGCCTAGGTGCGCAAAGGGGCCCTAATTCCAATGAGTACCTTTTAGGAGGGCATTTTTAGGCATTTGGAGACTTCTTCTCACGCTTTAGGACCCCTAAAATGCCAGGGCAGTATAAATACCCCACATGTGACCCCATTTTGGAAAGAAGACACCCCAAGGTATTCCGTAAGGGGCATGGTAAGTTCATAGAAGATTTTATTTTTTGGCACAAGTTAGCAGAAATTGATTTTTTTTTTGTTTTTTCTCACAAAGTCTCCCTTTCCGCTAACTTGTGACAAAAAGTTCAATCTTTCATGGACTCAATATGCCCCTAAGCGAATACCTTGGGGTGTCTTCTTTCCAAAATGGGGTCATTTGTGGGGTGTTTGTGCTGCCCTGGCATTTGAGGGTCTCCGCAATCATTACATGTTTGGCCAGCATTAGGAGTTTCTGCTATTCTCCTTATATTGAGCATACGGGTAATGAGATTTTTTTTTTTCCGTTCAGCCTCTGGGCTGAAAGAAAAAATGAACGGCACAGATTTCTTCATTCGCATCGATCAATGTGGATGAAAAAATCTCTGCCAAAAACTATACAAAAAAAAAAAAAAAAAAGAAGAGGGGAAAGGACATAGGAGTGCTTGCGAAGTAAGGCCCCATTCACACGTCCGCAAAAATGTCCCTATCTATTCCGCAATTCTGAGGAATAGATGGGGACCCATTCAATGTGAATGGTGCTGGCGGTGACGTCACTGAGGTGGGGCGGACTGAACGCAAGTGTGGGCACAAGATCAGGCCTGATCGGGCGAACACTGCGTTTTTTGTAGAGCCCAAGCTGACCGTAATGTACGGATATAGATCTGATTGCAATCAGTCTTGATCACTTACAGATACTATATAGTACTAGTGCTTATTAGCGACAGCGATGACACTAATCAGCGACTAATCAGTGACTACGGTGCGGTGGGCTGGGCGCTAACTACCTAACAAGTAGCTAACTAACTGGCGGTGATAAAGGACCCTTAGGCCCCAATCACACGTCTGCAATTCTGTTCCACATTTTTCGGAACGGAATTGCGGACCCATTCATTTCTATGGGGACAGACTTTGTCCCGCTCGGATCCGGATTTGCGGATCCGCACTTCCAGGTTCTCAAAAATATAGAACATGTCCTATTCTTGTCCGCAATTGCGGACAAGAAAAGGCATTTTCTATATAGTTCTGGCAATGTGCGGATCCGGAAAATGCGGAAAGCATATTGCTGTTGTCTGTGTTTTGCGGAACCGCAAAACACATACGGACGTCTGAATGGAGCCTTAGAGGGGGGTGATCAATAACATGGGGGTGATCAGGCAGTTAATATGGGGTGATCAGGGGTTAATAAGGGGTTAATAAGTGACCGGGCAGGGGGTTTGTGTGTGGTGATTAGTGCACTTACATAGCTGCCCGTGTCCTCTGGTGGTCCCAAGCAAAAGGGACCACCAGAGGAGCGGGCAGCAGGCATATCAGACGCTGTTTACAAAACAGCGTCTGATATGCGATTTGGATGCGATTTACTCACATCTACAGCCTGCCAGCGTATGATCAGCGCTGGCAGGCTGTAGACTAAGTTCTAACCTGTCGAGCTGCAGTGAACGCGCGCGTTCACATGAAATTTCGGGTCTCGCGGGATGATGCCGATAGGCGTGATCGAGACCTGAGAGAACCACCTCCCGCACACCTTTCGGCGTTAGCATGACGGGAGGTGGTTAATAATGTGTAACTGCATTTTATATGTATGTTGTGATATATATTGGTCATTTTCTGTGTGTTTGCACTGTACTATGAAAAGGGTTAATGAACGCAAAAAGCTTTGGGACTTTCTAGCTAGTAATTTTCCACAGGTACCATAAGGTTTAAAGGAAAGCATGTTTTGGAGGGAAAAATACAGACTTGTTTGCCACCAAAACCAGATAGTCTGACCTTTTGGATGTCTCGTTTAGCTCTGTTATTATGTCTGAAAACCTGTTTTTGTCTGGAAAATCTGCTGTGTCATTGCCATTGTGTATCATTGAAGCTCTAATACAAATTCATGAGAGATGGGAGTTGTAACATTGTATTTGCTTGGGTTGAGTTTCTCCACTTCACCCCTTTCACTAGAAGGTTCTAATTTAGGCAGAAACTAAATATAGAAAGAGCAGTCAGAGCCCCTAGTGTTCTGCAGTTAGGGAACAGTGCTTAGAAGAGGAGACTCTGCCAGACTACTGAGTGACCAAAAAAAGACACAGACAGATACTCTGCCACAGCCAGCCTTTGGCCAGTGTACCAGCCTTCTGAGAGGGAAGGACAGCTAGCTGAGGCCTTTCCTCAGCATCAAACCCTTGTTCTGCCAAGGAGGAGACTGGAGAAGCCAGCCCTATGCCTTGCCTGTATTGTTCTGCACCTGAATTCCTCCATCAAAAAAAGCACACTGGTTTACTGCAGACCCTGACGCTCTGGACTTATTTCACATTGGGGTGCAGCACGCCTTACCAGCAACACGTGGTGACACCTCAACGTTGTCCAGAGGACCTAGTGTAGCATGGGGGCCACCCCAAACCCAGCCATTGCACTTATCCTCACATGGCCAGCCTGCAGACAGGTTCGGGTCTGCCGGGGAGTCTCTGCTACACATCTATCTCACGGAGACTGCAGTTGTGCCATAGTCTGCTGGGGAGTTTCAGTAGTTCACTGTTGGCTGTGACGTATCATGTCATCCTGGAAACAGGCTTGGGTCTGCTGGAGAGTCTCAGGTGCTCATCTGGCTTGCTGAGACTGCAGTCATGCCTCAGTCTGCTGTTGAGTTTTAGCATCATACTGTTGGCTGTGATGCATCTGGTCAGCTTGGAGACGGTCTTGGGTCTTCTGGGAAGTCTCTGGTGCTTGTCTGTATTGCTGAGATTGCAGTTGTGCCTTACACTGCTTCAGAGTTTTAGCATCTCACTATTAGCTGTGACACATCTGGTCAGCTTGGAGACGTCTTGGGTCGGGCTTCGGTCTGCTGGGGAGTCTCTGGTACTTGTCTTGCTGAAATGACAGTCGTGCCTCAGTCTGCTGCAGAGTTTTAGCATCTCACTGTTGGCTTTGACGCATCTGTTCAGCTTGGAGACGCGCTTGGGTCTTCTCTGGCAGCAGCCATGCGCTTTGCCCCAAGAGTTTTTTTTCCAAGTGCTTGGTTCCTTTTTGAAGGCATAACTGGTCTTAAATGGTTTCAGTTTCTGAGAATGCTGAAATTCAGTATAGGCACAGTCTATTCATGGGGAGTAACATGGTAAGTAAAGAAAAATACTGGAAACCCTGTGTAAAACAGAATTGGCTTGGTTGCTTGATTGGTACCTCTGTGTATGTCAGTAAGGTTAAAAATGAAGGACCTGCGAGCTTCTATTTGATAATTTGGGTATTCTGAAGTGATATGGAAGCAAGTGGTGCCATATTTCCTTTTGCATATATCAAGAACAGCAGGTCCTGAAACCTAGTCTAAAACCTAAAGAATCTCCTGATTTACCTCTATGCTAAATTTGGGGCAGATTGGTCTTTTGACCTTGAAGAAAGAAAAGACAACATAAATTCATTTTATATGTAAAGATTTCCAAGGAAACCTAGTCTGAGATGTACAGGTCCTGTGGCCCCCTATAATAGGAGGATTACTGTTAGTAACAACATACCCAGCCACAAGCTAGCACATGGCTGTTCTAGAACAGTTGCCATGCCAACAAGCCAAGCCCTGGCTGGTTGAGTTATCAGTGAGCCTGGACACCAAGCCTGTTACCTTACCTTACCTGTTTGGTAAGTGACTCAGTGTCCAATCTCAGAACTAGGCAGGGGATTTAAGACAGGCATTTGCTGCTAGTCAGTGTCTGTGAATTGTATCTGTCCTGGCTTTTGTTATTTGTGCATTGTGCTACCTTCTACTCCTGCTTAGAACACGTGGTCTACTGGCTTTAGCTTGTATGGACCCCCTTTTATTCTGATTTTGCTCCCACTAACTTTCCTGGCTTAGACTGTAGCTTGCTGCTGCAGGAGTGGGCGTGAAACCACTATGTCAACCAATTGGTTTGACTTTGGGCTAAAACTAAGGGAGTTAGCCCTGGCAACTACTTTGTTTACTCCCTTTAACCCCTATACAGGGATCCGCAGCCTCCTGAAATAGTCCTAGTGTGGTTGACAGCTGATCCACAGGGGTCAGAGACACTGGTGCAAGGCACCGAAGGAACAGGCAAAACACATAGTAACAAGATGAGGTCAGAGTTCGTGCAAATCCATGAAATAGGTTCAAGGTCAGGGCTGGCAGATGAGGGTCACAACAGTAAACAGGCACAGATTGGTACACTGGAAGATAACAGGAAGAAGCAGACTTTTGCAAGGAACTTAGCAAGCCAGGAACCTAATTGCTCAGGCAAGGAAATTAGGTCAGCGGCACAGAGTTATAGCAATTAGAAGTAGTGTTCGAAACGCGAATATTTATCGCGAATATCGGCACTTCGAGAATTCACTAATATTTAGAATATAGTGCTATATATTCGTATTCTCGAATATTCATCATTTTTTTCATTCTAAACACATGATCCCGCCCTGCTTCCGGGCCAATGAGAAGGTAGCAACCAATAGGAATGTTGCCTACCCCTGTACTATATAAGAATTTTATTTTTACAGTTATGAGAGAGACAGCAGTGTCATTTCTGTGCTCTGTGTTTTGCTGTCACGTTAGTTAGTTAGTTAGTTAGTTAGTTAGTTAGTTAGTTAGCTCATATATATAATACAGATAGTTAGTGAGAGATAGCCAGTGTAGGTTAGATAGTGATATAGTGTAGCTGATAGCTTCCAGTGCAGGGTGTTAGGTAAGGTTCTGCTGTCCATACATACATGCTACAGACATAGTGCTGTGATGTCACAAGTTCACAACAATACTTAGTGCACCAATCACTAATATGTAGTCAGACCTTCAAAAATGTGAAGTTGCCTGTATTGCGCAAAAATATGCGCATCAATTGCCGATTTGCGCATCCGCAAATATATCGGAGCACACTATCTGTATATAAAGCTATTGTAATGTTCTGCCGTGCCAACCATTTTCTCCAGTCACAGGAAACTTCTAGCAGCTTGAAAAACATAGCAAAAATGACCCACGCCTTTATTGCGCACGTAATACGTGAATATTACACTGCCGATTTTCGCAATCAAGAAATAATCGTGAATTCGCGAATATATGATGAATATTCACCTAAATATCCGCAAAATATCATTAATTTGAGTATTGCCTCTGCCGCTCATCACTAATTAGAAGCAGCCATGCAATTGCACACAGAGCAAGGAGAGAAGGGAAATGGTAGTGAAGGCAAAAATGTGAGTAGTAGTTGTTCAATGAGTAATGTTTCCTAATAGCAGTAGTGGAGCAGCGACAGGCCACCTGTAACACTTGTACTTCTCTCCTGCTACTCCTTTGCATCTGATAAGTCTGCTACCTGTGAGCTTGCACATGTTTTCTCTTGTCCGACTCCAGATATAACCTGGGTCTCTAGTAGCCAAATTGTACCTACCTTGTAGTGTGCTCTGGTGAGCACCTAGGGGTAGCCTTAGATCCAGGGCCGGCTCCAGGTTCATGTGGGTCCTTGGGCGATAAATCCCAGTGGGCCCCCTTGAGGCATTTTTTTACATTTACATGTCCCCCTGTGGCTCCCACACGGTATAATGACCCCCAGTGGCCCCCTATACAGTATAATGATCACTAGTGGCCCTTCACACAGTATAATGACCCCCCCCCAATGCCACCACCCACAGTATAATGACCCCCAGTGGCCCCACACAGAGTATAATGACCCCACAGTGGCCCTCCATTCAGAATAATGACCCCCAGTGGCCCCCATACTGTATGGAGGGGCCACTAGGGGTCATTATACTGTATGGTGGTCACTGGGGGGGGGGTCATTATTTTGAATGGGGGCTCTGGGGGGTCATTATACTGAATGGAGGGTCATTGGGGATCATGATACTAAATGGGGGCACTGGGGGTCAATATACTGTGTAAGGGGCCCTCACAGTAAAATGACCCCACAGTGGCCCTCCATTCAGAATAATGACCCCCAGTCGCCCCCCATTAAGAATAATGACCCCCAGTGGTCCCCACACTGGAGGTTATACTGTATAGAGGGGGCACTGGGGGTCATTATATTGAATGGGGGCTCTGGGGGTCATTATACAGAATGGAGGGTCAATGGGGATCATTATACTAAAAGGGTGGCACTGGGGGTCATTATACTGTGTAAGGGGTTCTCACAGTGTAATGACACCACAGTGGCCCCCTCACATACCTATCATTGCTGGAGCGCAGGGGAGCCGGCGGTCCTGTCATTCACTAACCGCAGCTCCCTGTGCTCCTTCTCTCCTCAGGCCCACTGCAGCAGTGAGACACACATTATGACGTCACCGCTGTGTCGAGCCTGGAGGTGAGAAGGAGCTGTGCAGTGATATAGCTAGAACTGACTGGGCCCCACAGAAAATTTTAGTATGTCCCCCTAGTGGATTCACATCACATTTTTCCTGTCGGTTTGATGTATACAAATGTGCAGCACACCACATTTGTGTATCCTGCAGAGTCCAGTAAAAAAATGTGATGTGAACCCAGCCTTAGTGTCAGAATAAGCAATAGTACACAGCGGAGCAGAGAGGGAAGGCCGCCATGTACTGACAGAGCGCTGCCTGGCCTGGTGGTCAGGGGTGAGGACTGTGTTTCCCAAGTATCATTTATCTATTGGGAAATACAGGGCACAGTATAATACACTAGAATCTTTATACTACAAATATATTAGCCCTATCCCCGAATATTAGTTTAACTATTAGAATACTGTCGCTAAAATATAACTTTTATTTAGAAGATTGAAAAGGGTGTATTTCTACTGAAATGGATAAGAGGAAAATTTAATTGCCGTCCTAGATCACATTAACGCAAGGTGTGAGTACCATAGCATATACTCAGACCAGATCCTAGGAATGTGTCCACACAGTGAGCAGACTGAGTGTAAGGAGATAGGTAAGGTATATGTATGGTGATATACATTCCATTAAACCCCCCCTCTATATCATCCTCCCTGCACTCTACATAAACAGGTGTAGATAACAGGTAGTTTATCACTGATCCTGAATATGCTCCTTTAGATGGACACACTATTTAGAATGGCTACACTGCGGTTTGCTTCCTAACATTGAGGCATTCGCCTCGTGTGACTGTGCCCCCCCACCCAGTACTGGCACAGTCACATGACCCTGTGACGTTAGAAGGTCCTTATGGTAAATGCGGTTCAGACGCCACCATAATTAGAGGCAGAGAAGTGAGACAGGGACCCGGGGCCCTGAATGGACAGGAGGGGTGAACACAGCAAGTAGGGGCTCTGAGGGGGATTCATACAAAAAGTTGGGGCAGGAGGTCTTTGCAGGGCAGCAATAGGAGATAGGAGGGTGGAACAGAAGCTCTGGATACATGAGGGAGGAAAGGAGACAGCAGGGGCTCCATGAGGATGAGATAGGACAGGATATGGGGGGGGGGCAGGTGTCAGGGAGGCAAACTACTTATTGAGGCAGTAAAACAACTAAATAGCATGAAGTTGGTGGTCTACAGCATCCAGCAGCAGCTTGAAGAGTTCTCTGAACCCCGCTCCTCCTGTCCCACAGAGAAGAGACAGTCACAGTGCAGACTCACTGAAAACCTGTGTACACACTTCTGCTCCAGCTCTGCCGATCTCTCTCCTCAGGCAGCACATCCTGTGTAGAGGGGGCGTGTCTGAAGCTCTGCAGCAGCCAGCCTCATGTGACTCAGAGGGCCCACCAGAAGGGGTACTGCGTAAGTGAAATGACAGCAATGAGCGCTTCCATGGAATTCATGGAAGTGCTCATAGCAGCTCTGTGGGGCCCCCCAGGAGCAATGGGCCCCAGCACTTGCCCCTACCCCTCCCCTACCTGCTACACTTAATTTTAGAGCCACATTTTTTAATTATAATCCACTGTGATAAAAGTCTGAGATAGACGAAATGTCTTTTGGATATATGTCACTTCATGAGAACTCTTTATGGGTGTCCAAGTTTTTTCACATGGTTATCTGAACACGGACATAACAATTGTTACTATATGATAAAATGTGACTGGGCACACTCAGGAAGCCCGGACCATAAGGAAGTATATTTAAACTTGTAATTTATTCAGAGATTTTAAAAAAATATAACAACAGTGATTAGCAGTAAAAGAATAAAGCTAAAACGTGAACGAATGGTAATGATGATCACACTTTGGAGGATGCAAATAACTATAGCAGCAGCTGGTATTGCCGTGTGCATACTTCCTTATAGTCCGGGCTTCCGGTCCTAATCCGGTGTGCCCAGTCACATTTTATCATTTTCACATTTGGTTTAGTGGGTGTGACTAGTTGACTTGGTGCACCTCTTCTGATCTCACCTGTCTGTGTGCGACTTTTTATTTTACTATAATTGTTACTATATATTGGTAGTCAAATGCTTATAAAGACTTTTAAAAATTATGCAATATATTTGAGTGTCTTCAGAATATTTGTACCTTAACCACTTCCAGACTAGGCCATTTGCCCCCTTCCTGACCAGGCCTAATTTTGCATATCTAACAAATGTCACTTTATGTGGTAATAACTTTGGAATCCTTTTACTTTTCCAAGCCATTCAGAGACTGTTTTCTCGTGACACATTGTACATCATGTTAATGTTAAATTTGAGTCAATATGTTCCACCATTATTTATAAAAAAAAAAAAGTTAACAAAAATTTAAAAAATTTGCTGTTTTCTAAATTTGAATCCCTGCTTTTTAACCAGGCAGTGATACCTCATAATATACTCATTAATTAACATTCACCATATGTCTTATTTATGTTGGCATCATTTTGGTAATGTAAGTTTATTTATTTAGGATGTTAGAAGGTTTAGAATTTTAGAAGCAATTTTTGACATTAAGAAAATTTCCAAAATCTATTTTTTAAGGACTAGTTCAGTTCTAAAGTCATTTTAAGGAGCTCACATAATAGAAACCACCCATAGATATGCCATTTTAGAAATGACACCCCTCAAACTATTCAACTGTTCTTAACCCTTTAAGTATTCCACAGGAATTAAAGCAAAATAGAGGTGAAATTTAAACATTTCTTGCAGATTTTCCATTTGAATCAAATTTTTCCTGTAATACATCAAGAGTTAACAACAAAACAAACCTCAATATTTATTACCCTGATTCTTCAGTTTGCAGAAACACCCCACATGTGGATGTTGACTAAGCTGCATGATGGCTTATTTTTTGCGGGATAAGCTGTAGTTTTTATTGGCACCATTTTGGGGTACATTTGGCTTTCTGGTAGCTTTTTATCTTACTTTTTGGGAGGTGAACTCACAAAAAAAGCTGTATGGCGTCATTTTTCTATATTTATTTTTTTACACTGTTCACCTAATGGGGTAGATCATATGAAATTTTTGTAGATTCTGTTGTTACAGATGCCATGATTAGGGTTGAGCGAACAGTTCGAGCATAGTTCGGGTTCGTACTGAATTTTGGGGTGTTCGGGACCCGGACATTTTCAAAAAAGTTCGGTTTCGGGTCCGTTGTTCGGAGATTTCTTACCGCTTTCTGAAGGGCTGCACAGCAGCCAATCAGCTAGCGTTTTACTTCTTGCCCTAAGAAGCCATCACAGCCATGCCTACTAATGGCATGGCTGTGATTGCCCAATGGCAGCATGTGACCCAGCCTCTATTTAAGCTGGAGTGAATTAGCGCCGCACGTCGCACTGCTCCGATTAGTGTAGGGAGAGGATGCAGCTTCTGTGAGGGTGAGATTAGGCAGGGAAAAGTCATCAAAAACACCTAATAAAGTGATCGATCTACAGCTGTGAATCATTCAACTTCTGCTAGTTAATTGCTCACTGGTTTGTGCACCAGCACAAGCTGCCACCAAGTCCATCAATCCATCAATACTAGTTTTTTTTTTTTTGCTATATCCTACATCAGTGGCTTGGCTGTGCTTATTGTCACCCCTAGAAACTCAGGATAGAAATTTCTATATTTTATTAAGGGGTTAAATTCAATTGCCAAAATAGCAATCCCCTAAATCTGGTGTTCCAGCTGTGGCTAGCCAAGTGTAATACTGTCTGCTGTCTGGCAAAGGATAGATTTTTTTCTGTGGTGAAATTCAATTGCCAAAATAGCAATCCCCTAAATCAAGTGTCCCAGCAGTGACTGGCGAAGTTTAATAGTGTCCGGCAAAGGATAGAACATTTTCTGGGGTCAAATTCAATTGCCAAAATAGCAATACCGTAAATCTGGTGTCCCAGCAGTGGCTGGCCAAGTCTAATAGTGTCCGGCAAAGGATAGATAATTTTCTGCGGTGAAATTCAGTTGCAAAAATAGAAATACCGTAAATCTGGTGTTCCAGCTGTGACTGGACAAGTTTCATAGTGTCCGTCATAGGATATATTATTCTCTGCGGTGAAATTCAGTTGCAAAAATAGAAATACCATAAATCAGTGGTTTCAGCTGTGGCTGGCCAAGTTTAATAGTGTCCGGCAAAGGATAGATTTTGTTCTGGCGTGAAATTCAATTGCCAAAATAGCAATACCTTTAAATCAGTGGTTCCAGCTGTGGCTTGCCAAGTTTAATACTGTCCGGCAAAGGATAGATTTTAAATTGTTGGGTGAAATATTACCATTTTTGCCAGGTACAAACCCCTGCACTGCATAACTGACAGGAAACTTACAATTGGCGGTTACATTCTTGCATGTAATAAAGCCTTTTTGGGCTGTGAATCCAAAGGTAGTCGCCAATAACTGTTTTTTTAATTAAAATTTTTTTAAATAAATTAGTATAGACCCAAAAACATTGGGAAAATATTTAAAAATAAAACAAAGTGTAAGTGCACGGTAGTATAACAGTGGTTGGGTGAGGCCGGTATACATGTCTATTCTGCATAAGGTACAAACAAGTCCTGTGGGATCCATGCCTGGTTCTTTTTATTAAACAAAAGCTTGCCCACATTGTCTGTGGACAGGCGGCTGCGCTTGTCTATGATAATGCCACCAGCCATGCTAAACACACGTTCAGACAATACAGTGGCTGCAGGGTAGTCCAGCACCTCCAAGGCATAAAGGGCAACCTTAGGACATGTGTCCAATTTGATGACCCAGAAGTTGAATGGGGCAGACCCAGTGGCATAGCTAGAAAGGATTGGGCACCACAGCAAATTTTTGAATGGGGCCCCCCCCCCAGTAATTTTTGCGCAAACCCCTTCCTTTCATGCCGCCATGCCTGTGGCTACTAAAGATCGCTCTCTCAGACCAGGCCCAGCAGCTGTTCCATTCGCTTTCTACACTGTCTATACTGCCACTGTATATAATTTTATTGTATAATACTGTTAGTTCTCCTCCTTCTCCTGGATGGGCCCTTTCTAGGTCACGGCCCAAAAGCAGTTGCTTCCCCTGCTTCCCCTGTAGCTATTCCCCTAGGCAGACCCATCAGTCAGTACGTGTACTGTTCCACCATGTTGCTGAAATGCTGCCTCCTGCTAAGATGTTCCAGATCTGCTGGTGGTGCAGGTTGTTGTGGCACGATGACAAAGCTTTTCCACATTTTGCCCATGCTAACCCTGCCTTCTGAGGTGTTGCTGGTGACCCAGCTGCATTGGCAAATTCTTCCTCCTCCTCCTCTGCCTTCACCTTGTGCTTCCACTGAGTCCCCGGTGTCAGGTGTGAATGCCATCAGCTGCGTGTCTACTAGCGGGCTCATCTTCCTATTACACTCCAGTGAGGGAATTAAGGACGGCACGTTGTCCTTGTAACGGGATGCAGCAGGGTGGCCACCCAGTAATCAGCACAAGTTAGAATGTGGCAGTAACTGGGCGGTCGTTGCGCAGGCACTGCAGCATGTAGTCGCTCATGTCTGCCAGGCTGCCCAGAGGCATAGACAAGCTATCATCTTTGAGGGAGGTATATCGTCTGTGTCCTCTGTATCCCCCAGTGTTCCTCCTACTGCTGTTCCTCATCCTCCAGAACTGTGCCCTGGCTGGACAATTGTGTTCCAGGCCAGGGCCTATGTTGGTGGAGATACCCACCGTCCGAGCCACTTGTATTTGGTTGGCCTTAAGTTAAGGATAAGGCGTGTATATAGTTTTGTTTCTTTATATAGTTAGTTTAGCTGCCTTATAGTTATTTTAATATGTTTTTAAGTAAATTTGTAAATAGTTTGTTAATGGTTTGAGTGAAAGGGGGGGGGGGGGTGTTGAGTGTGTAGGGTGTAAGGCTGTTTGGGTTTATTTTCCATCCGCTTTCTACACTGTCTATACTGCCACTGTTTCCAATTTAATTGTATAATACTGTTGAGGGGGCCCTGGCAAAGTCTTTTAGTCCTCCTCCTCCTCCTGGATGGGCCCCTTCTAGGTCAGGGACCCAACACAGTGTGCTTCCCACGCTTCCCTGTAGCTACGCTCCTGGGCAAACCCATCAGTCAGTACGTGCACTCTTCCACCATGTTGCTGAAATGCTGCCTCCTGCTAAGACGTTCCAGATCTGCTGATGGTGCAGGTTGTTGTGGCGTGATGACAAAGCTTTCCCACATTTCGCCAATGCTAACCCAGCCTTTTGAGGTGCTGATGGTGACCCAGCTGCCCGTGAGCTGGCTTGGGTGCCACCCTGCTGAGAACACGGTTTCTCCTACTCCTCCTCATCCTACTTTGCCTCCTCATCCTCCAGAACTGTGCCCTGGCTGGACAATTGTGTTCCAGGCCAGGGGGACTATGTTGGTGCAGGAACCCACCCTTCGAGCCACTTGGATGTTACTGGCCTTAAGTTAAGGATAAGGCGTGTATAGAGTTATTTTTGTTTATATAGTAAGTTTAGCTGCATTATAGTTATTTTAATATGTTTTTAAGAAAATTTGTAAATAGTTTGTTAATGGTTTGAGTGAAAGGGGGGGTGGGGGTGTTGTGTGTGTTCGATTAACTAAATTGATTTTCACCGTTTGGTGTTTAGGAATTTCTGCACCCCAAATTCAGCACATGTGGCAGGCAGGGGATGTGTGTCAAACCGGCTAGGCCCAGACCTACTAGTATATTTCGCCCATTAGCGCACAACACCAGGCTGGGCTGGAGGCTCAGTGGCAGCAACCAATGGTCGGTCTGTTGTTCCATGCCTGTCCACAGCTCCTGTACGGTGCGGGAGTTGTCCCACAAACACACAAGTTTTAAAACAACCTGCTGTCGTTTCCCCCTGTCTGTGCTGCTGTGAGTGGTGAAGGTGTTACGCTGAGTGGATGAGGAGGAGGTAGAGGAGGAGGAAGCCGAGTAGGAAGAGGAGGTAACAGGATACAAAGAGAAATGCCCAGCAATCCTCGGGGGCGGAAGGACATTCACAAAAATGCTATCCGCCATTGGGCCATTGCTACATTTACCCACTGTGTTGTTGGTTATGTGGACGTTGCCACATAGCGTTGCACAGTGCTCACTTGATTTTGTCCGCCACTTGGTTGTGCAGGGAAGGGATGGCGCGCCTGCAAAAGTAGCGGCGGCTGGGATACACGTACTGTGGGATAGCCACCGCCATAAGGTTTTTAAAACTGTCCACCAGACAGAATGACAGCATTTCAAAGGACCAGGAAGTTTGAAATAAGGCATTCAGAGCCATGGGTAGGGGGGTACTTCCTCTTTCTATTTCTTTTGCTCTCCAGTGTTTGGGAGTTGGACAGCTGATAGCTGAATACTTCCATGGGATTTGGTGGAGATGCTTGGTGACAATGACAGATGTGGTGGCATTGCTGCCACATCCTCTGTTTGCTGGGTGACAGGTGCCACTGTCACTCACTTGGGCTCAAGTTTAGAATGTTTATTTATTATTTTTCTGTATTTTATTTTATGTAATTTCCCTATTCACATATGTTTGCAGGGCATTCACCTACATTTTGCTGCCTTTTGCAGCCATCTAGCCCTTTCCAGGGCTATTTTACAGCCATTTAAGTGGCCAAAAGTTTGGGTCCCTATTGACTTCAATGGGGTTCAGGGTGAAGTTCGGATCGAGTTCGGATCCCGAACTCGAACATTTTCGTGAAGTTCGGCTGAACTTTTCGAACCCGAACATCCAGGTGTTCGCTCAACTCTAGCTACGATACCAAATAGGTCTATTTATTTATTTTTTTTTTTAAGTTTTACACAATAAGAGCATTTTTAGAAAAGAATCATGTTTTTGTGTTGCCATTTTCTTAGAGCCATATATTTTTTTAAATTTTTCTGGCTATGGTCTTGTGTGAGGGCTTGTTTTTTGCGGGATGAGGTGACGTTTTTATTGCTACCATTTTGGGCTACATAAGATTTTTTGTTTGATTGATATTATGTTTTTTGGGCTACATAAGACTTTTTGCTTGATGTTTTTTGAGAGGTGACTATAAAAAGCTGTTTTGGCGTAATTTTTATTAGTTTTTTTTATGCTGTTCACTTGTGATCATGTGATATTTTTGTAGAGCCATTTGTTACGGATGCGGCAATACCAAATATCAGTGCGTTGTTGCTAGGGCTGGTTAGGGCTGGTGTCACCTGGTGCGGTAGAAAATAGTGTCACCCCACCCCCCCAGCACAACCCCCTCACCGGCGATCTGTCTGCTTAGCCCCCCCCCCCCTACGTTAGCTGTCTGTTTACTATCGAAACCCCCATCCATGTTATCGCTTGGGTTCAAAATATAGCACCCCCAACAGAGCCCTCGGCGATCTGTCTTCTGTCTGCTTAGCACCCCCCCACATATTTGCATAGATATTGCTGTATATTCTGTGCTATCCAGAATACAGCACCACATACCTTACATCCAGTAACTTCTCTGATGCAGACCTTCTCTTTCCTCATCTTCTCCTTTCAGACCAGACCGCCATGATGATTTTTCACCCATCTCTTGTCTCTGTAGTTTGACAAAAGACATCTTAGGTTCCTACTTTTCCATCATCCTCCTACCTTCACTAATTCAAAAGTGCCCCTGTTCTGTTTGCCAGTGCAAAAAAATTCCCTCAGTGCTGCCTGTTAAGCTAATGTCCCCATAATGTGTGCAAGTATAAAATACCCCTATCTAATGCTCTCCTCTTCCCCATAGAGCCCCCATATTGTGCCAGTATAAGATTCCCCCATAGTGTCCCCCAAAATGTGCCAGTATTAAATGCCCCTTCTTAGTGCTCCCATAATGTGCCTTTATAATATACCTCCATAGTATTCTTCTCCCCTCCAACACCATAGTGTCTCCATAATGTTCCAGCAATGCCCCCAGTAGATACCCCCATAGTGTCCCCCATGTGCCAGCAATGCCCCCATAGTGTCCCCCATGTGCCAGCAATGCCCCCATAGTGTCCCCCATGTGCCAGCCATGCCCCCATAGTGTCCCCCATGTGCCAGCCATGCCCCCATAGTGTCCCCCATGTGCCAGCCATTGCCCCATAGTGTCCCCCATGTGCCAGGCAATGCCCCATAGTGTCCCTCATGTGCCAGAAATGCCCCCAGTGTCCCCCATGTGCCAGGCATTGCTCTAAAGGGTCCCCCATGTGCCAGCAATAATGCCCCCAAGTGTCCCCTTTATGCCAGCAATGACCCCCTAGCGCAGCGCAGCCCAGCGAGTCACAGAAAAAAAAAACCCACTTATATTTACTTCCATGGCAACGATGCGATGCAGGCCTCTTCTGGCCTGTGTCCCGAGCAGTACGGCTCAGGCGGGGCGATGACGTCATCGTGCCGCCTGCGCCGGCCTCTGATAGGCTGCTGGCCTTGTGCCTGCAGCCTTTTAGAGGAACAGGGAAGGGATGCGCCTCTCCCTTACCCTGCTGCAGTGTTCATCAGGACGGCGATACAGATGAATGTAGGGAGATGAGAACTTCCATAATGCAAGCGCTCATCTCCTGGTGTTGTGACCCGTACCCGCTGCACCCCCCTCGCAACGCCACTGCCAAATATGTCTATTTTATTTTTTTACATTTTACACAATGAGAGCATTTTTAGTAATTCAAGTAAAGTATATTTATTTTTGTGTTGCAATTTTCTTAGAGACAATTTTTTTTACATTTTTCTGGCTATGGTCTGGTGTGGGGGCTCATTTTTTGTGGGATATGGTGACATTTTTATTTCTACCATTCAGGGGTACATACAACTTTTTGATCGATTAACATTATGTTTTTTGAGAGCTGAGGTAAATACAAAAACAGTTTTGGCTAATGTTTATTTTTTTTAATTTTTTTATGGTGTTTACACTGTTTTGGATGCACACAAGCTGTGCTAGCTTATCAACTGTATGCTCCAAATTACAAGTTGTTAGTTAGGGTACTTTTACACTTGCGGCAGAGGATTCCGGCAGGCAGTTTCGTCGCCGGAACTGCCCGTCAGATCCGTCTAACTGCATGACAACTGAAAGCATTTGTAGACCGATCCGGATGTGGATCCGTCTCACAAATGCATTGCAAGTGCAGATCCGTCTCTCCGTTTGCCATGCGGAAAGACTGATACGTCTATATTTTTTTTTACCGTTTTAAAGGTCTGCGCATGCGCAGACCGGAATGGCGGATCCGTTGTTCCTGTATTTTTAATGACAGTGACTGAACTGAAGACATCCTAATGCATACTGAACGGAGTTCTCTCCATTCAGAATGCATGAAGATGTGACTGAAGAGTTTTTTTTCCGGCATAGAGCCCTGACGAAGAACATCTATGCCGGAAAAGAATAATGCTAGTGTGAAAGTACTCTTAGTCGTGCATGACGGGAAAAAATCACACCGACCCTCTTCAAGGATCAAAGCAAAATTCTCTTGTTTATTAGAGGAAGTTAAGCAGTATATATATGTACATCAGAGGGGGTGTCCCCCTTGAGGCTTGTGGCATTGTTCCATTGGTCATTATACAAAAATACATTTTCCCTTCTGCGCAATTAGCATAGCTAAGGAATGTAAACTATAAATTAGTGGGGAGTGATCCTGCATGTCAGCGCCATCTTGTAATGGCTTCAGATCTTTTAGTCTCATATCCACAACAACCTGATGGGGTGATACTTTTATAGAGCTGGCCGTCACGGACGCGGCAATACCAAATATGTCTATTTTATAAAAATTTTTCTATTTTTAACATTTTTTAAATGACTTAATTGGGGAATTTTTTTTTTTTACATGTGAACCTTTTTTATCCTTTTTTTTTATAAAACACTTATTATTAAAAAAAAATTATTTTACACTTTGTGTCCCCCCACAAGGTCATAAGGTTTTTTTTTTTTTACTATTGATTTCTCCTGTAACTGGGGCTGACATAGTAGCCCCTGCTACAGGGGAAATACACCCCCCTCCCCACCCAGAGAGGCTGTACAGCAGTATACAGTGCTGTACAGCCTTAGTGCAGGAATGGTCGTGGTCTGTGGAATACCCAGCAGCTCCTGCACTCCCCCGGGCCCCGGCGGTCACATGACCACCGGGACAGAACAGGAAGCGGCATATTGCTTCCTGATCTGTATACACGGTCTCGGTCTTCTCTCTGTGGTGCAGCTGCCATCCCTGAAAGGACGTTCCAAAAGATCCGATCAGAGTTAAACCCGACCTCCCAGGATGTTTATAGTCAATGGGGGTGGGAAGTGGTTAAGTTAAAGTGACCAGTCATCAGCTGGTGAAGATTAGGGTGGGCACACTGGCCCTTAAAGAGTTGGAGACCATGCGCCCCATGGGCAGAGAGAGAGGCCTCACTAACAAGAAGCAGGCCACTGCTTGCATGTGTTACAGCAGTGGGTGTGGAACCACTGTACCAACCAACCGGTTTGACTTTTTGTTATGCTGGTGCCCCCCTGGTATTCATCGTTTAGATCCTATACAGGGATCTGGACTGCAGGGAACCACCAGAGTGTTACCTCCTGGAATAGTTCTGGTGTAGTTGGCAGCTGACCAACAGGGGTCAGAGACACAGGGCACCAAGGAATCAGGTAAAACATGGGATGCAGAAGCTGGCAGGAGCACATATACTTATGGGTGCAGGGAGTGCAGTCTTACAGGCCTTAGCCTGTGAGCAGGAGGAGAGTTAGCCTGGTAGCTAAGCCTACAAGAAAGAAGAGGAGAGCAGGACGTGGGTCCAGGCCCCTGGAAGGCCAAGACAGGGGACTGGTGAGTGGAGCAGCGGCCTCAAGTGTCCACTGTAAAAGCGTGGAGGGATAGAGCTACTTTAGTGGCCAGGCCTGCCAGAAAAAAGGTGAGAGGGGCCAGTGAGTCCACGCAACCAGAGCTTGGAACAACAGAGTGGGTGAGCAGAGCCCGTGGCCACTGTTGTAACACTATCCTTATCTGTATTCAATTATGTGTTATTTTCAAGGGCCGTGATTGATTCCTGACTTCTTTTACTACTCAATTGTTTACCATGTACCTTCATGTTATGATAAAGGCTTCCTGTGTTAGCTGAAACACATCAACTGTACACGTTTCCTGTGTTGGATTTTAAGTGATTTTCTAAGAAAGACTCGGAAATTTCGATGCTGGAGTTCTTCTACATTTTCTTTACTTACGGTGTTTCCTGCACTTCTGTGCATCCTCTGGTAACTGGTGAGCTAGCTGGTCTGGTGTTCAATTACCAAAAAAGTATTTGTAGAATAATTTCTACTTCTGGCTAAAGTGTGGGTATGGCTTAGGAAGTATTTTTGGGTATTTGGTGCATTACATTTTTCACCTTTATTTGATATGTTTTATAGGTTCACAATTCAGAACTTGGATTTTTTTGGAAGAAAATAATAATAATAATAATCGCAAATTTATAATGAAGAAGGAAAGTATTACTTTTGCAGATGCAAAATGTTTATTCGGTTTATCCGAAGCACACATTTTTTTTATAAGCAATCATATTATGCGTTTAGGAAGATGAGAAATAATCTAGAAGTTAGGTCCAACACTTATTAATAAGTTAAATAAAAGAATATCAAGTTTACTAAAGGATCAATTTTCAAAGGTTTACAGGATTCTCTCAAAATATAATACAGACTCTGCCTTTCACAAGATGGGAGAAAAATGGTTAAAGGATAGAGTTATGGTTAATTAGGAGGAATGATAAAGGATTTTTTTGATTTCTTTTAAATTAGCAGTCTTAACAAATTCAGTTTCAAATTTTACAAAGACTTAGCTAAGCGATTAAAACAGAATAAATGGAGAGACTCAAATAAATGTCCTGAATGTAAAAACATACAGGCAGATTGGAAACATATAATATGACGCTGTCCTAAACTGGTTAAATACTGGTTGTCTGTTATTGACTATATTGTAAAAACAAATGTGGAGATTTCATTCCTTTTAACATATATACACTACTCACAAAAAGTTATGGATATTTGGCTTGTGGGTGAAATTTCAGGATGAGCCTAAAATGCACTTACAGGTGAACTAAATGTGACCTTCTCTAAACTTTTGAATGCGCTTGTCCAACTCTTCAATGTTTCAGTACTTTTTGCACAACTTGTTGTTCTCCAACAAGGAGCTTAACAGCAAAATTCACAATAGGCGTTTCATCCATGAATCACCCAATATATTTCCTGGTTCAATTAGAATTGGTATTTAAACAGTCCTCCTCATCATGCTGTTCACATTTTGACATCATGAGACCAAGACGACACCTAACAATTGATCAACAGTACCTCGCCATTGCGAGGCTTCAAGTAGGATGTTCTCAGATCGTAGTGGCCACTGAGCTTAGAGTGACACAGAGTGTCATCAGCAGGTTGCAACAGATTTACAGAGAGACTGGAAGAGTCACAGAAAAGCATAGAAGTTGATGTCCTTTGGCCACATCCCATACTGATGACAGCTTAATTGTGAACAATGCCCTGCGGAACCGGATGATGAATGCCACACAACTCCAGGCACATTTAAGGAAGGTGAGAGGCACCCAAGTGTCACATCAGACCACTGTAAGGGTACCTGACCACACCACCGAGCACAGGCGTCATTGTCTTGCATGGGCTAGGGAGTATCTACACTGGACGAGGGACCAGTGGGCCTCAGTGCTGTTCACTGATGGAGGTCGACTCACGCTTAGCAGAAATCATAGCCACCAACGATGTTGGAGGTGTCAAGGAGAGTGCTATGCATCAGCCACTGTTGGCACCAGATGAGCCTTTAATGGTGGTGTTACAGCGTGGACAGGTGTGTCTAGTTAATACAGAACTGCCCTACACTTTGTGAATGGCACATTGACAAGCCCATACTACTTAAATAACATCATTAATCTAGTAATTGTGCCTCTGCATAAACAACACAGGCCTAATTAGAACTTCATGGACGTCAATGGGCCAGCTCATCGAGGTTGCATCATTAGGGAACGGCTGCTGGAGACTGGGGTACCTCAAATGGAGCGGCCTGCATTTTCTCCAGACCTGAATCCCATTGAAAACCTATGGGACCATCTGAGTCACTGTGTAGAGGCTCATAACTCTGTGCCCCAGAACCTCAATGACCTGAGGGCCACCCTTCAAGAAGAGTGTGGTGCCATGCCTCAGCGGACAACAAGATGACTTGTTAACAGCATGAGACGTTGTTGTCCAGCTTTAATTTATGCTGAAGGCCACTTCAGAATATATTGGTACATTGACATATTTAGTGGGGGTATACCCACCTCTGTTGTTGGCTTTTGTGTCAATAAATTGTTTGAGATGAGGAAATCACCATTGCATGCTTCTACCTAAATGCCCTACTTTTATGAATTAATATCACTGCAGCGTAAAATTACTAGAAATTTTTCCGAAATTCGATTCACCAGTTCGCCAAATTTTTTGGGAACAATTTTTTTTTCGATCTGAATATATTCCTTGCAGTAACGCGCATAGGGAGTCTGCTTTGGTAGTGAAATAATACTGCGAGTCCGTATGACATTCAGATAACAGGCGTCGCTCTTAGAATCACTGCACACTTCACTTATTTGTGCAGTCACGGGGCCAAAACTGACCAAATAATTCAAGTATGAACTGTAGACATTGACCCCATTACGCTCACATTACCTTCTTTAATAGTGTACAATCTGTTTATTGGTTGCAGTTCACTCTAGGTGGCGCTATATGCTTGAGAGTTAACAGAACTGAACTGGAACATTCTTTAGGATACAATGGTCGCTTAGTCCTCAGGTCAGTGTTGACGTGACACCTCTGGGACATCACACTGCTCTTTGGAACAGCCTCCCAATAGTCTTTCACTTATAAGCATTTTAAAAAGGCCTCAAGCCACAGATGTCATCTTCTTATACTCAGGAGAAGGGCCACTGTAAACCTAGCCTCTACAACAATAACTTTTCATATTGTCCGCTTAGCCTATTCCAACCCAAGTACTCTAAAGTTGCTTACTGTCTACTTCCCAGTGTTGTTCTGCAGGGCCCCATAGGATGGCACCTGATGGGACTGCCTCTGGATCTCCCTAAAGCACAAAGGGTCACCCAATACACTTTTGGTCTACCATCACTGAATTTATTTGTTTTATTTAAAGGGGTTCTTCACTTTGTTACAACTGATGATCTATCCTCAGGATAGATCATCAGCATCTGATCGGCCGGGGTCCAACACCGGGGACCCCCGCCGATCAGCTGTTTGAGAAGGCAGCGGCGCTGCAGGAGCGCCGTGGCCTTCTCACTGTTTACCGCTGCTAGCGCCCCACCCAGTGACGTCACGACTTGTATCAAGTGGCGTGGGCGGGGCTAAGCTCCATTCAGTGAACAGAGCTTAGCCTCACCCACGCCACTTGATACAAGTCGTGACATCACTGGGCGGGGCGCTAACAGCGGTAAACAGTGAGAAGGCCGTGGCGCTCCTGCAGCGCCGCTGTCTTCTCAAACAGCTGATAGGCAGGGGTCCCCGGTGTTGGACCCCGGCCGATCAGATGCTGATGATCTATCCTGAGGATAGATCATCAGTTGTAACAAAGTGAAGAACCCCTTTAATTACAACCATTAGTATTATTAAATAGTTGTAATACATGCTCATAGTATGATGGAATTGATCACTGACGATGATGGAATTGATCACTGATGTGTCGTTAGTATGTGCTCATGGTTTGCCGGGATTCAGTTATTATGCAGAGGTAAAATTAAAGAGGTTTTCTGGTATTTTGATACTGATGACCCATCGTCAGGATAGGTCATCAGTATCTAATCAGTGGGAGTCCTCACTTCTATGAGGCTGAGCGCAATACCAAGCACAGCTACTATGCAATGTACAGCGCTGTGCATGGTAAGCACAGAGAAGGCCACCGCAGTCAAAGCACCGATGCCTTCTCAGACAGCTGATCGGTGGGGTCCCGGGTGTCGGATGCCCACTGATCAGCTACTGATAAAGGCTAGGTCATCAGTTTAAATATCCCTGAAAACCCCTTTAAGTAATAGTGTGCAGGTATTGTTTGTATGGTGGTATGATTGTATATGTGCAGGTAGTAGCCTTATGATGTCATTTTTGTTCTCCAGTTTGTCTCTAAAAATATTTTGGATTGCCAAGGAAATAGAAAAAAATCAAGTTGGCAATGGGGTCGCCCATCCACCTTTTCTCCTACAAAGGATAAGTGCTTGGGTGGGTGAACAAGCATTCGGTAGTCTTAAAGGAGTATTCTCATCTCAGCCTTTCATCTCCAAGATTGTAAAACACACAGAAAGTGCCAGATAGGGGTGGACAGACTTCTAGAAACATCCCATAAAAGTAAATGGGAGGTGCACAAACATAGTAGCACAGCAAACTGTTTCCATACCATTTCCGTAACTCTGCCCAACCCTGGCCGGTGCTTACTGTGGTTATTCCCATCTCTGCTATGAAAGATCGGGATGGGAATAATCCTTTAATCTCAAATTAGGTACATGTAAGGGTCAGAGCTAACACATGGAAGGAACCATATTATAAAATACCCTAAGGGAAATGTGTCACCAAAAAGTTTATTAGCCTGTTAAAGCCAGATATTCCCACATCTCCTTTTTTTCTAATCTGTTTTTATTTTCTGATCACAGATTTTTTTTACATTTCCTGAACATTATTATGGGGCTGTCTTCTTGCCTCAGCTGTGACAGTTAAAAAAATTGCTTTACAGCAGCCCCATGGGCGATAGACACAATGACAGGAGGGGACTCTATTTACTTCTATGGGAGAGTTTTCAAGGCATGCTCTGTGCCCTATGCAGAGGTGGAAAGAATAGATAAGCTCTGACACTCCGATATTGTGAATAGTGGATCTTGTCTTATCTATACACAGAGCCAGATTACAAGCCAGATTAGAATGAGTTAACTTCAGTAAAATGATCTGTACAGGCCAAAAAGTCGCGACAATTATTAGACATAGTGGCCAGTGCAAAAACTGCAGGATTTTTTGTTTTAGTTTAAATATAAAAAGTGCCATGAAAAATTAAAAATATCAAAAATTATTTAAAGATGTTTTAAACATAAAAAGTTATTTAACCACCTTATCCCCCCTAGCTTAAACACCCTTAATGACCAGGCCACTTTTTACAATTCTGCAATACACTACTTTCACCGTTTATTGCTCCGTCATACAACTTACCACCCAAATTAATTTTACCTCCTTTTCTTTTCACTAATAGAGCTTTCATTTGGTGGCATTTCATTGCTGCTGACATTTTTACTTTTTTTACTATTAATAAAAAATGACCGAAATTTTTGCAAAAAAATGACATTTTTCACCTTCTGTTGTAAAATTTAAAAAAATAAAAATAAAAAAATACATTTCTATATAAATTTTTCTCTAAATTTAATGTTCTACATGTATTTGATAAAAAAATCCAACAAGTGTATATTTATTGGTTTGGGTAAAAGTTATAGCGTTTACAAACTATGGTGCAAAAAGTGAATTTCCGCATTTTGAAGCAGCTCTGAATTTCTGAGCACCTGTCACGTTTCTTCAGGTGCTAAAATGCCAGGATAGTATAAATACCCCCCAAATGACACCATTTTAGAAAGAAGACACCCCAAAGTATTCGCGGAGGGGCATGGTGAGTTCATGTATCATTTCATTTTTTTTTGCAAGTTAGCAGAAAATGACACTTTGAGGAAAAAATAAAAATAATAAAGTTTTCATTTCTGCTAACTATGCCCCTCAGTGATTACCTTGGGGTGTCTACATTCCGAAATGGGGTCATTTGTGGGGTGTGTTTACTGTTCTGGCATTTTGGGCGGGGCTAAATTGTGAGCAACCTTGTAAAACCTAAAGGTACTCGTTGGAATTTGGGCCCCTTTGCGCACCCAGGCTGCAAAAAAGTGTCACACGTGTGGTATCGCCGTACTCAGGAGAAGTAGGGCAATGCGTTTTGGGGTGTATTTTTACATATACCCATGTTGGGTGAGAGAAATATCTCTGTAAACTGACAACTTTGTATAAAAAATTTAAAAAGTTGTCATTTACAGAGATATTTCTCACACCCAGCATGGGTATATGTAAAAATACACCCCAAAACACATTGCCCTACTTCTCCTGAGTACGGCAATACCACACGTGTGACACTTTTTTGCAGCCTGGGTGCGCAAAGGGGCCCAAATTCCAATGAGTACCATTAGGATTTCACAGGACATTTTTACGCATATTTGTTTTTTTTTTTTTTTTTACAAAGTGTCATATTCCACTAACTTGTGACAAAAAAATAAAAATTTTACATGAACTCACCATACCCCTCACGGAATACCTTGGGGTGTCTTCTTTCTAAAATGGGGTCACATGTGAGGTGTTTGTACTGCCCTGGCATTTGAGGGTCTCCGCAATCATTACACGTATGGCCAGCATTAGGAGTTTCTGCGATTCTCCTTATATTGAGCATACGGGTAATAATATAATATAATAATACGGGAGATTTTTTTTTTCCGTTCAGCCTCTGGGCTGAAATTTTTTTTTTTTTTAAAAATGAACGGCACAGATTTTTTCATTCGCATCGATCATCGTGGATGAAAAAAATCTCTGCCAAAATCAGTGACTGCGGTGTGGTGGGCTGGGCGCTAACTACCTAACAAGTAGCCAACTAACTGGCGGTGATTAGGGACCCTTATGCCCTATTCACGCGTCCGCAATTCTGTTTGCGGAACGGAATTGCGGACCCATTCATTTCTATGGGGACAGACTTTGTCCCGCTCGGATCCGGAATTACGGATCCGCACTTCCGGGTCTGCACGTCCGTTCCGCATAAATATAGAACATGTCCTATTCTTGTCCACAATTGCGGACAAGAAAAGGCATTTTCTATATAGTTCTGGCAATGTGCAGATCTGCAAAATGCGGAAAGCACATTGCCGATGTCCGTATTTTGCGGATCCACGGATCCGCAAAACACATATGGACGTCTGAATGGAGCCTTACAGGGGTGTGATCAATGACAGGGGGGTGATTAGGGAATCTAGATGGGGTGATCAAGGGGTTAACAAGGGGTTAATAAGTGACGGGGGGAGGGGAGGGTAGTGTAGTGTGGTACTTGGTGCCAGCAAATGGGACCCCCAGAGGACCAGGTAGCAGGTATATCAGACGCTGTTAACAAAATAGTGTCTGATATACCAGTTTGATGCGATTTATTTTTTTATATGGATCATCGCTGGCAGGCTGCAGTATAACTGCCGAGACGCGCGCCACTGTGAACGCGCGTGTGCGCGTTCACAGGAAATCTCACGTCTCGCGAGATGGCGCACGGATGCGTCCAGCCAGAGCAACAGGACCGCCGGCCGGACGCATCCGTGCGTTAGGCGGTCCTGAGCTGGTTAAACAGCAGATCATTTTCTGATGACACATTCCCTTTAAGTTTTTCTAGTGGAGGCAATGGCATGATTTCAGTTAAGGAACTCTAATCAATGTTCGATAAAAATAAAAAAAAGTTTTCCATGAAATTCTCCTTTAAAGCATATCGCTTACAGTAGCCACTATTCATTGGGATGATGTATTTTTTTATGTGAGATCAATCCAGAGGCGTGAGTAAAGGATGTTCCACAAAGTTTACATGTATAGGGCTTTTCTCCTGTATGTATCCTTTTGTGAGTTACAAGATTCGAATTACAGCTAAAGCATTTTCCACACTCCACACATTCATATGGCTTCTCTCCAGTGTGGCTTCGATGATGTATGTTTAGGCTTTTCTTGCAAATAAAACGTTTCCCACATTCTGCACATTGGAAAGGCAAATCGCCATCATGGATCTTCTTATGTCTTAAAAGATCAGAGTTCACTTTATACCGTTTATCACATTCAGAACAAGCAAAGGGTTTCTCCCCTGTGTGATTCTTCTGATGGTTCACCAGAGCGCTTTTATCTTTGTAGCTCTTTCCACACTCCAGACAATTGTAAGGCTTCTCCCCTGTGTGAGATCTCTGATGTGAAAGAAGTTGTGTGTTGCGAAGAAAGGCCTTTCCACACTCAGAACACACACATTTCTTTACTCCACCATGGATTTTCTTGTGTCTAAACAAACAATCATTATCTCTGAAACGTTTTCCACATTCTTGGCAAGCATATGGCTTTTCTCCAGTGTGGATCCTTTCATGGACAAGCAGACGTGCCTTGGTTCTGTAAGACATGTCACATTCTGAACAAGAAAATGGTTTCTCACCTGTGTGGACCATTTTGTGTTTCTCAAGATCACTCTTCATCACAAAACTTTTATCACATTCTGAGCATTTAAACTGTCTGGTCCCACCACTATGTATGCGCTGCTCATGCAAGATCAGGGCTATTTTCTGTGTAAAACATTTGCCACAGGTTTTGCACTCAAATGGTTTATCCCCTGTGTGGGTTCTCTTGTGCTGTGAAAGATGACCTTTCTTGTTAAACACTTTATTGCATTCTGCACATTGATACAATTTTTCATGGGTCTTCTTGTGCTCAATAAGTTCAGACTTGTCCTGGTAACGTTCTTGGCATAATGGACATTGAAATATTTCCAACCTAGTATGGATTTCTTCATGATGAGCAAGCTCTGATTTAGTATGAAAACATTTTTACACTCACTACAAGCAAATGACTTTCCACCAACATGAATCTTCTGATGACAAAGAAGATGCGATTTTCTAGCAAAACATCGGTCACATTCCAAGCACTTAAAGGGTTTCTCCCCAGTACGAGTCATCCTATAATAGTAAAGTTGTGAAGTAGGTTTAAAGCATTTCCCACATTCAGGGCACTCAAAGGCTCTCTCTCCTGTGTGGACAACTTGATGCTGACGTAGTCGGGTCTTGGTAGGGAACCCTTTACCACATTCAGGGCATGGAAATAAATTTGCAGATGTGTGCGTGACTTGGTGGGCTTGCAGAGAGGATTTGGTAATGTAGCTCCTTTCACATTCAGAACATTTGTAGGGTCTTTCTCCTGTATGACTTTTTTGATGCAATGAAAACTGGAATTTTAATCACTCATGTACAAAACCACGGCAATGGATTTGATTGTGGCCAGTCATCTACCTGTTGGGAAATACAGAATGAGGTTAAAATAATAATTAATGTGATAAACAATTATCTATAGTTACCAGTCTGCATTGGCTTACTTTGATCCACATTTATCAACTGTTGTATGTTCTTTGTTGCACCTTTAAACCTAACATTATATCTAGGAGTGCTACTCCTGTTTTTCTACACCATCCAACTTTCCTTGCCACCTTTTTTGTGTCATTTTAAAGTGTCTGAGAGCTGCCAGGAGGGAATTCTGAGGTAATTATGCAATCCTGTAATTTACAAGAAGTCAGCTACCCAGGAGAGACTGGCCTTCTGTCTACACAGGAGATCCAGGTCTGGACTGGTGATCTGACTGAGGTGACACAGATGCCCATAATTACATGATTCAATATGTATGGATGCAGCTAAGCTGGAATTAAGCAAATGACACATCTATACTATTTCTGGTGTGTTAGCACCCCCTGAAAAAAAACAAATGCAACTTTTTGTTGCAATACTTATAAGAAGATGCCTGACAAAACATTTTTTTTTTGAACAATACATTTTTATTATTTTCACAGAAAAGTAAGGTTACAATCACAATTGAAATGATACATAGGTATGAAATAAGGAATACCAGAAAATCAAGAATACAACTTGTATATAATTGCATATGTAATCTGATTATCCAAAGTATATAGCAACTTAGGTATTGTATTTATCTAATTATTTAGATTATGATCTAATGAAGGCATTGGAAGGAATCTTACATTTAGAGTGGTCAAGCCAGGCCTTCCATTTTATAATGAAAGACGCTTTTGAATTCCTAGAAGATGCCCATAACCCTTCATGCAGACAAGCGTTATCTATTTCTTTTAAGATTCTATTAATATTAGGTAACTCATTCGATTTCCAGCATGCTGCTATTTTGGATTGAGTAGCAAATATAATATGACCTGTTATTGATCTAATTTGTGTAGGTAGGTCCGACAGACCTATAGAAAGTAAGGCCAATTTAGGTGAAGGGTTGATAGGTGTTGGTAAAAGGGAAGAAATAAAATAAAATATGGTACACCACAACTTTTTGATTGGGGGGCATTCTCACCACATATGTATGTAAGTACCTGGTGCTGAGGTGCATCTTCAACATTCAAGAGGGTGGTCAGGAAAGAATTTGTTCAGAGAGAGAGAGAGAGGTGTTCTGTACCATCGGTATAGAATTTTTCTAGCCCCCTCTAGATGGTCCGAGCACCTTGATAGTTTAGAAACAATTGTAAAGGCTTCACGCCATTCCTCATCTAATATGGTAGCGCCTAGATCAGCATTCCATAAATCAAGGATACAAGAGAGAGAATTGAGTGAAGACTCTTTTAGGAGTTGATAACCTTTAGTTATACCTTTGTCCGTGAGTTTGGCCGACAGGAGCCAATCAAATAGAGGTGAGTTAGTTGGCGTACACGTAAAAGTTTTAGAGGATTGTAGCAAATGCCTAATTCTTAGGTATTTATATAAATCTTTATTGGGGATACCGTATTGACTGTGAATCTGGACGAACTCGATAAAAGTGCCGTCTCTCCATAGTTGAGAAGTATTAGTAATACCTAGATTTCCCCAGTTCTCAATGTCTAGATCTGAGAGAGCCAATTCACATATCTTCAATGGTGCTGAGGATATAGAGGTGGAAACTTTCTTATCTAGTCTAGCTAGAGAGTACCATATCTTATTAATCGCTACTAAGGTAGATAAGGGTAGGACCTTTTGAATACCAAAGGCTGCTGCCGAGGATAGATGCAGTAGTACATTGGACGACCCCAAGAAATGTTTTTCCAAAAGGACCCATTTTTTGGTTGAGTCTTCTTTAATTAGATATCTGAGCTGGTCTAGTATGGAAGAGAGATAATAATGTCTGATTGAAGGTACATTTAGACCTCCTGATAAAAGGGGTTTGTATAGAATGTTAGCTTTGACTCTAGATCTAAGTTTCCCCCATATGTGTTGGTTAATTAATGATTGAAGTTTTCTCAAGAAAAAATTGGAGTTGTGATTGGGATATTGCGGAACATGTAAATAATCTTGGGGAGGATAACCATTTTGATTGAAGCCATTCTACCCAACCAAGACAAAGAATCCATGCGTAAGTTATCAAGCGATTCTTTTACTTTTTTGAGAAGAGGCCAGAAATTAGCATTGAATAGTTTGTTTGTAGGATAGGTTAGTTGGATGCCCAAATATGTTCAGGATTCGCTAGCCCAAGGGAATTTGTACAAGCTGGAAATTGAACGCTTGTTTGAAGGGGGGGGGGGGGGGGAGACCTAAATCAAGCATTTCAGACTTATTGACATTTACTTTATGGAAGGAAGCTTCGCCAAATTTAGTTATGATTTCATTAATAGCAGACAATGAAGAGGTGGGGTTAGATGTAATGATTAAAACATAATCTGTGAATAGTCCAATACGATGGTCTATGTCTTCAGTGTTTAGACCTTTGATGAGCGGGGAGGTTCTAATATGTTCCGCAAAGGGTTCCATAGCATGGGCAAAAATTGAAGGGGACATGGGACACTCCTGTCTGGTTCCATTTTTAATATTAAATGGAGCAGACATGAAACTGGAAGAATATACTGAGGCACTAGGATTGGAGTAGAGTGACATAACTGCAGACAGAAAGAAGTTTCCAAAGCCAAATTTTTTCAGGGTGCTATGAATGTAATCCCAGTGGATCCTGTTGAACGCCTTCTCCGCATCCAAAGAGAGGAGCAGAGAAGGCATCCGAAAGGAGTGAGCCACATCCAATAAATCAATGAATCTTCTCGTCCTGTCGGAAGTCTGTCTATTTAAAACAAATCCTATTTGATCATTTGAGATTAGGGAGGGGAGAATATTAACCAATCTTTTTGCTAGAATTTTCCAAAGATTTTTACATCAGAATTTAGTAGTGATATAGGCCTAAAATTTGCTGGTCTATCTGGGGATTTGCCAGGTTTCGGTAGGGTTATAATTAAAGCGTGCAGCATATCTTTAGGGATGTAACCTTGAGAGGCAATTAGGTTGAAAGTTCTATTCAAAAAGGGAGTCACAATATGGGAAAATATTTTGTAATATTCATTTGTAAGCCCGTCTGGTCCAGGGGATTTATTAGATTTAAGGGATTGAATCGCCTCAGATATCTCAGATGAGGAAATTCTTGCATTGAGTGTTTGACTCTGTGATGGGGTTAATGCTGGTAAAGAAATACCGTTAAGGAAATTATCAATAGTTTCTGATGTGGGTTGGAAGGTTTCCTGAGAATTTTTCAAGTTGTAAAGGTCAGAATAGTACTTGGCGAATTCATCCGCTATATGTTTGGGATTAAACAGTTTTTTCCCTTGTGTATTATATAGAAAGGGAATTCTGTTTTTTGCCTCCCTTTTTTGATTCTATTTGCTAGAATTTTTGTTTGATGCTTTATTTCCCTGCGAATAGTGATCAGATTTAATTTTGCGGAGATGGAATTCGTGCTTGTCGTGGAGATGTAGGTATAAGTGACGTCTAGCTGTTTTTAGTTTGCCTATAATATTTGGGTCTAGACTCCAAAACTGTGGAGTATTTATTGACAGTCGGGCAGGGGTTAACCTAGTGGATGTCCAGTTCGTCCGTATGCATGGTTTGACAAGTGCATTAGACAAAAATATTTCGGTGTTTGTGATGGATTCCGCCTCACTCTCACAAAAGTGTTCGTCACAAATGGTGCAGGACGTTCGCCTAAAGGTGGGAGATTCTCACCAAGAATCCATTTCGTGTTTTGTGCTGGAGGGTCTGCCTGCTCCTCTGGTGCTAGGTTTACCGTGAATAACGAAACATAACCCTACCATTGATTGGCAAGCGAGGCAGATTCTTAATTGGAGTGATTTTTGCATAGACAACTTTCTTATCACATCGCTTTCTGGTGTAGCCACTAAAATAGTACCTTCTTTTATTTCGGATTTTTCTGATGTATTCTCTGAAAGTGGAGACCAGGAGTTACCTCCACATCGGGAGTATGATTACTCAGTCAACCTTATTCCAGAGGAAAGAATGTGGGTTCCTGTGACCAACTTTAATGCCAGTCGCCCTGTGAAGGCCTTTCACAGGGCGCATCCTGATAAAGTCGGCCCTGGGTGTCCGGAGGTCACCCGTAGAGGGGGGGAGGTTGTTCGCTTATGTGTGTTGTTGTCTAGGCCTCAGTGAGATGCTGGTTCCTTCATCTGGGGAGGAACCAGTAGTCTCATCCCCTGCCACCACTCCTAGAGTATTTCCACTTTCTGGGTCTACTCAAACTGGCAGGAGTCAGGGAGAAGTCTAGGGATTCCTAGGAGGTAACCATCCCTCTCTCTTAGCTTTGAGGCCTAGACTCCGGTCTATTCCTTCTGTTTGTTATCTGGTGTTATCCCCTCCCCGTGACATGTAGATGGTGGGCTATTCAAAGTCTTTGCAATTTTACAAGGAAGGACATTTTTCTGAAGTTGTTCAGTAATTTTTAGATGTCGTTTTTCACAGATTGGTGAACCTCTGCCCATCTTTGCTTCTTATAGACTCTGCCTCTCTAACAGTCTACCCAGTGACTTTTTTTTCTTTTTTTTTGTCACGGTAAGTGGGCCTATGCTCTTTGATCAAACTGTATACTAATGCCTCATTTATGCACAGCATAGAATGTATTACAAATTGGGCTGAAATGCCATGTAATTATGCTGAAAGACAGTCGTTATATCAAAAGCATAGTACTGAGGATGTGCGATCCAGATTCACTCTTTTGTGTTATAAACAGCGGGAGTACTCTAGGGCCGCCACAGAAAATTGTGCTCGGGTAAGAGATGGGTATAGGATTTATTTTTAATTTTAAGAGATTGTAGAGGTTGTCTGAGATTTTTTATTATTTTGGATAACCCTTGTAATTATGGAGAGTAATTTCTATGGTAACATGTCTGAATGGATTGTACATATCCAGTATGGAAAAGAATAAGGCTACATGTACACAAACGTTAAAGAGGACCTTTCATCAATTTAAATTCACTGAAATAACACTCCTACCTAATAGTGCGGCATCCACTGATGTTCCCCATTGAGCGAACTTGAGCTCCTTCTCCCTGGCTGAGAGCCGAGCGCTGCGATTGGCTGCGCTCTCAGCCAGGTAGACTAGCACACACGCCCAGAGCAAAATCTTTAGCAACGCCCCATACAAAAGTCTGCCTCATTTGCATATGAGGCGGCAAAAGAAACGGGGCTATTATTAATCAATTCGGGGGTCGATTTGAAAAAAAAAAAAGAAAAAAGAAAAAAGAAAAAAAAAGGGGAACATCAGTGGATGCCGCACTATTAGGTAGGAGTGTTATTTCAGTGAATTTAAATTGATGAAAGGTCCTCTTTAAAAATGGTGGTGTGATGGGCATTCATGTAATGGGGCTATTCACATTGCCATTTTTAAACAGCCAGTGAATAGCAGCCGTTAAAAAATAGGACATGCCCTATTTTGGTCCATTTTCACGGCCAGATGGACCCTATTAAAATCAATGGGATAGTTTTAACGGCCGTCTAATTGCTAGTAAAAACAGGTACACTAGTTCAATATGGCCATTTAGGCGTTAAAAAAAATAAAAATCACTCACCTCATCTACTTCCAGACACAGAGGCAGTCGCTCCTCCCTTGACTGTGAAGGACCTGCGCTCATCATAATGATGTCATCAGATGATCATGCTGGCGCGCTTGGTGACATAACCCTTAGCAAAGGTGCTTCACAGTCAAGACAGGAGGCATGTGAATGAGGTCAGTGATTTTTTTTTTCTGCTAAAAGAAAAAAACATTACAGCTGAGGACCACTACAGGGACATTGGGGGCCACTTTGGAGGACATTATCACAAGTTGGGTTCACTATAGGGGACATTATTACTGCTGGGGGCCATTTTGTATACTGCAGGGACTGGGACTTTATTAAAAAAACAAGTCAATGAAATTCATCCATTTTTACCGGCCATGAAAAACGGATGCAAAAAGGCCATTTTTAATGGCCAGACAATGGATGCAAAAATGGTTGGAAAATGGCTTTGAAAACCTGACAGTCTGTCCGTTTTTAATGACTGTTTTCTTTCACTGTTGTGTGCATGTAGCCTACATGTTTACACTGATTATCATATGAAAAGGCCTTTCAGTGGTACACGCCTGATTTACAGATGCTAAATCAGGGGTGTGCCTGTCACTAGCCTGCAGTGTCATTTTATATTCCAGGTGTCCGGGGTCGGCTTATTTCACTCTCCCTTTTCAGAACACTTGCATGCTAGAGTAGTTCAATTTTCAGGTACAAAATAATTAATTTGGCCGACACACAGACACAGTGCTTTATCTATGGAGATCTGAGAAATCACCTAACAAATCTTTATTATTATACCTTTATGAGAATAGGCATAACTAGGTGGTTTAAGGCGGTTACAAAACTTAAAATTAACCTTTGCAAATTATATAATTGCACATGATAACATGTTGCCAATAATTTGTACTTTCAGGACTAGGTAAACGTTTGACAGATTCTGAGAAATATTTGGACACGTATACCAAAAACATTTCCCAGATCTTCTGAGAACATAGATAGTGTCCACAAATTGCGGATCAGCAAAACACGGATACCGTCTGTGTGCATTCCGAATTTTGTGGAATGAAACGTCTGGCCTATAAAAGAAGTCCTATCCTTGCCCATAATATGGACAAGTATAGGACATGTTCTATTTTTTTTGCGGGTGATGTGGAATGGACATACGGATGCAAACACTGTGTGTTGTCCACATCTTTTGCTGCCCCACTGAAGAGAATGGGTCCGCATGTGATCCGCAAAAAAATGCGGATCGGATGCGAGACGAAAAATACGTTTGTCTGCATGAGCCCTTATCCTGTAAAAATCAAGACCTCACACAGCTTTGTTGAAAAAAAAAAAAAAAAATAAAAGAAGCTATGGGTCTTGGGATGTGGCAATGCAAAAAAAAAAGTTCTATTTTTTTTTAAAAGAAGGTTTTATTGTGCAGAAGTACTAAAACTTAAGAAATTATATATGGTATATTTGATATCACTGTGATTGTACTGACCCAGAGAATACATTTTATCTTGTTATTTATGGTACAATGTGAACCTTGCAAAAATTAAAATGTAAAAAGTCAATGGCGGGACTGCTGTTTTTTTTTCCCCCATTCTCCTTCAGAAAAAGTTAATAAAAGTTAATCAATGAGTTATGTGTACCTTAAAATGGTGCCAAAATGCATCTCATCCTGCAAAAAACAAGCCCTCTGTAGAGGGAAATGCTATATATATATATATATATATATATATATATATATATATATATATTTGCTTTGATTACTGCTTTGCACACTCTTGGCATTCTCTTGATGAGCTTCAAGAGGTAGTCACCCAAAATGGTTTTCACTTCACAGGTGTGCCCTGTCAGGTTTAATAAGTGGGATTTCTTGCCTTATAAATGGGGTGGGGACCATCAGTTGCGTTGTGGAGAAGTCAGGTGGATACACAGCTGATAGTCCTACTGAATAGACTTAGAATTTGTATTATGGCAAGAAAGAGGCAGCCAAGTAAAGAAAAACGAGTGGCAATCATTACTTTAAGAAATGAAGGTCAGTCAGTCCGAAAAATTGGGTAAAATTTGAAAGTGTCCCCAAGTGCAGTCACAAAAACCATCAAGCGCTACAAAGAAACTGGCTCACATGCGGACCACCCCAGGAAAGGAAGACCAAGAGTTACCTCTGCTGCGGAGGATAAGTTCATCCGAGTCACCAGCCTCAGAAATCGCAGGTTAACAGCAGCTCAGATTAGAGACCAGGTCAATGCCACACAGAGTTCTAGCAGCAGACATATCTCTAGAACAACTGTTAAGAGGAGACTGTGTGAATCAGGCCTTCATGGTAGAATATCTGCTAGAAAACCACTGCTAAGGACAGGCAACAGGCAGAAGAGACTTTTTTGGGCTAAAGAACACAAGGAATGAACATTAGACCAGTGGAAATCTGTGCTTTGGTCTGATGAGTCCAAATTTGAGATCTTTGGTTCCAACCACCGTGTCTTTGTGCGACGCAGAAAAGGTGAACGGATGGACTCTACATGCCTGGTTCCCACCGTGAAGCATGGAGGAGGTGGTGTGATGGTGTGGGGGTGCTTTGCTGGTGACACTGTTGGGGATTTATTCAAAATTGAAGGCATACTGAACCAGCATGGCCACCACAGCATCTTGCAGCGGGATGCTATTCCATCCGGTTTGCGTTTAGTTGGACCATCATTTATTTTTCAATAGGACAATGACCCCAAACACACCTCCGGGCTGTGTAAGGGCTATTTGACCATGAAGGAGAGTGATGGAGTGCTGCGCCAGATGACCTGGCCTCCAACAGTCACCAGACCTGAACCCAATCGAGATGGTTTGGGGTGAGCTGGACCGCAGAGTGAAGGCAAAAGGGCCAACAAGTGCTAAGCATGTCTGGGAACTCCTTCAAGACTGTTGGAAGACCATTTCAGGTGACTACCTCTTGAAGCTCATCAAGAGAATGCCAAGAGTGTGCAAAGCAGTAATCAAAGAAAAAGGTGGCTACTTTGAAGAACCTAAATTATGACATATTTTCAGTTGTTTCACACTTTTTTGTTATGTATATAATTCCACATGTGTGAATTCATAGTTTTGATGCCTTCAGTGTGAATCTACAATTTTCATAGTCATAAAAATAAAGAAAACTCTTTGAATGAGAAGGTGTGTCCAAACTTTTGGTCTGTACTGTATATATATATATATATATATATATATATATATATATATCCCCTTTAAAAGGCTTCCCCTGCAGACACACATGAGCACAGTCATCTTTGCCTGCTAGGGAGGGGACAAAAGATCCTCTGCCTGGCGGCAACAGTCACCCGGCAGGATGTCGGACAACTTCAGCGCTGCATGATGTGCTGGCACCTGTATGCCGGGACATACACAGGCTGGCCGAGTGACTTCATATCACCGCGCCAGCCAGGTCCAGGTTCATGTGGGCCCTTTGGCGATAAATCTCTGTGGGCCCCCTTGTGGCTTTTTTCTATATCTACATATACCCCTGTGGCTCCCACATGTATAATGACCCCCAGTGCCCCCCCCTCCGACAGTATAGTGACCCCCATATAGTATGACGACCATTAGTGGCCGTTCACACAGTATAATGCCTCCTTCAACAGCCCCCCCCCCCACAAAGTATAATGACTGACCCCCACACACAGTAGAGTAGAGTAACCCCCAGTGGCCCCCACACAGTATAACAACCTCCTGTGGCCTCCTCATACAGTATAAAGAACCCCAGTAGCCCCCTCACTGGGAGTCATACTATATGGAGGAGTCACTGGGAGTCATTATACCGTATGGGGGTCACTGGGGATCATAATACTAAATGGGGAGTACTGGGAGTCATTATACTGTGTTGGGGGCACTGGGGGGTCATTAATCCTAACTTTATCCTAACCTTAACTAACTCTAAGTAACAAAAACAGTACTGTTGATGTGCTGATATTTACCAGGTGTATTGAACAAGTAGATGTGGGGTCTTCTGGGAGCCGGAGTGAGGAGACCTATTTAATTAGGACAAGACCAGCCAGTTAATTTCTGCTAGGATGTGCTTTGAACTGCGTCAGACAGATACATTTACTACAGAGCAAAACTATGTTTACCATGAGTCTTACTGGGAGTACTGGCTGGATTAGTCCTTTTTTGGATGTTTAAACCCATGTTTTTGCATGAATGACTGACACATACTAAGCTGGACTGGAATATCCATTAAAGGCGTGATTGTGATTATTGTCCCTCTCATTTCCCTCAAATGTTTACTCTGTTTGAACTGAAAGGGGTAAATAAGTAGCAATAACAGGAGGGAGTTACAGATTGGGATATTTCGCCACAAATAAATATCTGGTCGGTGTTGACTATAAGAAGAATACAGAAGTTTAAACAAATGACTCAGATCCCCTTTCGTAATCTATATTCTCCCTGTCTCAGCAGTTAAAGGGAACCTGTCATCAACTTTATGCAGACCTGACTGAGAGAGCCATAAAATAGTGACAGAAATGCTGATTTCAGCGCTGTGTCACTCGGGAGCTAAAAGTAAGTGGTTGATGAGAACCAGCATTATAATCATTGCTCACAGGCCTTGATAACAGTCACATCTACCTGAGAAGAGTCCTGGTTTATTATAATCTCCTGCTCTCCCGCCATCTGCTGATGATTGACAGTTCTCTCCTAGAGAGAAAGGGAGAAAACTAGGTAGAAGCCTGTCAGTCATGAGCAGGTGGGCAGGGATTCATGAATAACCAGGACTCTTCTCAGGTGGCTGGGACTCTTTTCCAGGCCCAGTCTGCAATGATTGTGCTGTTGGTTCTCGGCAAACACTTACTTTTAAGGGTAATTTCACACTAGCGTTTTAGATTCCGTTTGCGAGATCCATTTCAGGGCTCTCACAAACGGTCCAAAACTGATCAGTTAAGCCCCAATGCATTCTGAATGGATAAGGATCCGTTCAGAATGCATCAGTTCCGCTCCGTTCTGCTTCTATTCTGTTTTGGAGGTGGACACCAAAACTAAGCATGCAGCATTTTGGTGTCCGTCTGAAGAGGCGGAGCCTAACGGATCCGTTTTTAATTACAATGTAAGTCAATGGGGACGGATCTGTTTTCAATGACACAATATGGTGCATTTGAAAACAGATCCGTTCCCCATTGACTTTCAATGTAATTCAAAACGAATCCATTTTGGACTTTGTCATTTTTCTTTTAACTAATGCAAACGGATCCGTTGTGAACGGATACAAACGTTTGCATTATAGGTGCGGATCCGTCTGTGCAAATAAACAGACGGATCCGCACCAACGCAAGTGTGAAAGTACCCTAACTTATAAATGACAGACCGCTGAAATCAACTCACCTGTCTTTACTTTATGCTGCAGTTAGTATGGGCAGCATAAAGTTGATGACAGGTTCCCTTTAAATATGACATATAAATAGGATACAGGTACCCCAAAGAGAAAGGAATTTTGTCTGGATGACCTTTGGGAGAGCAGTGGGCGGAAAGGAGGGGATCAGGGTAAACAACTGGAAAAATGGCTAAACAGACGTGGAAGGAGAGGGAAGTCACAAATTAATTTGGACATCTCCACCTCCCCAGGTATTAAAAAGGTTTATCAATCCAAACAACAATTGATAACCTGTATGAACAAGCAAACCAGTTCTCTAAAAAACGTCTTACAAAAAGAAGACAGTACAATCCAAGTTAAGGAGGGTTTGTTTTTTCAGACAGAGAAAGATAGCGGTGAGAAAATAATAGAGGGGAAGCTAGTAAAGTAAATGGTGAGCAGTCACCCAGTCTGCATGAGTATTTGATGTGGAAGATCTACTACAGAAAACAGTTAAGGAGAAGGGTAAAATAATGTCTGAAACTAAGGAAATAAAGAGTAAATTACTCAACATGGAAAACAGATCCAGAAGGGCAAATTTAAGACGTTTGGGATTTCCGGACGGAGTATGTGGCCCTTTTTATGCAGAATTGGTTGACGGAAAAAAAGTTTGGGCAGGATAAAACAAGGCACTTCAATTTTGTAGAACATGCACAGAGGTTCTACTAAACTACCTCCCCCTACCTGGTTCATAAAGATATCAAAATAAAAGTAATAAAGGTGGTGATGGATAGTAAGGGACGATACGTGGAATTGGATTGTATAATGGATAATAAACCCTGGATAATAGCAAATACCTCCTCCCTTTACAATGGAAGTTTTGATAAAAATATACAATTTCACATTAAATAGAGGAGATCGGGCACGAATTTTAGTAGGCGATTTCAACATGGTTATGAATAAGAGAATAGATAGATGTAGATTAGGGAATAATAAGGGAACAGGTATAAAGTCTAGATTAAAAAGCACTATAGATGAATTGGATTGGGTTGATATATGGAGAGTGCAAAATCCCAGGGCAAAGAAATTTTCTTGTTTTTCAAAAACACAAAGTACTATCACGTATTGATATGGCAATAGTTAATAAAAAAGCATTGTATGATATTATAAAGGTTAAATATGCACAACCGCATATATCCGATCACAATTCACTTATGGTTAGTATTAGGCCTCTTTCACACCAGTGTGACGGATTGGCTCCGGATGCCTTCAGTGAAGCTCGCACCATTTTGCAAGCAAGTTCAGTCAGTTTTGTCTGTGATTGTGTTCAGTTGTTCAGTTTTTTCTGTGCGGGTGCAATGCGTTTTGATGCGTTTTTCACGCGCGTGATAAAAAAACTGAAGGTTTACAAACAACATCTCTTAGCAACCATCAGTGAAAAACGCATTGCATCCACACTTGCTTCCAGATGCAATGCGTTTTTCACTGAAGCCACATTCACTTCTATGGGGCCAGGGCTGCGTAAAAAAAAAAAACGCAGAATATAGTACATACTGCGTTTTTCACACAACGCAGAACTGATGCGTGAAAAACAAACAAAAAAAAAAAAAAACGCTCATGTACACAGACCCATTGAAATGAATGGGTCAGGATTCAGTGCGGGTGCTATGCATTCACGTCACGCATTGCACCCGCGCGAAAAACTCGCTCTTGGGAAAGGGGCCTTAGGAAGGAAAGGGAGGGGAGAGGAGCTTGGGTTAAAGTTAAGTTAGGATGGATAAATATATATGGAAGTCACGATAAGATTCAATATGAAATTATAGAATACTTTGATAAAAAAAATGAAGGCACTGCGGATAATAGGATGGTGTGGGAGACCGGTAAAGCCTTTATGAGATATTTATGAAATACACATCTATTTATAAAAGAGAATTAAAGAAATCAAATGAATAAGCAAGAACAGGAGGTTATAAACAGCGAAATAAAATATGTCGAGAATCCTACAGAAAATTATTATCAGCAGTGAAAGGATAAACAAACTAAGTATAAAGAGGATTTGTTTTTGTTAGGTGAGCAACAGAAAGAATATAGCAATAACAAATGACAAAACAGGTGCACACTGCGGTCTTACTATGGCCCAGGCCTCACAGGTGCACCTGAATATAGCCTGTGGATGGAAAACAGGCTACATTTACATAGGAGTTTATACACAGTTCGTTTGTGTATAAACTCCCATGTAAATGTAGCCTGTTTTCCATCCACAGGCTATATTTAGGTACACCTGTGAGGCCTGGGCCATATCAGCCAGTCTTGGGTGGGGCTTACAGCCTTCTCCCTCCTCCCATTGCAGGCATGGTTACATGCTGGGGGTAACTGAGGAGTCTGCTGCGAGTCGGCCTATACATTCCTGTAATTTTGCCCACTGGCCCCTGGTATTGCCCATATGGCACAGGTAGGTGAGTGTTAGGTCCCGAGCTACTTGAGAGACCTTGGTGTTGTGCTCGGGCTTAACCCTAAGTTCACACCTGAGCGTTTTACAGCGCGTTCAAACGCGCTGTAAAACGCTCAACACATGAAAACCAATGCTTTCCTATGGCCCTGGTTCTCACGCCCGACACATAAACAAGTACTTGAGCTTTTTTTGGGGCGTTTGTCGCGCGTTTTGTGATTGATACCACAGTAGTCAATCACAAGAACGCGCGTTTCTTATTTGCAAAAACGCGCTGTAATACGCGCGTAAAACGCGCGTTTCAAGAACGCTTAGGTCTGAACCCAGGGTAAGACACGTCCTCCACTGTAGGACATGTTGACTAACCTCTCAATTTTAACATTAGTTTGAGGGCTTAGTAAGACCGCAGTGTGCACCTGTTTTATCATTTGTTATTGCTACATTGTTATATTATTTATCACATCTACACTATTGCCATTTTGTGTAGGATGTCTATTGTGGTACTTGTGGTCCGCTGCGGGCATCCTCCACCTTATGCATTTTTGCTGGGGATCGCCATTAGCAATGGGCCACAAGTGCATGATCTGCTCTCCTGTATATATTATGCACAACTGCATTTTTGGGTTGAGCACATCCTGCTTCATGTCACCTTTCAGTTGGTTTGAGCAACAGAAACAAAAATATGTAAAAAGAACACTATATTCAGGGGCATATACCGGGAAAAAGATTAGTATCCATTATATCAGCACAGAGGGGTATTAATTACATCCAAAGTTTGGTAAAAAAAAAACGTGGGCAATTAGTTAAAGAACAAACTGAAAAAAAAAATGATATTGAGAGGATATTATGAAGAAATATATAAAAGTAGATTACATCAAGGAAAGGGGGAAATAGGAAGGTTTCTCAAAGGCAATCATATGAAGCTCTCAACAGAAGAACAGAAAGGCAGGCTGGATATTCCAATTAATCCGGTAGAAATTGATAAGATATTTAATAATATTGCTAAAAATAAATCTCCGGGATCGGATGGTATCCCTTTTGAGTTTTATCATACATACAAAAAAGTACTCATCTCTAAACTACTAGAAATGTGGAACACTTCTAGGCAAAGTAAAATTTTACCAGAAACTTTATGGGAAGCATTAATAACCCTAATCCTAAAACCCGGGAAAGACCCTAAATTAATGGACTCTTACCGCCTAATTTCCTTGATTAATACAGACAATAAAATCCTAGTGAAAGTGTTGGCACCTAGATTAAAAGGGGTTATAACAACGCTCATACACGAAGATCAAAAGTAGTGAGTGTTTAATTCCAATAGTTTTTATTAGTTTTCCTGAAAGTTAAACAGATTAGTAGATGCAGCCGCCCAATAACAACATTTTCATCTTATACACCAACGATTAGGCATTTATACAATATGGGAGCACTTCGCTATTAATTCGTGGGTGAACTCCAGGGCATCCACATGGATGCTGCCAACCTGGAATCCATTATTGTGTCTACGATCACTGAGGTGTGATCAAGCCGACATCACCGAAAGCTCAGCTTCCATGCAGGAAGCATAAAGACCTTGGCATTGAATTGTTGTAATCAGATTACATATTACAATGGGGCAAAGATAGTACATTATTATAATAATGTAGAGGAGTTACTAAACAACAACAACAAAGTAAACCGGTGAGGGTTCAGATCAATTTCATAACTGGAAGCTTCATGTTCAAAAGTCTAATCTAACAAGCAGGGGCGTAGCTAGAAATGACTGGGCCCCACAGCAAATTTTTGTATTGGGCCCCCCCTACCCGCGCATTTCGCTCCCCCTCTATAATGTGCCAGCCATATAGCCCCCCTATAATGTGCCAGTAGTCAGCCATATAGCCCCCCCAGCCCCCCTATAATGTGCCAGTAGCCAGCCATATAACCCCCCTATAATGTGCCAGTAGTCAGCCATATAACCCCTCCTATAATGTGCCAGTAGTCAGCCATATAACCCCCCCCTATAATGTGCCAGTAGTCAGCCATATAAACCCACCCTATAATGTGCCAGTAGCCAGCCATATAGCACCAGATGCCCCCATAGTGCTCCTCTCCCCATAGTGCCCCCTATAATGTGCCAATATCAAGTGCCTCTGTCTTCCCCCATCCCAATATCATAGTGCCATCCTCTCCCCCTGCCCCCTAATGTGTGTGCCAATATGAAGTGCCTATCTCTCCCCCCATTTGCCAATATCATAGTGCCAATAGTCCCCTCCTCCCCTGTGGCAGTAAAGTAAAAGTCCAGTATTTAAAAAAAAACAAAACAAAAAAAACAACACATATACTTACCTCCATGTTAGGCAAGCCTCATTTATCCTGTCTGTCAGAAAAGTTTGTGAGGGGAATCGAATCTGTGACCATTAGGATGAAAGGCAAGACACTTATCCACAAGACCATATGAGCTGCATACCCAGGTAGCTAAAAAAAAAAAATAAGACCTCTAGATAAGGAGAACTTTGATAGTGTATCTATACACATTACAGCTGCCCCAACACACCAAGCTCTGCTACATATGGATACACTATCAAAGTTCTCCACATCTAGAGGTCTTATTTTTTATTTTATTTTTTTAAGCTAACTGGCTATTCAGCTGATATGGTCTTGTGGATATGTGTCTTGCCTTTGAACCTAATGATTGCAGGTTCGATCCCCAGGGCAAGCTTTTCTGAAAGAACGAAAAAATAAGTTTTAAATAGACAAGGGCGAGAGGACACTGCGATTCACTGTGTAATTAGTGAAGGGAGAGGAGTGAGGACACGTGCTGATTACCCAGGGGAGGAGAGGAGTGAGGACAACACGTGCTTGCCGGGGGCCCCCTGTAAGCCCGAGCCCCGAAACAGCTGCTTCCCCTGCTTCCCCGGTAGTTACGCCCCTGCTAACAAGGACCAGATAAGACAAAAAAATATAGAACAAATTTGCGCGTTATCCTTGCACAGGGGCCATGCTAATCTCTGTATCGTTTTCAATAATAGTATATGTGCTTCTGTCTGCCACACTAAAGAAAATGGGATTTGGTAACAACCTTATTTCATGGATTAAAAACCTATTTACAGATATAAGAGCTAAAATAATTGTTAATAGTGAACTGACTGACCCATTTGAAATTTAAAGAGGGGTTAGGCAGGGATGTCCCCTATCCCACCCTTCTTTTTGCCATAGCACTGGAATCCCTTGCTTCATTGATAAGACAAGATAAAAGGATAATAGGGTTTAAGTTTGGGAATCATGACGAGGAAAAAAAAAAAAAATCTCTACGTACGCAGATGATCTGAGGCTATTTGGCGGGGGTGGGGGGGGGGTCCCACAAATCATTGCCATATATATTTTAAAGATATGGAGAAGTAGCAGGTTTAAATATAAATTTCAGAAAGTCTGTACTCTGTGCCCATTATGAGATTTTATACCTGGGTCCCTGGAGATTAAAAAGGAGGGGGGAGAGTGTTAAATATCTAGGGATCAATTTAAACAGCCAACCCACAGGACTACATACGATTAAATGTAACACCGTTAATAAATAAAATTAGAAAGAAGATAAAGATATGGAAAAAGTTGCCTATTTCAATGGCGGGTAGAGTTTCTCTGATTAAAATGTATTTACTCCCAATGGCAAATTATATATTATGGAATTCACCGACAGAGATGCCAAAGGAGATCTTTAAGATTATAGAGAGTTTATTTAGAAAATTAATATGGGGAGGGTGAAGACCCAGAATTAGGGTCCATTCACACGTCCGAAAAATGGATCCGTTGCAGGACCGGAAAAGATGCAGACAGCACAAAGTGTGCTGTCCGCATCCGCACTTCTGCTCCGCAAAAAATAGAACATGTCCTATTCTTGTCTGCAGACACGGACAAGAAAAGTAATTTCTATTAAAGTGCTGGCCATGTGTGGCCTGCAAAATGCGGAACGCACATGGCCGGTGTCCTTGTTTTGCGGATCTGCAATTTGAGGACTGCAAAACACTTGCGGACGTGTGAATGGACCCTTAGAATGCAAATTGTACAGGGCCCAGAGAAGGAGTGAGGATTGTTAGTCCCTGACTTAAAATTATACTTCGTGGCAGGTCAGGTTAAAAACTTGATGACATGGAGTAGAACTCAAATGTACAGGTCAATTATAGGAACTATTGATAAAAGTCTACCAGGTACTGGAGACAGGTATGTATCACGGAGAGTAATAGAACGGGCGGCACTCACCACTGTAAGAAGAGGATTCCTTTATTCAGCAAACCAATGCTTCGGTAAAAACATGCTGGGGCGGCACACATATCAATCACAAACTAGCGGCGACTAGAGACCACTAAACATCAGCACATACTCCTGTGCTGCTTCTTAAACGTCTCGCGGCACAGGTCATCCCATGACCCAGTACCGCCAAGACGTCAATCAATACAACAAACACTGTTAAAAACAATACTCATATACAGTAATCTTACAAGATACCTGCAAATCTAGGGGACTTAACACTGCCCCCATGCGCTTCTCTCATGTGTTCAATAAATCTGGGGCACCCTTTCCCTGATCTCACGGAATTGATATGTTCTCTGACTCTCTCAAACAGGTATCTAATCGTTTTCCCTACATAAAATCGACCGCAGGGGCACATCAGCAGATAGACTACAAACAAACTTCTGCAGGTAATGAGATCATGAACCTTGTGTTGACTGGAGAATTTTGGGGTGTTCGGGACACGGACCCGGACATTTTCAAAAAAGTTCTGGTCCATTGTTCCGCGATTTCTTCCCGCTTTCTGAAGGGCTGCACAGCAGCCAATCAGCTAGCATTTTACTTCTTGCCCTAAGAAGCCATCACAGCCATGCCTACTAATGGCATGGCTGTGATTGGCCAAGTGCAGCATGTGACCCAGCCTCTATTTAAGCTGGAGTCACGTAGCGCCTCACGTCACTCTGCTCTGATTAGTGTAGGAATAGGATGCAGCTGCTGGGAGGGCGAGATTAGGCAGGGAAAACTCAGCAAAAACGCCTAATGAAGTGATCGATCTACAGCTGTGATTCAACTTCTGCTAGTTAATTGCTCACTGGTTTTTAGTCTGCACAGAGCGTTTTTCTGTCACTTTTTTCGGGGGTGATCGGCGGCCATTTTGTGTCTTGTGATGCACCAGCACAAGCTGCCACCAAGTCCATCAATCCATCAATACTAGTTTTTTTTTTTGCTATATCCTACATCAGGGGCTTGGCTGTGCTTATTGTCACCCCTAGAAACTTAGGATAGAAATTTCTATATTTTATTGAGGTGTGAAATTTAATTGCCAAAGTAGCAATCCCCTAAATCTGGTGTTCCAGCTGTGGCTAGCCAAGTGTAATACTGTTTGCTGTCTGTCAAAGGAGAGATATTTTCTGGGGTGAAATTCAATTGCCAAAATAGCAATACCGTAAATCAGTGGTTTCAGCTGTGGCTGGCCAAGTTGAATAGTGTCCGTCAAAGGATAGGTTTTGTTCTGGGGTGAAATAAAATTGCCAAAATAGCAATCCCCTAAATCTGGTGTCCCAGCAGTGGCTGGCCAAGTTTAATAGTGTCCGGCAAAGGATAGATTTTGTTCTGTCGTGAAATTCAATTGCCAAAATAGCAATACAGTAAATCAGTGGTTTCAGCTGTGGTTGGCCAAGTTTAATAGTGTCCGGCAAAGGATATATTATTTTCTGGGGTGAAATTCAGTTGCAAAAATAGAAATACCGTAAATCTGGTGTTCCAAGTGTGAATGGACAAGTGTCATAATGTCCGTCAAAGGATATATTATTTTCTGGGGTGAAATTCAATTGCCAAAATAGCAATACCCAAAATCTGGTGTTCCAGCAGTTGCAGGCCAAGTGTAAACTTGTCCGTAAAAGGGTATATTACACTCAGCGTGCATCTCCAAGTGTATTTCTTTCTGTTAAAGGGTATATTACACAAAGTGTTAAAATACAAGTGCTGAAAGCATAATCCTATATATATATATTTTTTCACATTACTGTGCATCTCCAAGTGTAAATCTGTCCGTAAAAGGATACCTTTCATCCAGGGCCTAAATACTAGGCCTACAATTGATATTCCCTTAAATCTGTGGTTACTGCTGTGCCTGGATTAGTGCAATACGGTACATAAATAGATAGCCAGATAGTGTTAGGTGCCTGTAAAAAAAGGCCTGAATTTGAATTCAATACATTGGGCCAAATAATTTTTTTCTTATTGTGGTGAACAGTAACAATGAGGAAAAGAAAACATCTAGTAAGGGACGCAGACATGGTCGTGGTGGGCCCCAGGCGGAGAGTTCTTTGGCGCACGTCCTTCCGCCACCAAAGATCGCAGGGCATCATTCTTTGCCTCCTGTAGCCTCCTTCTCCTCCTCTTCTTCCACCTGCTCATCCAGTCAGCCACACACCTTCATCACCAACTTCAGCACAGCCCGGGGTAAACGTCAGTAGGCCGTTCTGAAACTCATATGTTTGGGGGACAGGCCTCACACCGCGCAGGAGTTGTTGCGGGGTATTGAACAACAGACCGACGAGTGGTTGCTGCCGGTGGGCCTCAGCCCGGCCTGGTGGTGTGCGATAATGGGCAAAATCTCGTCGTATCTCTGGGACTAGCCGGTTTGACGCACATTCCTTGCCTGGCGCATGTGCTAAATTTGGTGGTGCAGAAGTTCATTCACAACTACCCCGACATGTCAGAGCTGCTGCCTAAAGTGAGGGCCGTCTGTGCGCGCTTCCGGTGTTCACATCCTGCCGCTGCTCGTCTGTCTGCGCTCTAGCGTAACTTCGGCCTTCCCTCTCACCGCCTCATATGCGACGTGCCCACCAGGTGGAACTCCACCATGCACTGTGCGAGCAGCAGCAGGCCATAGTGGAGTTTCAGCTGCAGCACGCACGGGTCAGTCGCACTGCGGAACAGCACTTAGGGCGATGATGGAAGAGGAGGTGTCCCAGGAGGAGGAGGAGGCGGCAGAGGGGTAATTTTTAGCACTTTCAGGCCAGTCTCTTAGAAGTGGCTCAGAGGGAGGTTTTTTGCAAAAGCAGATGCCAGGTACAAATGTGGCCAGCCAGGGCCCACTACTGGAAGACGAGGAGGAGGTGGAGAAGGATGAGGATGAAGCATGTTCACAGCGAGGTGGCTCCCAACGCAGCTCGCGCCCATCACTTATGCGTGGCTGGGGGGGAAACGGAGGACGATGACGATACGCCTCCCACAGAGGAGAGCTTGTCCTTACCTCTGGGCAGCCTGGCACACATGAGCGACTACATGCTGCAGTGCCTGCGCAATGACAGCAGAGTTGCCCACATTTTAACGCGTGCAGACTACTGGGTTGCCACCCTGCTGGATCCCCTTACAAAGACAATGTGCCCACCTTACTTCCTGCACTGGAGCGTGATAGGAAGATGCGCGAGTACAAGTGCACGTTGGTAGACGCGCTACTGAGAGCATTCCCAAATGTCACAGGGGAACAAGTGGAAGCCCAAGGCGAAGGCAGAGGAGAAGAGAGAGGTCGCCAACGCAGCTGTGTCACGGCCAGCTCCTCCAAGGGCAGGGTTAGCATGGCAGAGATGTGGAAAAGTTTTGTCACCACGCCACAGCCAACTGCACCACCACCTGATATGGAACGTGTTAGCAGAAGGCAGCATTTGGGACCTCTCTCCTCTGTCTGGGTGCTGGGGCCTAAATAACTAAAAGTGTCCTTCTCCGTTGGTGGGTGACATGATGCCACTTTTGCTGCTATGGGACCTCTTTCCTCTGTCTGGGATTTTACGGTCTAATGACCGCCCCATTGTCTGGTTGTCACTGGCCTATATTTCGTTTAATTGCTTGCTGTCTGGGTGAGAGACATTAAACTTTTTACTGTCAAATGACCTCTCCTCTGTCAAGGTGTCAGGGGCCTACATAAATGGCCTGTTCCATTGCAGGTTGACCTGAGGCCCGTGTTGCTGTTACGGGACCGCTCTACTCTTTGCAGGTGCCATGGCCCTGAGTCGGTGAATAAGGCCTGTGGTACTGCAGGCAGACATAAATCCTTTTTGGCTGTGATGAGAACTTCAACTCCCATACCATTCCCACCTGATGCCACCCCAACCTCCTATTCCACCTCCTCCAAGTTGCCAATTGATATTGATTAATTTTTTTTAATTTTAGGTAATTTCCCTATCCACATTTGTTTGCAGGGGATTTACCTACATTTTGCTGCCTTTTACAGCCTTTTTAGTGCTCAAAAGGTCGGGTCCCCATTGACTTCAATGGGGTTCGGGGTGAAGTTAGGGTCGAGTTCGGATCCCGAACATTTTCGGGAAGTTTTGCTGAACTTCTCGAACCCGAACATCCAGGTGTTCGCTCAACTCTCCTGGAGACTGGTATTCTTTTACAAGAGCAGTTTCTGAAATCCCCAACAATGAAACTAATGTTTAAAATGTGGATGGAGGTAAAATCCTTATGGCAAGATATACAGATATACAATGATACCTTGCTATGGAATAATTCTAATTTAGAAGAATTAGGTAATATCGAAAGGGAAATCTAGCAGAAACATGGGGTATATAGATTGGGATAGATATGGAAGAATGAGGATGTAATAGAGTTCCGAGAACTCAAGGAAAAATTTGGAATTCCCGATAAGGACTTTTTTTATTACTTCCAATTAAGACATGCAATAAGAGCAAGGCTGGGAAAGGGGAAATCATATAAAGGGACTTCCTCAGCAGTTAATAAAGATTTCAAAGTTGACAACAGAAAAGAGGCAGATATCCACAGTATATAATATTTTGTTACAGCAGAAGTCTCATAAAGCTGGAATTCTGGACGGGGTGAACAAATGGGAAGCAGTGGTGCAGCCGTTGGATGCTGAGGGATGGGGGTCGGATCTTGCAGGAATCAAGGAGGATCTCCATGAATCCTGCTCATAGACTGATGCAGTTCTTCGCGATTCAACCGTCTGCACTACTCCCCAAAAAAGTTAATGAGATACTATAAATGTTAAATAGCAAGTGAGAGACCTACTATAGTATCAAGGAAAAAAGGCCAAATTCGGTAAGATGTGGAAGAGGTGGCTAACATGAGGTGTTTTAGAGGGGACGGGGACCTGGGGGAAGGGGGGGCTAATTATAATTTTCTACTTGTATGTGGAAGTCACAGTAAATAATGTATGGTAATAATGAATATTTAAAGGGATTCTGTCACCTGGAAAATCAATATTAAGCCAAACATAGGTTCTTATAGCTCTTCATACCTTCTTTCCATAGGTGTTCTTTACACTTGGATCTGGCTTTCTACCTTCATGAAAATTCTCTTTTATCTTTCTGCTAATGACACCTGAAGGTGCCCAGAGAGGCGTTATTTTCATTCAAAAAGTGCCCAGGAACGCCTTCCATCCAGTACCCAGGAACGCCCTCCATCTCCATCCAGTGCCCAGGCCTGCCCATCTCTGTGCTCATACCATATGTCCCTGGCATTGCGACTGCTGTCAAGCTCCGCCCCCACTGGCTAAGTCACTGGTAGCCGATAACCCCGCCCACTCCTTCCCTCCATCTTCACTAACATCCACCGAGCTGGCTCCTGCGCTCTTCCTGTTTAACTAAGCGCATCAGCCTCAAGTCTTTCACTGGGCATGCACTCAGTTAAACAGGAAGAGCGCAGGAGCCGGCTCGGTGGATGTTAGTGAAGCTGGAGGGAAGGAGTGGGCGGGGTTATCGGCTACCAGTGACATAGCCAGTGGGGGTGGAGCTTGACAGCAGTCGCAATGCCAGTGACATATGGTATGAGCAGAGAGAGGGGCGGGACTGGGCACTGGATGGAAGGCGTTCCTGGGCACTTTTTGAATGAAAATAACGCTCCTCTGGGCACCTTCAGGTGTCATTAGCAGAAAGATAAAAGAGGATTTTCATGAAGGTAGAAAGCCGGATCCAAGTGTAAAGAACACCTATGAAAAGAAGTTATGAAGAGCTATAAGAACCTATGTTTGGCTTAATATTAATTTTCCAGGTGACAGAATCCCTTTAATATGTGAAAAAAATAAAAATTAAAAATTAAACAAAAACAAATTGAAACAAAAGCCAACACCAGTGTTGGGGATACCCCCACAAAACATGTCAATGTCTCAAAAACTTCTCATGTGGCCTTCAGCATCAACTACAGCTTAACAACGACGTCTCATGCTGTTCACAAGGCGACATTGTCTGCTGAGGCATGGCATCCCACTGTTCTCGAAGGGCGGCCCTCAAGTCATTGAGGTTCTGGGGTACAGAGTTAGGGTCCATTGACACGTCTTCAGTGTTTTATGGATCCGCAAAACACCGGGCCGGCACCCCAATAGAAATGCCTATTTTTGTCAACAGCTGCGGACAAGAATAGGACATGTTCTATTTTTTTGCGGAGCTGCGGACCGTAAAGTTCGGGGCCGCGGATCGGAAATGCGGATGTGGACATCACACTATGTCCTGTACACATCTTTTCCATCCCCATTGAAAATGAATGGGTCCGCACCCGTTCTGCATAATTGCGGAACGGATCCAGACCCAAAGTGCGGATGTGTGAATGGACCCTTATAAGCCTCTACACAGTGACTCAGCTGGTCCCATAGGTTTTCAATGGGATTCAGGTTCGGAGAAAGAGCAGGCCACTCCATTTGAGGTACCCCAGTCTCCAGCAGCCGTTCCCTAATAATGTGACCTCGTTGAGCTGATGAATTGTCGTCCATGAAGATGAAATTAGGCCTGTGCTGTTCATGCAGAGGCACAATGACTGGATTAATGATGTTATTGAAGTGGTCATCAGTGTGGGATGTTGGCAAAAGGTCGACCACTTCTATACCTTTTTGTGACTCTTCCAGTCTCTCTATATCTCTGTTGTAACCTGTTGATGACACTCTAAGCTCAGCGGTCACTTCACCTGTTGTGAATTTTGCTGTTAATTTCCTTGTTAGAGAACAGCAAGTTGCATTCAAAAATGTAGTGAAGGTCACATTAAGTTCATCTGTAAAGAGTAGGCTGGGGAAAGCCTGCGGCATGGCTGCAGCACGGCTAACATGCCGAGAGGCGGCCAGACAAAAACTACAGTGCATTTTAGGTTCATTCTAAAATTTCACCCACAAGCCAAATACCCCTAACTTATAGTGAGTAGTGTATAATAAATATATATATATATATATATATATATATATATATATATATATATATACACACACACATACACATACACACACATTACACTGCCTGTCCCAAAAAAAAGTTGCCACCTGGATTTAACTAAGCAAATAGGTATGAGCCTCCTTGGATAATTACTGCATGGGTGATTATCTTTCAGCTGGCAACAAGTTATTTAATCCCAACTGGTGCAATCAGTTGCTTCGCATTTCTTAAAACAACCATGTCGAAAGACACAACTCGTGGTCATGGAAAAGATGTTAGTCTGTTTGAGAAGGGTCAAATCATTGGCATGCATCAAGCAGAGAAAACATCTAAGGAGATTGCAGAAACTACTAAAATTGGGTTAAGAACTGTCCAATGCATTATTAAAAACTGGAAGGATAGTGGGGACCCATTGTATTCGAGAAAAAAGCGTGGTCAGAAAAAAAATCCTGAATGATAGTGATCGGCGATCACTTAAACGTTTGGTGAAATCAAATCGAATAAAAACAACAGTAGAACTCAGGGCTATGTTTAATAGTGAAAGTAAGAGCATTTCGACACACACAAGGCAAAGGGCACTCAAGGGATTGGGACTGAACAGCTGTGTAACTGTAAGAAAACCACTAATCAGTGAGGCAAACCACAAAAAAAAATACTTCAATTTCCTGGGGGCATAAAGAGTGGACTCTGGAGCAACGGAAGAAGGTAATGTGGTCTAATGAGTCCAGATTTACCCTGTTCCAGAGTGATTGGCGCATTAGGGTAAGAAGAGAGGCAGATGAAGTGATGCACCCATCATGCCTAGTGCCTACTGTACAAGCCTGTGGGGGCAGTGCTATGATCTGGGGTTGCTGCAGTTGGTAAGGTCTAGGTTCAGCAACAGTATGTGCTCCAAGAAAGAGGTCAGCTGGCTACCTGAACATACTGAATTTACCAGGTTATTCAATCAATGGATTTTTTTCTTCCCTGATGGCACGGGCATATTCCAAGATGACAATGCCAGGATTCATCTGACTTAAATTGTGAAAGAGTGGTTTAGGGAGCATGAGACATCATTTTCACACATGGGTTGGCCACCACAGAGTCCAGACCTTAAGGCTTTGCGCAACGGTCAGACTCTAACATCATCAATGCAAGATCTTGGTGAAGAATGAATGCAACACTGGATGGAAATAAATCTTGTGACATTGCAGAAGTTTATCGAAACATTGCAGCGAAAGGTGGAGACTTTTTTTTTTGGACAGGCAGTATTGAATATATATATATATATATATATATATATATATATATATATATATATATTTATATATATTGTGGTAAGGTGCAGGGTGCCGTCCTAGATGGCAGGTACGTGTCACCGAGGTTGCTGGCCTCGGTGAGGTGAGAGCCGGGTTTTTGTCTGCAGCAGCTAGTGCTGTTTGACTTTGTTAAATAGCATGGCTGCAAAGCCGATCCGGGCCGGCTCTTACTGGGAGCAGCTAAAGAGTAGGGTGGGTGGCTGCTCCCCACGGTCCAGTCCGAGTTTTGGGCCGGGTTTATAAACTCAGCCAGCACCACCAGCTGTGAGTGTGATTATCCTGGAGCTGCTAACAGGGCTGGGAGTTCTCTGTCCTGGAGGAAAGCGCTCAGCAAGGAGGTGTTGTGTTCCTGGCTACCTGAAGCTGGATTCTCCTGCGGCTGGGCCGACAGCGTGGTGCGAACCTGCACCTACACCTCCCAGGTGACTGAACCTGTGTTGGACTGTTTTTGTTTGGCTACGTTATTTCCGTTGTGTGTGAACTGTCACCAAGAGACTGTTTTTCATTTTGTGTGCAAGTGTGAATAAAACACTGTTTGTTGCACAATCTGGACTCCTTGTTTTGCCTCTAAACTGCACCCGCACCGCTGTCTACCAGAGCGACTCCCCACATTTGGTGTCGGATGCGGGCATCGATCCCGCTACCTCTCGCAGTGAGGCTGGCGTGAACGCCGAAGTTTTGTTTTTCTAAAGTGTATGGAATATATTAAGCCAGCAAAGCTGCAAGCAGGAGTTTCTGGCAACATGGAGGCTGCTGTGAAGGCTCTCATAGAGGCTAACGTGCAGCAGCGGGAGACCAACCAACTACTGCTACAACATGTGATGGCGTTACAGGCGGCAGGAGCGTCCCACCACGTCCATGATGCCCGGAAAGCGGTCCGTGCGGCGATCCCAAAAATGACCCCCGCAGACGACGTTGAGACGTACCTGGCGGTTTTTGAGAAGGTCGCCGTGAGGGAAAAGTTACCCCGTGACCAGTGGGCTGAGGTGGTCGCTCCGTTCCTGGCTTCCGGACCCCAGCAGGTGTTTTTGACTTGTCGGACGACCAAGCGGCAGATTATGACACTGTGAAAGGAGAGGTCCTAGCCAGACTGGGCGTGAACGTGCTGGTCCGCGCTCAAAGAGTCCACCAGTGGGACTTTAAAACGACTGAACCCGCTAGGCCGCAGTTCTACGATCTGCTGCACAGGCTGCAAAAGTGGCTGCAGCCCGATCTACTAAGTCCCACTGCCATGCTGGATCGACTGTTGGCGGACATCTTTGGAGGGCCCTGCCTTATCCCCTCCAGCACTGGATCGGCCAGGTATCGCCCACCAATGCCCTGGAGATGGTCGACCTGGTAGAGCGCTACGAGGCCACCAGAAACCTGCAGGGGACTCTTGCGGGAAGGGGTCAGTCAAACCCCGGAGGCCTCTGCCCCAGTTCCGACGTCCGGCGACAGAGCGGCCTGCCCGAATATACCCCTGCGAGTCCGCCTCCCGTGGTATGCTGGAGGTGTCAGGAGCCAGGCCACATCAGGGCCGACTGTCCGCATCGGGATGAGCCGATGGATATGACCTACGGGGTCGTCACTCCTGTATGCACGGAAGCTGTGCGCAACTGGCACCCGTGAGGTGCAGGACCATAACCACCTGTGTCAGGTAGAGGTGGGAGACTCTCTGGCGGTGGCTCTGCTGGACTCCGGGAGTTTAGTCTCCTGGTAAGGGCTGCACTTGTACGTCCTGCGGAGTATACTGGCCGTAAAGTCGGGGTCCTGTGCATCCACGGAGACCTGAAAGACTACCCCACTGCACTAGTGACTTTGTCCACCGCGGCTGGTAGGTGGACCCACGAGGTGGCTGTCGCTACTAAACTCCCACACGAACTGATACTTGGGAGGGACTTCCCGGTTTTCCGGCGCTGTGGCCGGTAATAAAGGTATCTGAGGGACCCGAGACAGGGGTGACCCTAGTGGAGTGGCCTGATACCACTGGAAGGCCAGAACCCTGGGAGCCCGAGTCTGACGGGCCAGCGGTAGGGGTGACCACTGCTCCAGCGGTAGAGGGGAGACAACCCCACTGAGTGTAATGGTGGGAGACACGGAGGACTTGCCACCGGGACCTGAGTTGGCAGACCTCAATGTCTCCGGGGAAAATTTTGGGACCGCACAACACCGGGACCAAACCCTAACCAGGGCCTGGGAGAATGTGCTGGAAATTGATGGTAAACCCCAGAAACCAGGGGCTGAATTAATGTTCCCACGATTTATTGTTCTGCAGGATATGTTGTATCGGGTGAACCAAATCCGAGGCGAACCTGTTGAACAGTTGGTGGTGCCCACAGCGCATCGCAAGCTTGTCATGGAGCTTGCCCACCAACATGTTCTTGGGGACACCTGGGGTGGCAGAAAACCCAGGACCGCATACTGCAGCGATTTTATTGGCCCAGTGTGTTCAAGGAGGTAGAGAATTATTGTAAGTCCTGTCCGACCTGTCAGATAACTAGCCCCCAGCCACATTTCCGTAGTCCTCTGGTACCTCTGCCAATTATTGAAGTACCGCTTGAGCGAATCGCGATGGATTTAATTGGGCCTGTACCAAAGTCTGCCAGGGCCACCAACACATTCTGGTAGTTCTCGACTATGCCACTCGGTATCCGGAGGCGGTGCCTCTGCGACATACCTCAGCTAAGCTCATTGCCAAAGAGTTAATGGAGATGTTTTCCCGTGTGGGCCTGCCAAAAGAGGTTCTGACAGACCAAGGGACCCCTTTATGTCTAAAGTAATGAGGGAACTGTGTAAATTGTTGCGTATAAAGCAGTTACGGACGTCCGTTTACCATCCGCAAACAGACGGTCTTGTGGAGAGGTTTAACCAAACTCTAAAAAATATGTTAAAGAGGGTGGTGTCTAGAGATGGGAAGGACTGGGATCTGCTTCTGCCCTATCTCATGTTCGCAGTGCGAGAGGTGCCCCAGGCCTCTACTGGGTTCTCGCCCTTCGAACTGCTTTATGGCAGACACCCTCAGGGCCTGTTGGATATCGCCAAGGAAGCATGGGAACAACAGCCTGTCCCCCACAAAAGTGTCATTGAGTATGTCGCCCAAATGCAGGAACGGATGGAAAGGGTGTTGCCCTTGGTCCGGGAGCATATGGAGGCAGCGCAACAAGCCCAGAGTAGGGTGTACAATCGTCAGGCTCGGGTACGGGACTTCAATCCGGGAGATCGGGTTTTGGTTCTGGTACCCACCCTGACAGCAAATTCCTAGCTAGGTGGCAGGGCCCCTATGAGGTGATCGAGAAGGTAGGGGAAGTAAATTACAAAGTACACCAGCCAGGCGGCGCAAGCCGGAGCAGGTGTACCACGTGAATTTACTTAAGCCGTGGAAAGATAGGGACGCGGCCGACGACCACAGCCCCCGGCCAGGGCTTCTAGGTGAAAGGGTCCAGCCCCACAGTTCGAGGCCTGTGAAGCCGTAACCACGGTAAAATTGCAGACAGCCTGTCTTCCAAACAAGTTCAGGAAGTCAGGAGTTCTCAGTCGGAACACGGATGTGTTCTCGGACCTCCCTGGCCGCACGTCTCTCATCCGACATGACATCGTCACTGAGCCTCAGGCCAAGGTCCGGTTAAAACCATACCGGGTACCCGAGGCTCGGCGACGGGCCATCGCGGAGGAAGTGCAGTTAATGTTGAAGCTCGATGTCATTGAGGAGTCGAAAAGTGAGTGGGCCAGTCCCATAGTCCTAATACCCAAGCCGGATGGGACGTTGCGGTTCTGCAACGACTTTCGCAAGTTAAATGAAGTATCCAAGTTTGACGCGTATCCCATGCCCCGAGTAGACGAGCTTGTTGAAAGTTTAGGACAAGCCCGTTATTTTTCTGTGCTGGACCTCACTAAAGGGTACTGGCAGGTACCCTTAACGGAGTCGGCTAAGGAAAAAACCGCATTTGTTACCCCGCAGGGCCTGTATCACTACAAGGTGTTACCCTTGGCCTGCATGGCGCCCCGCCACTTTCCAAAGGTTAATGGACATAGTGCTGCGACCACATCGCCGGTACGCCTCGGCCTACTTAGATGATGTAGTCATCCACAGCACCGACTGGGAAAGCCATTTACCCAAGGTGCAGGCGGTAGTGGATGCCCTGAGGAAAGTCGGTCTGACCGCTAACCCAAAGAAGTGCTCCATAGGGTTAGAGGAGACAAAATATCTGGGATATGTAATTGGGCTGGGAGTCATCAAGCCTCAGGTAAATAAGATAGAGGCAATACGGAGTTGGCCCCGACCGGTCACCACCAGGCAGGTAAAGTCGTTCCTGGGGATTGTGGGGTATTACATGAGGTTTGTGCCCCACTTTGCTACTATTGCTTCGCCATTGACAGAGTTGTTAAAGGGGCGTAAGACAGGGATGGTCCGCTGGAATGAGCAGGCGGAAAAGGCTTTCTCCGCCTTGAAATCGGCCCTGTGTGGGTCCCCGGTTTTGGTGACACCCGATTTCAGGAAGGATTTCGTAGTCCAGACCGACGCCTCTGAAGTTGGCCTTGGTGCGGTACTGTCGCAGGAAGTCAACGGGGAGGAGCATCCCGTTGTCTTCCTCAGCCGCAAGCTCACCCCAGCAGAGACTAGGTACAGTATAGTCGAGAGAGTGCCTGGCCATCAAGTGGTCACTCGAGGCCCTCCGTTATTACCTGTTGGGCAGAAGCTTCGCCTGGTGACCGACCACTCCCACTCAAGTGGATGTCCTAAGCCAAAGAGAGGAATGCCCGGGTCACCAGGTGGTTTCTGTCTCTACAGAATTTTAAATTCACGGTGGAGCACAGAGCGGGCCGGTTATTAAAAATGCAGACGCGCTCTCCCGGGTACACTGTTTGTCCTGTGTCCACCCCTCAGGGTTGAACAAAGGGGGTATGTGGTAGGTGCAGGGTGCCGTCCTAGATGGCAGGTACGTGTCACCGAGGTTGCTGGCCTCGGTGAGGTGAGAGCCGGGTTTTTGTCTGCAGCAGCTAGTGCTGTTTGACTTTGTTAAATAGCATGGCTGCAAAGCCGATCCGGGCCGGCTCTTACTGGGAGCAGCTAAAGAGTAGGGTGGGTGGCTGCTCCCCACGGTCCAGTCCGAGTTTTGGGCTGGGTTTATAAACTCAGCCAGCACCACCAGCTGTGAGTGTGATTATCCTGGAGCTGCTAACAGGGCTGGGAGTTCTCTGTCCTGGAGGAAAGCGCTCAGCAAGGAGGTGTTGTGTTCCTGGCTACCTGAAGCTGGATTCTCCTGCGGCTGGGCCAACAGCGTGGTGCGAACCTGCACCTACACCTCCCAGGTGACTGAACCTGTGTTGGACTGTTTTTGTTTGGCTACGTTATTTCCGTTGTGTGTGAACTGTCACCAAGAGACTGTTTTTCATTTGTGTGCAAGTGTGAATAAAACACTGTTTGTTGCACAATCTGGACTCCTGGTTTGCCTCTAAACTGTACTCGCACCGCTGACTACAGAGCGACTCCCACAATATATATATATACACTGTGGGGAGTCGCTCCGTAGACAGCGGTACGGGTGCAGTTTAGAGGCAAAACAAGGAGTCCAGATTGTGCAACAAACAGTGTTTTATTCACACTTGCACACCATAAATGAAAACAGTCTCTTGGTGACAGTTCACACACAACGGAAATAACGTGGCAAAACAAAAACAGGCCAACACAGGTTCAGTCACCTGGGAGGTGTAGGTGCAGGTTCGCACCACGCTGTCGGCCCAGCCGCAGGAGAATCCAGCTTCAGGTAGCCAGGAACAAAACACCTCCTTGCTGAGCTCTTTCCTCCAGGACAGAGAACTCCCAGCCCTGTTAGCAGCTCCAGGATAATCACTTCCTCCAGCTGCTGAGCTGGCTGAGCTTTTAAACCCAGCCCAAAACCAGGACTGGGTCGTGGGGAGCAGCCACCCACCCTACACTTTAGCTGCTCCCGGTAAGAGCCGGCCCGGATCGGCTTTGCAGCCATGCTATTTAATCTCTGTCAGTAGCACTAGCTGCTGCTGACATCAACAAAAACGGGTTCTACCTCACCGAGGCTATGAACCTCGGTGACACATACCTGCCATCCACGACGGCACCCTGCACCTTACCACACACCCCCTTTGTTCAACCCTGAGGGGTGGACACATGTGAGGCAGTGGACGCGGAAAGGGCATCTGCATTTCCCTGCAAGCGACCTGCCCTATGTTCCACGGAGAACTTGAAATTTTGCAGGGATAGGAACCACCTGGTGACCCGAGCATTCCTCTCCTTGGCCTGACTCATCCATTTGAGGGGGAATGGTCGGTCACCAGACGGAACCTCCTCCCTAACAGGTAGTAGCGGAGAGATTCGAGTGCCCACTTGATAGCCAGGCACTCCCTCTCCACTATACTATATCTGACTCGGCGGGACTGAGCTTACGGCTCAGGAAGACAACGGGATGTTCTTCCCCGTTGACCTCCTGAGACAGTACCGCACCGAGGCCTACCTCCGAGGCGTCGGTCTGTACGACAAACTCCTTGTTGAAGTCGGGTGTCACCAAAACCGGGACCCACACAGGGCCGACTTCAACGCGGAGAAAGCCTCCTCCGCCTTCTCACTCCAGCTAACCCTCCCAGACTTTCGCCCCTTCAACAGGTCTGTCAATGGCGCTGCTATTGTGGCAAAGTGGGGCACAAACCTCATGTAGTAACCTACAATCCCCAGGAACGACTTTACCTGCCTGGTGGTGACCGGTCGGGCCAGTTACGAATGGCCTCTACCTTAGTTACCTGAGGTTTGATAACTCCCGCCCAATTACATATCCCAGATATTTTGTCTCCTCTAACCCTATGGAGCACTTCTTTGGGTTAGCGGTCAGTCCGGCTTTCCTCAGGGCATCCACTACCGCCTGCACCTTGGGTAAATGGCTTTCCCAGTCGGTGCTGTGGATGACTACATCATCTAAGTAGGCCGAGGCGCACCGACGATGTGGTCGCAGCACTATGTCCATTAGCCTTTGGAAAGTGGCGGGGCGCCATGCAGGCCAAAGGGTAACACCTTGTAGTGATACAGGCCCTGCGGGGTAACAAATGCGGTTTTTCCTTAGCCGACTCGCTAAGGGTACCTGCCAGTACCCTTTAGTGAGGTCCAGCACAGAAAAATAACGGGCTTGTCCTAAACTTTCAACAAGCTCGTCTACTCGGGCATGGGATACGCTGCCAAACTTGGATACTTCATTTAACTTGCGAAAGTCGTTGCAGAACCGCAACGTCCCATCCGGCTTGGGTATTAGGACTATGGGACTGGCCCACTCACTTTTCGACTCCTCAATGACATCGAGCTTCAACATTAACTGCACTTCCTCCGCGATGGCCCGCCGCGCCTCGGGTACCCGGTATGGTTTTAACCGGACCTTGGCCTGAGGCTCAGTGACGATGTCATGTCGGATGAGAGACGTGCGGCCAGGGAGGTCCGAGAACACATCCGTGTTCCGACTGAGGAACTCCCTGACTTCCTGAACTTGTTTGGAAGACAGGCTGTCTGCAATTTTTACCGTGGTTACGGCTTCACAGGCCTCGAACTGTGGGGCTGGACCCTTTTCACCTAGAAGCCCTGGCCGGGGCTGTGGTCGCCGGCCGCGTCCCTATCTTTCCACGGCTTAAGTAAATTCACGTGGTACACCTGCTCGGCTTGCGCCGCCCTGGCTGGTGTACTTTGTAATTTACTTCCCTACTTCTCGATCACCTCATAGGGGCCCTGCCACCTAGCTAGGAATTTGCTGTCAAGGGTGGGTACCAGAACCAAAACCCGATCTCCCGGATTGAAGCCCCGCACCCGAGCCTGACGATTGTACACCCTACTCTGGGCTTGTTGCGCTGCCTCCATATGCTCCCCGGACCAAGGGCAACACCCTTTCCATCCGTTCCTGCATCTGGGCGACATACTCAATGACACTTTTGTGGGGGACAGGCTGTTGTTCCCATGCTTCCTTGGCGATATCCAACAGGCCCCGAGGGTGTCTGCCATAAAGCAGTTCGAAGGGCGAGAACCCAGTAGAGGCCTGGGGCACCTCTCGCACTGCGAACATGAGATAGGGCAGAAGCAGATCCCAGTCCTTCCCATCTCTAGACACCACCCTCTTTAACATATTTTTTAGAGTTTGGTTAAACCTCTCCACAAGACCGTCTGTTTGCGGATGGTAAACGGACGTCCGTAACTGCTTTATACGCAACAATTTACACAGTTCCCTCATTACTTTGGACATAAAAGGGGTCCCTTGGTCTGTCAGAACCTCTTTAGGCAGGCCCACACGGGAAAACATCTCCATTAACTCTTTGGCAATGAGCCTAGCTGAGGTATGTCGCAGAGGCACCGCCTCCGGATACCGAGTGGCATAGTCGAGAACTACCAGAATGTGTTGGTGGCCCCTGGCAGACTTTGGTACAGGCCCAACTAAATCCATAGCGACTCGCTCAAACGGTACTTCAATAATTGGCAGAGGTACCAGAGGACTACGGAAATGTGGCTGGGGGCTAGTTATCTGACAGGTTGGACAGGACTTACAATAATCTTCTACCTCCTTGAACACACCGGGCCAATAAAACCGCTGCAGTATGCGGTCCTGGGTTTTCTGCCACCCCAGGTGTCCCCCAAGAACATGTTGGTGGGCAAGCTCCATGACAAGCTTACGATACGCTGTGGGCACCACCAACTGTTCAACAGGTTCACCTCGGATTTGGTTCACCCGATACAACATATCCTGCAGAACAATAAATCGTGGGAACATTAATTCAGCCCCTGGTTTCTGGGGTTTACCATCAATTTCCAGCACATTCTCCCAGGCCCTGGTTAGGGTTTGGTCCCGGTGTTGGGCGGTCCCAAAATTATCTCCGGAGACGTGGAGGTCTGCCAACTCAGGACCTGGTGGCAAGTCCTCCATGTCTCCCACCATTACACTCAGTGGGGGTGTCTCCCTCTATCACAGAAGTGGTGGTCACCCCTACCGCAGGCCCTTCGGACTCGGGCTCCCAGGGCTCTGGCCTCCCACAGGAACCAGGCCACTCTGCTAGGGTTACCCCTGTCTCAGGGCTATTAGTCACTTTCACCTCAGGCCATAGTGACGGAAAACCAGGGAAGTCTCTCCCAATTATTAGTTCATACGGTAGTTTGGCGGAGATCGCCACTTCACAAGTCCAGGTGCCGGCCGCCGTGGACAGAGACATTACAGCAGTGGGATAGTCCTTTAAGTCTCCGTGAATGCACACCACCCCAACTTTCCGGCCCGTATACTGGGTGGGCTGTACCAGGGCAGCACTTACCAGGGTTACCAGGCTCCTGAGTCCAACAGCGCCACTGCCAGGTTATCCCCGACTTGCACCTGGCACAGATGACGACTGTCTATTGTCTCGGGATGCCGGTCGCACACAGTCTCCGGGCATACATGGAAGCCCGGTACCCATAATTAGTCTCCATGGGTTCCCCCACTGTGGACAGTTGGCCCTTATGTGTCCAGGCTCCCGACACTGCCAGCAGACCACTGGGGACGGATCTGCAAGAGGTACATCCCGGGCGGGTTTGGCCGGCCGCCGGACTGGGGTGGAGATTTCCGGGTTTGACTGGCCCCTCCCAAAAGAACCCCCTGCAGGTTTCTGGTGGCCTCATATCGCTCCACCAGGTCGACCATCTCAAGGGCATTGGTGGGGGATACCTGGCCGATCCAGTGTTGAAGGGGGTAAGGCAAGGCCCTCCAAAACATGTCAGCCAGCAGCCGGTCCAGCATAGCAGTCGGACTCAGAACCTCAGGCTGCAGCCATTTTTGCAACCTGTGCAGCAACTCATAGTACTGCGGCCTGGCGGGTTCAGCCACGTTAAAGTCCCACTGGTGGACACGCTGAGCCCGGACCAACACGCTTACCCCCAGTCTGGCCAGGATCTCCCCTTCACCGTGGAATAGTCAGCAGCCTGGTCGTCTGCCAAATCAAAAAACTTGCTGGGGTCCGGATGCCAGGAATGGAGCAACCACTTCGGCCCACTGGTCACGGGTAACTTTTCCCTCACGGCGACCTTCTCAAAGACCGCTAGGTATGTCTCCACGTCGTCTGCGGGGGTCATCTTTGGGATCGCCGCACGGACCGCTTCCGGGCATCATGGACGTGGTGGGACGCTCCGGCCGCCTGTAATGCCATCACATGTTGTAGCAGTAACTGGTTGGTCTCCCGCTGCTGCACGTTAGCTTCCACGAGAGCCTTCACAGCAGCCTCCATGTTGCCAGAGATCACAGGCTGCAACTTTGCCGGCCTAATATAGGACATTCACTTTTGCTCAGCACAAAAACAAAGTTCGGCGTTCACGCCAGCCTCACTGCGCATGCCCGCATCCGACACCAAATGTGGGAGTCGCTCCGGTAGACAGCGGTACGGGTGCAGTTTAGAGGCAAAACAAGGAGTCCAGATTGTGCAACAAACAGTGTTTTATTCACACTTGCACACCATAAATGAAAACAGTCTCTTGGTGACAGTTCACACACAACGGAAATAACGTGGCAAAACAAAAACAGGCCAACACAGGTTCAGTCACCTGGGAGGTGTAGGTGCAGGTTCGCACCACGCTGTCGGCCCAGCCGCAGGAGAATCCAGCTTCAGGTAGCCAGGAACAAAACACCTCCTTGCTGAGCTCTTTCCTCCAGGACAGAGAACTCCCAGCCCTGTTAGCAGCTCCAGGATAATCACTTCCTCCAGCTGCTGAGCTGGCTGAGCTTTTAAACCCAGCCCAAAACAAGGACTGGGTCGTGGGGAGCAGCCACCCACCCTACACTTTAGCTGCTCCCGGTAAGAGCCGGCCCGGATCGGCTTTGCAGCCATGCTATTTAATCTCTGTCAGTAGCACTAGCTGCTGCTGACATCAACAAAAACGGGCTCTTACCTCACCGAGGCTATGAACCTCGGTGACACATACCTGCCATCCACGACGGCACCCTGCACCTTACCACAACACACACACACATATACAGCATCTCACAAGAGTGAGTACACCAATCACATTTTTGTTAATATTTTATGATATCTTTTCATGGGACAACACTGAAGATATGACACTTTGATACAATGTAAAGTAGTCAGTGTACAGCTTTTATAACAGTGTAAATTTGAATATATGTATGTAGTGGGGTACATCTAACGTGTTATGTGCTACTTGTGCAGGGGGTGGCAGACAAGAGGCCCACCTCGCTCAGGGGCCCACCGGGGTATTCCCCTGTACCCCTGTGGGTCAGTCCGAGCCTATTATATATATATATATATATATATATATATATATATATATATATATATAAAGATAGTTCTTTTAACGATATTGTAGAATCAGATCGTGTCTTCTTTTCAGACGGTTGAGGATTTTTCGTTTTTGATCTCCTCCTCTAATGGGAAGAGTAACTCTTTCGACTCCCTGAACAGAAAACACTCTTGTATCTCCTTTATGCACAGTGGCAAAGTGAAAACTGTCTGCAGATACATTGCGAGTTTCATAACTGTATCTGATAAATGTTTGCGTATTCTGCTTTATTTGTTTTGTAGTGCAACCTACATATTGTAGAAGACAATCTCTGCAAGTGATTAAATTAACTGCATAATCTGTGTTACAGTTCAAATATTGTTTTATGGTATAATTCTTGCCATTCACAGTAGATGTCACATTTTGACACACTGACATGCATTTACAACAGATACATCTGTTACTACCACATTTGTAGCTCCTTTTACAGGTGAGCCACATAGGTGGAGTTGCTGATCGTTTCTGGAAAAGGCTGGGGCTGATTTTTTGTCCTATGGTTGTGGCTTTGCGGGCCACACATTTAACCCCCACATTGACCATTCCTTTCCACTCCTTATCAAAGTTTAATACAGGGAGATATCGCCTTGTATTCCTTACTGTAGCCTGTCACAAAAGTTGCTGGCTTCCCTTTTTTATATTTTTTTGGTATTTTCCTATCCAAAACTGCCTTTTGGGGAAATGTTAATTTCTTTCTGTCTAAAGAGAGAGCCTATTTTTTGTCCTCCTCTATAGACCGTGTAGCATAATTTCTTGCAAGCAATCTGCTACCGATATTATCTGCTTCCCTCATAAATGCAGTACTATCCGAACAGTTGCATCTTGCTCGCAACATTTCGCCCCTTGGTATGTTCCTTGTCACCTGAGGTGGGTGACATAAAGTTGCTAAAAGGGTAGTATTGCCAGCCGTCTCTTTTCTATGGGTTGATGTTGAAATTACTGAATTGGACACATCACTATATAAATGCAGGTCCAAAAACACTATAGATTTCGGATCATGATGGATGCTAAATTTGATTGCATCTATCCCCTCATTGAAGTATTCACCTAAAGCTGGAATGTCCGCCACATCGCCAACCCATATAAAAAACTGATCATCTAGCGTCCATACCACTTGATATTATCTAAAAAAAGAGGTTAACTTTCGGAAATAAAAACGGTCTTTCCCACCAAGCCATGAAAATATTAGCTACGCAAGGCAAAAATGTTGTCCCCATAGAAACTCTTTCCAGCTGTAAATAATAATCCCCATTAAACATGAAAAAAGGGTAAATTACTCTTACCGGTAATTGGATTTTCCAATAGCCTCCACAACGGCATTCCCAGGAGGGTGTCCCCGCCTCCAGGACAGGAAACAACGAGGAAGCACAGGATTTAAGGAGCCTCCTCCCCTTACCTTACCAGTCAATAAGAGAGGACACAGAAGTGATGCAGAAAAATTATATATTATAGTAAACAAATTACATCATTCGTCTACAAGACATTCAAAAGTTTGGGAGGGAACTCAGTGCTGTTGTGGAGGCTATTGGAAAATCCAATTACCGGTAAGAGTAATTTACCCTTTTCCCGGCGCCTCCACAACGGCATTCCCAGGAGGACTAACAGAGTAATCGATATCAGGGGGACCATGGCAGACAGCACTTTACGACCAAAGGACAAGTCCTGATCCCTCACTACATCTAACTTATAGTGCCTAAAAAAGTCATAGGGTTGGCCCATGTAGCTGCTTTACAGATCTGTTCCAGGGGACTGCCTTTGACTCTGCCCAGGATGAGGCCATTGCCCTTGTAGAATGAGCTTTCAATATCCCTGGTGGTTGACAGTTCTTAGAAATGTAGGCAGCAGATATTACATTCCTAATCCATCTAGCTATGGATGATTTGCTAGCTGCTTGCCCTCTATTAGGGCCCTGAAACTGTAAAAGAGACGGTCTGATTTTCTTAGAGGTTCAGTGGCTTGAAGGTAGGCGAGAACCGACCTCTTGACATCCAGATTATGGAGAGTCCCCTCAGCATCTGTAGCTGGAGATTGTAAGAGTGAAGGTAGGGAGACTTCCTGTTCTCGATGGAATCTGGATACTACCTTCGGGAGGAAGGCCGGACAGTGCCTGAGGACTATTCGATCATCCAGGATTGATAGATAAGGAGGTTTGCATGAAAACGCCTGAATCTCTCCAACCCTTCTGGCAGTAGTTATAGCGACTAGGAAGACAGTCTTCATAGTGAGGAGCCTTAGAGGGATATTATCAATTGGTTCGAACGGAGGAGTAGTGAGAGCCGAAAGAACTAAGCTTAGGTCCCAAGGAGGAACCACCGGACAAGGAGAGGCAGAAGATCTCACTGCACCCTTCAAAAAGCGCTTGACTAGAGGGGAGTCTGTCAGTTTTACGTCTAAGAAGGCGCTGAGCGCGGTAGTCTGTACTTTTAGAGTTGAAGGGCGGAGGCCTTTCTCTAAACCAGCTTGCAGGAACTGAAGGACCAGAGGAATATCAGGAGAACAAACGTTTCCTGAAAAGGATAGAAAGGCATTCCAGGTTCTCAAGTAGATTCTTGAGGTTACAGGCTTTCGGCTTTTCAGCATCGTGGAAATAACTGCGTCTGAGAGGCCCTTCTGCATCAGCAGGAGGCGTTCAGATTCCAAGCCGTCAAGCTGAGTTGCTTTACACTGGGATGGTTTACTGGACCTTGATGGAGTAGGTCTGGGTTTGACGGCAGCGTCCAATAATCTCCGGCCGATAGTTTGAGCAGGAGCGGAAACCAAGCCCTTCTTGGCCAGAAGGGGGCCACCATAATTACATGGATTCCCTCTTCCTGAATTTTCACTAGGATTCTTGGAATGAGGCTGAATGGAGGGAAGGCATAGAGAAGCTGTTTTGGCCACGGCCGGGAGAGGGCGTCTAGCCATACGGGATGACCTGTTTGCGAGAGGGAACAGAATTTTTTGACCTGTCTGTTGATTTTTGTGGCGAACAGATCTAACACTGGGGTCCCCACATCTGGCAGATCTGGCTGAAAACGTGGTGATTTAGGGACCACTCGGTTTCTCTTATGAGATGTCGACTGAGATAATCGGCCACCACATTCTTCTCTCCCTTGATATGCACCGCAGAAAGGGACAGAAGGTTTATTTCTGCCCAAGAAAAATGTTTTTTGATACCTCCGCCAGTGAACGACTTTTGGTTCCCCTTGTTTGTTTACGTATGCGACGACTGTAGTGTTGTCCGTCAATATTTTTACGTGTTTTGGAGAAGTTTTGCAGAGGGAAAGGAGAACTCTGTGGACTGCTGACAGTTCTCTTAAATTTGAGGAGGTGCCCCGCATGTCTTTTCCCCAGGATCCCTGCACTACAGATCCTGAAGAATGACCTCCCAACCTGAGTTGCTGGCGTCTGTTGTAATGACCATGATATCTTTTGGGCGCCAGTGAACCCCTATGCTCAGGTTTCCCTTTATTCTCCACCAAGTTAGTGACTGTTTTACATGTCTGGGAACCTGAACTTTCTTGTCTAGGGATGAATTTTTTCCGTTCCATGAGGAGAGAAGAAAGGCCTGAAGGATTCTTGTATGACTTTGGGCCCACCTTACTGAAGGGATCGCGGCTGTTAGCAGCCCCAGTACAGCCATGATGTCTCTTATTGAAGACCGATCTCTGCTGGAAAATAGAGACACTGTTTGGATTAAGTGAGACTGTTTGTCCTGGGGAAGGAAAGACATTAGGCGTTTTGAATCCAGGAGAACTCCTAAAAAACCTTTTCCTGACTGGGGGTAAGATCTGATTTTTGGGATTTATTATCCACCCTAGAGAAGTAAGGCAGACCTGGATCTGCTTGAGGCGTGATTGTAGGAGCTGGCGCGACTCTGCAAACACCAGAAAGTCGTCCAGGTATGGGACGATCTGTACCCCTGAAGATGAAGGAATTTTGTGACCTCTGACATTATTTTTGAAAACACTCTGGGGGCAGAGGACAGGCCGAAAGGAAGAGCTGTAAACTGAAAATGGGACAATCTTCCTTGAAAACAAACTGCTATCCTCAGGAAACTCTGATGTCCGTGGTATATTGGGACGTGGTAATAAGCGTCCTGAAGGTCCACGGTTGCCATAAAGCAGTCCCGCGGGAGGATCTGTGTGGTTGATTTTATGGTCTCCATCTTGAACCTCTTGTAAACGATGGATTTGTTTAGGGACTTTAGATTTATTATTAGGCGAAAGGAGCCGTTTGGTTTCTTTATCAGAAATACAGGGGAATAGAATCCTCGCCGTGTTGCCCTTCTGGTACAGGGATGAGGACTCCTTTGAGGAGTAACGTTGATATCTCCGATTCTAGGGATGCCTGCCTGTCGGGTTGCTGCCGTTGGTTGATAAAGAACTGTCTTGGTGGGGGAAATAAACTCCAGCTTTAGGCCCTCTTTTATGGTACGAGTGACCCAAGGGGAGGCATGAATCTCTTGCCAGGCGGAGGAGAACTGTTTTAACCTGCCTCCTACCTGGACCAGCATGTCACTGGGTAGGGCGGGTAGAGGATTCTGGTTTAAAAGGTATCCCCTTCCTTTTCCTCTAGAAGACTGCCACCTTTTAGATCCGTCCCTCTTATTTTGATCTGCTCTTGACCTTTTTTGATTTTGAAAGGAACGTCTCTGTTGGTAATAACGATTATCAGAGGGAAATCCCTTTTTCTTATCGGAGGCCTTCTCCAAAATATCATCAAGGGCGGAACCAAATAACCTGTCTCCCTCACACGGGATGGAGCACAGGCGGTTCTTGGAACCTGCGTCCCCGTCCAAGAACGAAGCCAAACCGCCCTACGGGTCGCATTGGCTAAAGCACTGCCTCTTGCAGAGAGTTTAACCAAGTCGGCCGAGGCGTCCGCAAGAAAATTAGATGCCCTCTTCAGGGTAGGAAGGGAGTTTAAGATCTCTTCTCTGGACGTACCCCCAGACAGATTGCTCTCTAACTGATCTAGCCATACTGAGAGGGTTCTGGCCGTACAAGTGGATGCTATGCTGGGGCGTAACATCGCCGTATTGGTCTCCCAGGATTTTTTTAATAAATTTTCGCATTTTTTATCCATCGGGTCCTTTAGGAGACCCATATCCTCAAAAGGTAAAGATGACTTTTTTGAAATACGCGCCACTGGGGCATCTATTTTGGGAGTTTTATCCCACAAGTCCGAATCAGATTCAGAAAAGGGATATTTGCGCTTGAAGGCGGCCGATACAGTCCATCTCCTATCGGGATCCTTCCATTCTCTGGAAATAAGGGCTTTAATATTGTTGTGGATGAGGAAGGATCTTTTCTTTCTTTCCCCCAACCCCTGAAAAATCTGGTCGTGAAGGGATTGGGTCTCTTTACGTCCTCTAATTTTAGGGTAGCTTTTATATCTTTTAGCAAGGATTGCGTCTCTTCGGGAAAGCACATGGGCCTCCCTGCAGCATCCTCAGAGGATAAGGAGTCCTGATCGTCTAGTAATTCCCCTTCATCCAAATCCCCTCGGTCTGATGCTTCTAAATTAAGGGAACGAGAGGGTCCCGGGAATGCGTCAATTGATTAGAATCAGCCGCAGCCTTAATCTCTTCTCTAATGAGGGTTCGCATAGACTCCACAAAGGAAGGGGATTCTTCTGAGATAATTTTCTCAGTACATTTAGGGCAGAGGATTTTCTTTGAATCCGACACCAAGCCTTTACGGCAACCACCACACTTTCTGCGCCCGAATCCCCTTTGGGCTTAGGCTTTCTGGACTCACTGTCCTAAAAGGGATAAAGCAAACTTTGTAGGACCAAGAAGGACCCAGAGTAATGGTGGTGAGGGGTCAGTATAGTAAAAAAACTACAGACACCCAGTGTGCAGGGGAGGAGGGGCCCAGGACTCCTAAACCACTAAATATATTTACATTAAAAAATAGGGTTAACTCCCCCTGGGAGGAGGCTTACCGGGCTGAGGGCTGGAGGAGCGGGATCACCGGACCGCTTGGACGACTCTCTGTCGCTGGAAGGCATCCTTAGAATCTCCGGAGCATAGGTGGCGGTGAATGAGAGGCACTTCCGGGTTTTTAAACTTCCCGCCGCGCGCAGAGGCCGTCCTCCCGCGAGAATCTCTTGCCCAAGGAGAATCTCGCTCCGGTGACGTCACGACGCCCGATCCCGCGCGAGTTACGATGGACTCGCAAGCCCGGGGATGCCTGCAATTAGGGCTTACTCCGAAGGATCGAGGAAGGGAGGCAATGCGTCCCCGGGGCCCCCGATCCCTGCACCGGCCCTCCTGAACAAACAGGGAACCAGATTAGACCGGTGCGAAATATTTTAGGTTCCTGGATATTCCCAGGAGTGGCTTCCACGCACGTCCGAGGACAGGAAACAACGACTGGTAAGGTAAGGGGAGGAGGCTCCTTAAATCCTGTGCTTCCTCGTTGTTTCCTGTCCTGGAGGCGGGGACACCCTCCTGGGAATGCCGTTGTGGAGGCGCCGGGGAAAATTATGCTTGAGTAAAAATTGTGTAACCTTAAAAATATAATCTTGGAGCTGTGTGGTATAATCACTATAAGAGACCATTAGTATCGCTAATTCATGAGGAATATTGGTATATAGCGATACCACATCTGCTGTTCATAGCATTAGCATTCTACTCTAAACTCTCAAGCTTGCAATACAGTATGGGAATCTCAAATGTCTGGGAATTAAAAAAAAAAAAAAAAAAAAAAGCATCCTTTTCCCAAAATAAAAAGGTAAAAAAAAAAAATTTTCAAAATAGGGAAAAAAAAGAAGAGTAGACATATTAGGTGTTGCTGCGTCCGTATCGACGACTCTATAACAATATCATATAACCCCTCAGGTGAACACCATGAAAAAAATTTATAAAAACTGTGCTAAAAAAAACGGTGTCACCTTACATCACTAAAAGTGCAACACCAAGCCATCAAAAAGGCGTATGCCCCCCAAAATCATACCAATCTCATCCCACAAAAAATGAGCCCCTACCAAAAACAATCGCCCAAAAAATAAAAAGAACTATGGCTCTCAGACTACTGAGACAAAAATGATATCATTGATTAAAACTTACAAAAATAAAAAAGTATACATATTATTAGGTATTGCCGCATCCGTAAGAACCTGCTATATAAAAATATCACATAACCTAATCTCTGATGTGAACACCGTAAAAAAATAAAAAGTGTGTAAAAAAAGGCATTTTTTTGTCACCTTACATCACAAAACGTGTGATACCGATCAAAAAGTCATATGCTCCCTAAAATAGTACCAATCAAACAGTCATCTCATACCGCAAGAAACGAGACCCTACCTAAGACAATCGCCCAAAATATAAAAAAAACTATGGCTCTCAGAAGATGCAGACACTAAAACATGAACCAAAAAAAGTATACTTATTTGGTATTGTCACGTCTTTAACAACCTGCTCTATAAACATACCACATGATCTAACCTGTCAGATGAACATTGTAAATAAAAAATAAAAATGGTGCCAAAACAGCTATTTTTGTTACCTTGCCTCACAAAAAGTGTAATATAGAGAAACCAAAAATCATATCTACCCTAAAATAGTACCAACAAAACTGCCACCTTATCCCATAGTTTCCAAAATGGGTTCCATTTTTTGGGAGTTTCTACTCTAGGGGTGCATCAGGGGGTTTTCAAATGTGACATGGCAACTTAAAATTATCCCAGTGAAATCTGCCTTCCAGAAATGATATAGTGTTTCTTTCCTTCTGCGCCCTGCCGTGTGCCCGTACAGCAGTTTACGACCACATATAGGGTGTTTCTGTAAACTACAGAATCAGGGCAATAAATATTTAGTTTTGTTTGGCTATTAACCCTTTGCTTTGTTACTGAAAAAAATTTCAAATCTGCCAAAAAAGTGAAATTCAGAAATTTCATCTACATTTTTCATTAATTCTTGTGGAACACCTAAAGGGTTAAAAAAAAGTCTGTAAAATCAATTTCGGATACCTTGAGGGGTGTAGTTTCTAAAATGGGTCCATTTATGGGTGGTTTCTATTATGTAAGCCTCACAAAGTGACTTCAGACCTGAACTGGTTTCAAAAAGTGGGTTCTGAAAAATTTCAAGATTTGCTTCTAAACTTCTAAGCAGAGAAATAGAAAATTTGAAAATTGCGGATTTTTCAAAATTTTTTCTAAATTTGGTATTTTTTTATAAGTAAAAATGAAATGTTTTCAAAAAATGAAATAATGAAGTACAATATTTGATGAGAAAACAATCTCAGGATGGCTTGGATAAGTAAAAGCGTTTTAAAGTAATCACCACAAAGTGACATGTCAGACTTGCAAAAATTTGCCTGGTGAAAAATGTCAGGGTCCTAAAGAGGTTAATGTCTAAACCGTTGACAACAAAAGAGAGTACACCCCTAAGTGAAAATGGCCAAATAGTGCCCAATTAGCCATTTTTCCACCTCGGTGTCATGTGATTCGTTAGTGTTACAAGATCTCAGGTGTGAATGGGGAGCAGGTGTTAAATTTGGAACCGAACCCGAGTTCGGGAAATGTTTTTTTTTTTTACAGTAAAAATTAATCTGTAAAGTTATTACGTGAAGTTACGCGATACTTCGCAAAGTAATAACTTCATCTGAGCCAATACATTCTAATACTGTACAGAGCGCTTGCTTCATACAGTATTGGGCCGAGTTTTATGCGAATCGACTTTTGAAGTCGATTCGCTCATCCCCAATAGTGGTGTAGAACACTGTGCCTTGCAGTAACACGCATAGGGAGTCTGCTCTGTTAGTAAAATAATACTGTATATGGCTATTCTTGATTGCTCTTTGTATTCCAAATGTCTGTATTTTGCTTTTATTGTCATTATGATTGTTTACTTTTGGTCATTGCTCATCTCCTGTTTATGTCACTCTGTACTTGACATGACTGTTGTAATCTTGAGCTGATTGGAATAAAATTTATTTTGAAACATAAAATAATACTGTGAGTCAGTATTGGTTTTCGTCAGCCAGGCCGAAAGGCAAAATAGTGGCCCAGTGATGAAGTGGGGAGGAACAGCATGAGAAGTCCACAGAGTGGCCCTATGACATAGTGGTGAGATGGAAGCAGCATGAGGAGGCCACTGAGTGGCACAATGACAATGTGGAGGTGGCAGCAGCATGAGGAGGCCACAGAATGGCAAGGTGACACAGTGTGGAGGTGGGTGGCAATACCAGTACCAGCTGAAGATGGTGGGTGAAAGAAGGAGCACTTGGCATCAGATGTGTGGCATCAGAATAGTAGCTGAGGCAGCTAGCCAGAAGAAACCGGTCTCTTTTGTCAAAGCGTTGGTGTGGCACGATTGATGATCTACTCTGATGCATTAGGCATTGGTGGGTGGAAATCCTGTCTGATCCACACCTGAAAAATCTTGACAAAGGTCAGTCTCTCTACATTTTGGGTGGACAGGCGAGTTCTTCTTGGGGTAACTATGGCCCCCGCCGCACTAAACACCCGCTCTGATTCCACACTACTGGCCGGACAGGAAAGCTTTTCCAGGGCAAACTCTGCCAGTTGCGGCCACAAATCCAGTTTGGCTGCCCAGTAGTCCAGCGGATCTTCAATGTGGGGTGGCAGGGTGCTGTCCAAGTATGCCACCACCTGTTGGTTCAGGTCCTGCTCTTTGTCTAGCTGCTGTGAAGTTTCTTCACTATGCGAGTGAAGAAAGCTGCGCATCAGCGACTCTAGACTCAGGCTTCTGCTGAGGGAGCTGGTACTGCTGTCGCCACCCCTCCCCGGCAGCCATGGCAGTGGAATGTGAGCACAGAGGCCCCCCCCCTCCGGTCAGACCTGCGGGAGGATGGACGATGGCGCAGATAGGCAGTGGACAACTAACTACATAGGATGTCTTTATAGTAGTTCAGTTTGTCCCCCCTCTCAACAGGTGTAAAAAAAAAGCCCCCCCATTTTGGACCCGTAGCGAGGGTCCAACAAGGTGGAGAGCCTGAAGTCACCCCTCTGCCGAATGGTGACAATTTGGCTGTCACTACACAAGCGAGCATGCATCGGGTCATTTGTGCAAGTGACTCGGATGGACTCCCTCCACTGCATACTGCCACAGTGTGTCTGGGTCCTCTGCCTCCTCTTCCTCATCGCCTTGTAGCTCCTCTGGCTGCTCCTCCTCTCCTGCCACCGGTGTAGAAAAAACACCCATTTTGCTACACATTGCTTGTGCTCCAATGTCCTCCTACTCCAGTTCAGCCCTCAGAGGGCTCATGTGGCCATGAGATCTAGGTGCCATATCTCCAGTCCCCTGACCAGCCAGATTTACCAGCATCTGTTCCAGGACATTAAGCAATGGAATGACATCATTCATCCCGTAGTCCTGGCGACTAACAAACAAAGTGACCTTCTCAAAGGGCCTGAGCAAACGGCAGGTGTCACACATGAGCTGCCACTGGCTGACATCGAAGTTACACAGAAGAGTACTCCTGTCCGCTTGCATCATCAAGAAATTGTTTATGGCCTTTCTCTGTGCGTATAGTCGGTCCAACATATGGAGGGTGGAATTCCAACAGGTGGAGACGTTGCATATCAGCCTATCTTGTGGGATGCCGTTCTGCCGCTCAAGGAATTATTTCTTTGTAATAAACCCTGTTAATGGCTGTATCAAACAGCACTTGCACCCCAATAACAAGAACGGTTTGCTGGAATTACAGAGCTGTATAATGCCAATTTGGGTCCCCAGTCAGTGCAGCAAGTTGTAATAGGATTGTTTCTATTACTCAGGCTATAACCTCCCCTACTGAACCCTGTTTAACATAACTGCTGTGGAATGATTCCTCCCTATCCTTTCCATACACCTTAAAAAAAAAAATTAGATTACATTTTTCTCTGCACTTGTAAATCATTTTTTTTAGCACAATGACGTTTTTTCTAACACTGTCCCTAGCACCTGCTGACGTCTCTCCCTGCACTAAGTACACTGGTAAATGGTAGAATCCAAGATGGCTGAGGCCAGAGGTCACAATAACGCATGTACAAGCATCATAGATGCCTGTTTAGGCTGTTTTACGCTATGAAAAAAAGTCTAAAGCATCTTTCACACGAGCGTGTCCGGATTAGGTCCAGATGCGTTCAGTGAAAACTGTGCGATTTCACAGGCAAAGGCAATCAGTTTAGCCTGCGACTGCATTCAGTTGTACAGTTTTTTCTGCGCGGAAAACATGCTGCGATTTTCACGCAACGCACAAGTGATGCGTGAAAAAAAACGCTCATGAACACAGACCCATTGAAATGAATGGGTCAGGATTCAGTGCGGGTGCAATGCGTTCAAATCACACATTGCACCCGAGCAGAAAACTCGCCCATGTGGAAAGAGGCCTAAGGCGTACCAATAGGCTTTAGACTTTTCCCCTACATTCAGCAGCACAGGGAATGGCACAGGCTGCCTGTGCCCGAAATAACCAATAGCAAAGCTCCATACAGTAAGGAGCTTTGCTATTAGTTAGTTTGGATGGGCGCCGAAGCGATAGTGCCCTGCAGTAGGGGAAGCCGGCGGAAGGTAAAAGGAGGAGGGGCTGGCTCCCGAGTCCCGATGTATGAGGAGAGCAGAGGCAGCGCTGCAAACATGGAGTGGAGCTGAAGAGGAATGGAGTGGTGGACAAATGCAGGAGAGCCCGGACATCCTGTCTGACCTGCACCACAAGGTGAAAGTGCAGCAATGTTTCGATATGTGTAATGTATGTAGTGCAGTGTGTGATCTACACACTGAACCACATACATCACACACTGCACCACACACATCTCACACCGATGTATGTAGTGCAGGGTGGGTGATGTATGTGCTGCAGTGTGTAGTAAATGCACAGCAGGCTATTATTGCCAAGTGATAAAGTACAGGGAAGATCTGCCATAGTGGACTGGACTTTATCACTTTGCCATAATTGCTTCATGTTATTTAGACCAGTAATGGTTCCCTGCATACCCACTTCTTAGGGCCTGTTTACACCACCACTATTTATTTCTGTTGTTCTGTTCCGTTAGATGAGCAGAACAATGAAAATAATGGAAGGGATTTGTCATATGTTTAACATATACAAAAAAAAAAAAAAAAAGGTATGTTAATGGATGCCTCAGACAGATGCCGTACTGTGGTATCCATCACCATACAGTTCCATTGTAAAAAAATAAAATATATATGCTAATGTATACGTTTTTGTTTTTTTCAGGATGGGAAATGGTAGTGTACCATGTCTTCCCATCCTGCAAAGTCCAGAAAAACTACACTGACTACTTTACATTGTATCAAAGTGTCAGATCTTCAGTGCTGTCCCATGAAAAGAATAAAATATTTACAAAAATCTGAGGGGTGTACTAATTTTGTGAGATACTGTATATGTACTGTGTGTATGCATGTGTCTGTATGTATGTATGTATGTATGTATGTATTGTAAGAGGGCGCAAGGTGCGGTCATGGACGGAAGATACGTGTCACCGAGGTTCCTGGCCTCGGTGAGGTGAGAGCCGGGTTTTATGTGTCAGCAGCAGCTAGTGCTGCTTGACATTGATAGTTAGTTTGGCTGCAAAGCCAATCCGGGCCGGCTCTTACTGGGAGTAGGCAAAGAGTTGGGTGGGTGCCTACTCCCCACGGTCCAGGCCGGACTTTGCCGGGCTTTTTAAAGGCAGCCACATCAGCAGGTGTGGCTGTGATTGTCCTGGAGCTGCTGCTAGTGTTGTGTTGCTCTCTGGGCTGGAAGGATGAGCTCAGCAAGGAGTCGTGCAGTCGTCCTGGAAGCCTGAAGGTGGATTACCCTGCGGCTGGGCCGACCGCCAGGTGCGAACGCGCACCTAACCATCTCACAGGTGACTGAACCTGGTTTTGGACTCTTTGGTTTTGCTTTTTTGTGTTTGCTGAGTGTGAATTAACACCAAGAGACTGTTTATCGTTTATTTGGTGCAAGTGTGAATAAAACACTGTTTATTGCACTTTCTGGACTTCTTGTTTTGCCTCTGTACTGCACCCGCACTGCTACCTACCAGAGCGACTCCCCACATTTGGTGTCGGATGCGGGCATGCGCAGTGAGGCTGGCGTAAACGCCGAAGTTTTTTCCCAAAGTGAATGTCATATGTCAAGCCGGCAAAGTTTCAACACGTGAACTCTGATAAGATGGAGGCAGTTGTAAAGGCTCTCGTGGAGGCCAATTTACAGCAGCGGGAGGCCAACAAGCAGCAGCAGGAGACAAACCAGCTGCTGTTGCAACATGTAATGGCTTTGCAAGCGACTGGAGCCTCTCACCGTGCCCATGATGCCCGGAAAGCGGTCCGTGCAGCAATTCCCAAGATGACCCCGAGGATGATGCCGAGACCTACCTGGCAGTCTTCAAAAAAGTGGCCGTGAGGGAGAAGCTGCCCCGTGACCAGTGGGCTGAGGTGGTCGCTCCGTTCCTGGCTTCCGGACCCCAGCAGGTGTTTTTCGACTTGTCGGACGACCAAGCGGCCGATTATGACACCGTGAAAGGAGAGATCCTAGCCAGACTGGGGGTGAACGTGCTGGTCCGCGCTCAAAGAGTCCACCAGTGGGACTTTAAAACGACTGAACCTGCTAGGCCGCAGTACTACGATCTGCTGCACAGGCTGCAAAAGTGGCTGCAGCCTGATCTACTAAGTCCCACTGCCATGCTGGATCGACTGTTGGCGGACATCTTTTGGAGGGCCCTGCCTTATCCCCTCCAGCACTGGGTCGGCCAGGCGTCTCCGGTAAGTGCCCTGGAGATGGTCGACCTGGTGGAGCGTTACGAGGCCACCAGAAACCTGCAGGGGGGTCTTGCTGGGAAGGGGCCAGTCAAACCCCGGAGGCCTCCACCCCAGTTCCGACGACCGGCGACAGAGAGACTTGCACGGAATGTATCCCCTGCGGATCTGCCTCCCGTGGTATGCTGGAGGTGTCAGGAGCCAGGCCACATCAGGGCCGACTGTCCGCATCAGGGTGAGCCGATGGATGTGAACTACGGGTATCGCCACTCCCTGTATGCCCGGAAGCTGTGTGCAACTGGCACCCGTGAGGGGCAGGACAATAACCACCTGTGTCAGGTAGAGGTGGGAGATTCTCTGGCGGTGGCCCTGCTGGACTCCGGGAGTTTAGTCTCCCTGGTAAGAGCTGCCCTAGTATGGCCTGCGGAGTATACCGGCCGTAAAGTCGGGGTCCTATGCATCCACGGAGACTTAAAAGACTACCCCACTGCATTAGTGACTTTGTCCACAGCTGCTGGTAAGTGGACCCACGAGGTGGCTGTCGCTACCAAACTCCCACATGAACTGATACTTGGGAGGGACTTCCCAGGTTTCCCGGCGCTGTGGCCGGCTATAAAAGTGTCTGATGGGCCCGAGACAGGGGTAACCCTAGTAGAGTGGCCTGATACCACTGGAAGGCCAGAACCCTGGTAGAGGGTAGAGGGGGAGACAACCCCACTGAGTGTAATGGTGGGAGACACGGAGGACTTGCCACCGGGACCTGAGTTGGCAGACCTCAATGTCTCCGGGGAAAATTTTGGGACCGCACAACACCGGGACCAAACCCTAACCAGGGCCTGGGAAAGTGTTGTAATGATTGACGGTAAACCCCAGAAACCTGGGGCTGAATTAATGTTTCCACGATTTATTATTCTTCAGGATATGTTGTATCGGGTGAACCAAATCCGAGGTGAGCCAGTTGAACAGTTGGTGGTGCCCACCGCATATCGCAAGCTTGTTATGGAGCTTGCCCACCAACATGTTCTTGGGGGGCACATGGGGTGGCAGAAAACGCAGGACCGCGTACTACAGCGATTTTACTGGCCCGGTTTGTTTAAGGAAGTAGAGGAGTTCTGTAAGTCCTGTCCGACCTGTCAGGTAAATAGCCCTCAGCCGCATTACAGAAGTCCCCTGGTCCCTCTCCCAATAATTGAGGTCCCATTCGAGCGTATTGCCATGGATCTGGTCGGACCCGTACCGAAGTCTGCTAGGGGTCACCAACATATCCTGGTGATTCTGGACTATGCTACTCGATATCCAGAGGCGGTGCCTCTGCGACACACATCGGCTAGGCTCATTGCAAAGGAGTTAATGGAGATGTTTACCCGGGTGGGCCTACCTAAGGAGGTTCTGACGGACCAAGGGACCCCTTTTATGTCTAAGATTATGAGGGAATTGTGTAAACTGTTGCATATAAAGCAATTATGGATCGTCCGCTTACCATCCGCAAACGGACGGCCTTGTGGAAAGATTTAACCAAACTTTAAAAATATGCTAAAAAGGGTGGTGTCCCGAGATGGGAAGGACTGGGATCTGCTTCTGCCCTATCTCATGTTTGCAGTGCGAGAAGTGCCCCAGGCCTCTACTGGGTTCTCGCCTTCGAACTGCTTTATGGCAGACGCCCACGGGCCTGTTGGACATCGCTAAGGAAGCGTGGGAACAACAGCCCGTCCCCACAAAAGCGTAATTGAATATGTTACCCAGATGCAGGAACGTATGGAGAGGGTGTTACCGCTGGTCCGGGAGCATATGGAGGCAGCACAACAGGCCCAAAGTAGAGTCTATAATCGTCAGGCTCGGGTACGAGACTTTAATCCCGGAGACCGAAGTTTTAGTTCTGGTACCCACCCTTGACAGCAAATTTCTAGCTAGGTGGCAGGGGCCCTATGAAGTGCTCGAGAAAGTGGGGAAGTAAATTACAAGGTGCACCAGCCAGGGCGGCGGAAGCCGGAGCAGGTGTATCATGTGAATTTGCTGAAGCCATGGAAGGATAGGAACTCGCCCAGCGATGACAGCCCTCGGCCAGGGCTTCTAGGTGAGAAGGATCCAGCCCTCACCTCGAAGTCCGGGAAGCAGCAGCCACCGTAAAAATTTCAGATAGCCTATCCTCCAAACAGGTCCAGGAAGTTAAGGAGTTCATTAGTCGGAACACGGATGTGTCTCGATCTCCCTGGGCGCACATCCCTAATCCAGCATGACATTATCACTGAGCCTCAGGCCAAAGTCCGGTTAAAGCCGTATCGGGTACCCGAGGCTCGGCGACAAGCCATTGTGAAGGAAGTGCAGCTGATGCTCCAGTTAGGTGTCATCGAGGAGTCAAAAGTGATTGGGCCAGTCCGATAGTCTTAATACCCAAGCCGGACGGGACATTGAGGTTCTGTAACGATTTCCGCAAGCTGAATGAGGTGTCCAAGTTTGACGATATCCCATGCCGAGGGTGGATGAGCTCATTGAAAAATTGGGCCAAGCCAGGTATTTTTCTGTCTTGGACCTCACCAAAGGGTACTGGCAGGTACCCTTAACGGAGGCTGCCAAGGAAAAACTGCTTTTATCACACCGGAGGGGTTGTATCAGTACAAGGTATTACCCTTTGGTCTACATGGCGCCCCGCCACGTTTCAAAGGCTTATGGATATTGTGCTTCGTCCACATCGACGGTACGCCTCAGCGTATCTGGATGATATCATTGTCCATAGCACCGACTGGGAGAGTCACCTACCGAAGGTACAGGCCGTAGTGGACTCCCTTAGGAAAGCTGGCTTAACTGCTAACCCAAAAAGTGTGTGGTAGGGTTAGAAGAGACCAAATACCTAGGGTATGTCATTGGGCGGGGGTGGTCAAACCTCAGGTAAACAAAATTGAGGCAATTAAGAATTGGCCCCGACCTGTCACTACGCGGCAAGTAAAATCATTCCTGGGCATGGTGGGATACTACATGAGGTTTATTCCCAACTTCGCTACAATTGCTGCTCCATTGACAAGCCTTTTAAAGGGACGCAGGTCAGTGTCGATCCAGTGGAATGAGCAGGCGGATAAGGCTTTCTCTGCTCTGAAGTCGGCCCTGTGTGGGTCCCCGGTTTTGGTGACGCCCGACTTCAGGAGAGAGTTTGTGGTACAGACCGATGCCTCTGAAGTGGGCCTCGGGCTGTACTCTCAGGAAATCAATGGGGAGGAGCATCCCGTGGTTTTCCTGAGTCGCAAACTCACCCCAGCCGAAACCAGGTACAGTATAGTGGAGAGAGAGTGCCTGGCCATCAAGTGGGCACTAGAGTCTCTCCGCTATTATCTGCTAGGGAGAAAGTTCCGTCTGGTGACCGACCATTCCCTCTAAAGTGGATGTGCCAGGCGAAAGACAGGAATGCTCGGGTCACCAGATGGTTCTTGTCTCTGCAGAACTTCAAGTTCACAGTGGAACACAGGGCAGGCCGCTTGCAAGGAAATGCGGATGCACTGTCTCGAGTACAGTGTTTGGCGTGTGTTCACCCTGTCGGGGTTGAACAAAGGGGGAGGTATGTAAGAGGGCGCAAGGTGCCGTCATGGACGGAAGATACGTGTCACCGAGGTTCCTGGCCTCGGTGAGGTGAGAGCCGGGTTTTATGTGTCAGCAGCAGCTAGTGCTGCTTGACATTGATAGTTAGTTTGGCTGCAAAGCCAATCCGGGCCGGCTCTTACTGGGAGTAGGCAAAGAGTTGGGTGGGTGCCTACTCCCCACGGTCCAGGCCGGACTTTGCCGGGCTTTTTAAAGGCAGCCACATCAGCAGGTGTGGCTGTGATTGTCCTGGAGCTGCTGCTAGTGTTGTGTTGCTCTCTGGGCTGGAAGGATGAGCTCAGCAAGGAGTCGTGCAGTCGTCCTGGAAGCCTGAAGGTGGATTACCCTGCGGCTGGGCCGACCGCCAGGTGCGAACGCGCACCTAACCATCTCACAGGTGACTGAACCTGGTTTTGGACTCTTTGGTTTTGCTTTTTTGTGTTTGCTGAGTGTGAATTAACACCAAGAGACTGTTTATCGTTTATTTGGTGCAAGTGTGAATAAAACACTGTTTATTGCACTTTCTGGACTTCTTGTTTTGCCTCTGTACTGCACCCGCACTGCTACCTACCAGAGCGACTCCCCACAGTATGTATGTATGTACTTCTTGGTGCTTCCGTGGGGTCCCGTGCCTCCGTTCCACGCCGGACCTTTTAGATTGCGGACCCATTCAAATGAACGGGTCCGCATCAGTGATGCAGGGTGCACACTGCCGGTGTCCGCTGTGAGAGTAATGGTCAATGCTAACCTTATAAGCCTATAGTTTATATCCAAGAGTGGTTTAGAACATTTATGCATCAGTACAGCTAAAACTCTATTTTGTCTGGTTTGTTCTTTCTGTGAACTTATCATCTGTTCCACTGTTTCACAACATCCTGGCCCTAGAATACATTCCGAAGGTCATCTGAAATGGTCTTAGGAAATAAATTCCTGTAGGGCAGGGAAGGGGGAGTATTTTACTCAATTCAGAATACAATAGTGAAAATTGGTAAAATGGACACAAACCAATGTTTCTAGGGTTTCTAGGAAAGGTTTATTGTCTTTCAGTGAATAAAGGACCCAGATAGTCTGCATTCCTATCCAATTTGCATCCAGTTTTAGACAAATTAACCTTTACAGATTTCCGAACTACAAGATGTTGCTATATGTGTCAAAGATATTGTCAATATGCTATCATATGTAATCTGCCACGTCTAATTTCAAGTATTCTACCCACCTCAGAAACCCCCAGTTACATCCATTATCGAAAGCTATATTAATAAAGATATTTGGGTGGGATTTTTCAGATCTCCTTAGATACAGCAAGTGTTGTCTGTGTCTTTGTTATCGGCCGATTTATTTATTTAATTACTCCCTGCCTGACAATTGAACTGCTCTAGCGTGCGGCCATGTGCATGAGGCCTAAAAGTAGAGGGAGAAAATATTTTAACGAGAAAAAGAAAAATGCTTGGCCACCACAGGTTAATCATTAAGGGGTGGGTTAAAGATAATTGTCAGCAGATCCTGTTAACAGTCTAAGGCTGGGTTCACACGGGCGTCATGTTTGATGCCTGGATAGGATGCGGGTGCGTTAAGGGAAAATGCACGATTTTTCCGCGCGTGTGCAAACTTTTGTAATGCGTTTTGCACGCGCGTGTGAAAAATCAGCATGTTTGGTACCCAGACCCGATGCCGGACTTCATCACTGAAGTCCGGTTTCGGGTTGAGTATTCTGGAGATTTTATTATTTTCCCCTATAACATGGTTATATGGGAAAATAATAGCATTCTCAATAAAGAATGCTTTGTAGAATGTGGATTAAGGGGTTAAAAATAAAAAAACTGAACTCACCTTGATTGCGTAGTTGGCGATCTCTCTTCTCACTTCAAGCATTACCTGCAGTCTAAAGGACCTGTGATGACGTCACATCACATGGTCCAATCACATGGTCTGTGATGGACCATGTGATTGGACCCTGTGATGTGACGTCATCACAGGTCCTTTAGACTGCAGCTAATGCTTGGAGAGAAGAGAGATCGCCAACTACGCGATCAAGTGGCTAAGGCGAGTTCAGTTTTTTATTTTTAACCCCTTAATCCACATTCTACAAAGCATTCTTTATTGAGAATGCTATTATTTTCCCTTATAACCATGTTATAAGGGAAAATAATAAAGATCGGGTCCCATCTCTTAGCAACCATGCGGGAAAATCGCACTGCATCCGCACTTGCTTGCGATTTTCCCGCAGCCCCACTCACTTCTATGGGGCCTGCGTTGCGTGAAAAACGCAAAATATAGAGCATGCCGCGATTTTCACGCAACGCAGAAGTGATGCGTGAAAATCACCGCTCATGTGCACAGCCCCATAGAAATGAATGGGTCCGGATTCAATGCAGGTGCAATGCATCCACCTCACGCATTGCACTCACGCGGAAAACTCACCCGTTTGAAAGGGGCCTAAGACTGGGGCTACACGACTACATATGTCGCGCGACACATAGGGCACAATTACACTGCAACGTGTGTCGCGTGACATTGATGTTGCACCGATGTTTAGTGACAATTTTTATAATAATAGTCTATGGTGTCGCACTGCGACATGCTGCGATGCGACAGTCGCAGAGAAATCCATTTTGGATGGGGTTTTTGCGACTGTCCCCAGGAAAAAGTCTTGATAATTGCCCCAATCCTCAGCCCGTGTAAAAGGGTCATGCCGTGCAGAGTAGAACCAGGGGAAGATAAATATGGCCAGAGTTGTCCGACAGCTGCTTATCCTCATTTCTTTATGGTAATACAGATACATTTTTATCTTACTGATGGAAGTGTCTGCAAGCAGCTAAAAGGTAATGAAAAACTGTGAGCGAGGTATCCTTTGCTCTGCCTATAGTTCTGCCCTGAATTCATTTACAGGAAGGACAGCAACAGTGACCAGCCTCGCTAGTGTCACCTGCGATAATAGGGAGGCTGGTCCCAGTCGCCCCCTGCTATTGGCTGCTCCCCTCGTCACCGGATGTTTTGATCTGTGCGACAGGGAGATGCAGCATCGCCGTGCAGGGATCCGGAGGGACGCGGGTGCTGGGTGGCAGGTAAGTATGCTCTAGAGGAGGGGCCCGGGTCATTATAGGGATTAGATAACCCTTTCCCGACATCCACCGTACATGTACTAGGCTTCCATGCTCATTATTAGTATATCCCAGTTCAGGCCAGCACTGAACTGGGAAACAGCTATTCTGTACAGAATAATGAAGCAAATTCCATTATTCTGTACAGGTTGCAATCTGATGATTGCAAGTTGTGGTCCACGTGGGGACCTAACAAAAAGTAAGAAAAAATAAATAAATATGAAAAAAAATATAAAAATTCTAATTGCACTAGTATTGCCACTAGAGTTGAGCGAACACCTGGATGTTCGGGTTCGAGAAGTTCGGCCGAACTTCCCCAAAATGTTCGGGTTCGGGATCCGAACTTTATCCCGAACCTGAACCCCATTGAAGTCAATGGGGACCCGAACTTTTGGGCACTAAAAAGGCTGTACAAAATAGTCCAGGAAAGGGCTAGAGTGCTGTAAAAGGCAGCACAATGTAGGTAAATCCCCTGCAAACAAATGTGGATAGGGAAATGAATTAAAATAACATAAAATAAATAAAAATTAAGCAATATCAATTGGAGAGAGGTCCCATAGCAGAGAATCAGGCTTCAAGTCACCCACCAATGGAGAAGGCCACTTTTCGATAATTAGGCCCCTGGCACCCAGACGGAGGAGAGAGGTCACATAGCAGAGAATAAGGCGTCATGTCACCCACCAATGGAGAAGGCCAATTCCAGATATTTTGCCCACGGCACCCAGACAGAGGACAGAGGTCGCATAGCAAAAAATCAGGAGTCATGTCACCCACCACTGGAACAGGCCACTTTCAGATAATTAGGCCCCTGGCACCTAGACGGAGGAGAGGTTCGTTCAACTTTTGGTTGCGCCGCAATATTATGATAAAAAAAAAAAGAAAAAAAGAAAAAAAGAAAAAAAAAAAAAAAGGAGGATTCAATTAAGAAGTGCCCCGGAGTACAAGAATATATGGTTGAGGGGGAGGCAGTTATAAATGTCTATTCCACACAAGGGATGGACAGGTCCTGTGGGATCCATGCCTGGTTCATTTTTATGAACGTCAGCTTGTCCACGTTGGCTGTGGACAGGTGACTGCGTTTGTCAGTAATGACGCCCCCTGCCGTGCTGAATACACGTTCAGACAAAACACTGGCCGCCGGGCAGGCCAGCACCTCCAAGGCATAAAAGGCTAGCTCTGGAGTCAGTACTCTGTTAGTACGTGGAGGGGTGTGCACACATACTGTTCAACCATGTTAATGAAATGCTGCCTCCTGCTAACACGTTCCGTATCAGGTGGTGGTGCAGTCCACATTTCTGCCATGCTAACCCTGCCCTCAGAGATGCTGGCCGTGACACAGCTGCGTTGGCGACCTCTTGCTCCTCCTCTGCCTTCGCCTTCCACTTGTTCCCCTGTGACATTTGGGAATGCTCTCAGAAGCATGTCTACAAGCGTGCGCTTGTACTCGCTCATCTTCCTCTCACGCTCCAGTGCAGGAAGGTGGACACATTGTCTTTGTACCGGGGATCCAGCAGGGTGGCAACCCAGTAGTTCGCACACATTAAAATGTGGGCAACTCTGCTGTCGTTGCGCAGGCACTGCAGCATGTAGTCGCTCATGTGTGCCAGGCTGCCCAGAGGTAAGAACAAGCTGTCCTCTGTGGGAGGCATATCGTCATCGTCCTCCGTATCCCCCCAGCCATGCACCAGTGATGGGCCTGAGCTGTGTTGGGTGCCACCCCGCTGTGAACCTGCTTTATCCTCATCCTCCTCGTCCTCCAGTAGTGGGCCCTGGCTGGCCACATTTGTACCTGGCCTCTGCTGTTGCCTGGCCTCTGCTGTTGCAAAAAAACTCCCTCTGAGGCACTTCTAACAGACTGGCCTGAAAGTGCTAAAAATGACCCCCTCATACTCCTCCTCCTGGGCCCCCTCCTCTGATAATGGCGTCATCGCCACTGGCCATGTTGGTGGAGTACTCAAAACAGCGCAACGGGGCACACAGGTCTCGCATGGAGGCCCAGTCATTGGTGGTGAAGTGGTGCTGTTCCGCAGTGCGACTGACCCGTGCATGCTGCAGCTGAAACTCCACTATGACCTGCTGCTGCTCGCACAGTCTCTCCAGCATGTGCAAGGTGGAAGCTGTCTGTGTCCACCAGCCTGAATGACAGCATTTCAAAGGCCAGTAGTTTAAAAATGCTGGCTAGGTGGGAATTTACGCTTTCTCTCCAAGGTTTGTGAGACGGAGAGCTGAACGCTGCCGTGTGACATGGTGGAGATGCTTTGTGATGCTGGTGGTGGTGTCGGTGGCACATCCTCTGTTTGGTCTGCGGCAGGTGCCAACATTCCTCCCGAGGCGGAGGAAGAGGCCGAGGCAGCAGCAGAAAAGGGAGCCTGAGTGAGTTCCTTGTTTTTAAGGTGTTTACTCCACTGCAGTTCATGCTTTGCATGTAGATGCCTGGTCATGCAGGTTGTGCTAAGGTTCAGAACGTTAATGCCTCGCTTCAGGCTTTGATGGCATAGCGTGCAAACCACTCGGGTCTTGTCGTCAGCACATTGTTTAAAGAAGTGCCATGCCAGGGAACTCCTTGAAGCTGCCTTTGGGGTGCTTGGTCCATGGTGGCGGTGGCCAGTAGCAGGCGAACTGTCTCTTGGCGGCGGCTGTTCTGCTTTTGCCCCCTGCTCCCTCTTTTGCTATGCTGTTGGCTCGGTCTCACCACAGCCTCTTCCTCTGAACTATGAAAGTCAGTGGCACGACCTTCATTCCATGTTGGGTCTAGGACCTAATCGTCCCCTGCATCGTCTTCCACACAGTCTTCCTCCCTGACCTCCTGTTCGGTCTGCACACTGCAAAAAGACGCAGCAGTTGGCACCTGTGTTTCGTCATCATCAGAGACGTGCGGACTCCGATGAGGTGGTATTCCCATGTCCACATCATCAGGAAACATAAGTGGTTGTGCATCAGTGCATTCTATATCTTCCACCACTGGGGAAGGGCTAGGTGGATTCCCTTGGGAAACCCTGCCAGCAGTCTTCAAACAGCATAAGAGACTGCTGCATAACTTGAGGCTCAGACAGTTTCCCTGATATGCATGGGGGTGATGTGACAGACTGATGGGCTTGGTTTTCAGGTGCCACCTGTGCGCTTTCTGCAGAAGACTGGGTGGGAGATAATGTTGTGAACGTGCTGTCGGCCACCCAATTGACTAGCGCCTGTACATGCTCAGGCCTTACCATCCTTAGAACGGCATTGGGCCCCACCAAATATCGCTGTAAATTCTGGCGGGTACTGAAGCATGAGGTAGTTGGCTCACTAGGATGTGTGGCTGTGGCAGAATGGCCACGTCCTCTCCCAGCACCAGAGGGTCTACTAACACCACCGCGACCCTTACTAGATGTTTTCCTCATTGTTACTGTTTACCAAGCACCACAATAAGAAAAAAATAATATTTGGCCAAATGTATTGATTTTAAATTCAGGCCTTTTTTTTACAGGGACCTAACACTATCTGCCTATTTATTTATGTACCGTATTACACTAATCCAGGCACAGCAGTAACCACTAATTTAGGGGAATATCAATTGTAGGCCTAGTATTTAGGCCCTGGATGAAAGGTATCCTTTTATGGACAGATTTACACTTGGAGATGCACAGTAGCGTGTGAAAAAATATGTAGGATTATGCCTTCAGCAATTGTATTTTAACACTTTGTGTAATATACCCTTTAACGGACAGAAATACAATGGGAGATGCACAATAGTGCGTTACAGGATTATGCTTTCAGCAATTGTAATGTAACACTTTTTGTAATATACCCTTTCACGGAAATAAATATACTTGGAGATGCACGCTGAGTGTAATATACCCTTTTACGGACAGATTAACACACCTGCAACAGCTGGGACACCAGATTTACGGTATTGCTATTTTGGCAATTGAATTTCACCCCAGAAAAAAATATATCCTTTGACGGACACTAGGGAAATTGTCCAGTCACAGCTGGAACACCAGAGTTACTGTATTTCTATTTTTGCAACTGTATTTCACCACAGAAAATAATATATCCTTTGATGGACACTATTAAACTTGGCCAGCCACAGCTGGAACACCAGATTTACGGCATTTCTATTTTTGCAACTGTATTTCACCCCAGAAAATAATATATTCTATGACGGACACTATGAAACTTGTCCAGTCACAGCTGGAACACCAGATTTAGGGGATTGCTATTTTGGCAATTAAATTTCACCCCAGAAAAAAATATATACCGGTATCCTTTTACGGACAGATTTAAACTAGGCCTGCAACAGCTGGAACAACAGATGTACTGTATTTCTATTTTTGCAACTGAATTTCACCGCAGAAAATAATAAATCCTTTGACGGACACTATTAAACTTGGCCAGCCACAGCTGGAACACCAGATTTAGGGGATTGCTATTTTGGCAATTGAATTTAACCCCTTAAGAAAATATAGAAATTTCTATACTGAGTTTCTAGGGGTGACAATAAGCACAGTTAAGCCCCTGATGTAGGATATAGCAAAAAAAAAAAAAAAAACGAGTATTGATGGATTGATGGACTTGGTGGCAGCTTGTGCTGGTGCACCACAAGACACAAAATGGCCGCCGATCAAAGTGACAGAAAAACGCTCTGTGCAGCCTAAAAACCAGTGAGCAATTAACTAGCAGAAGTTGAATGATTCACAGCTGTAGATCGATTACTTCATTAGGTGTTTTTGCTGACTTTTCCCTGCCTAATCTCGCCCTCACAGAAGCTGCGTCCTCTCCCTACACTAATCAGATCAGTGTGACGTGCGGCGCTACGTGACTCCAGCTTAAATAGAGGCTGGGTCACATGCTGCACTTGGCCAATCACAGCCATGCCATTAGTAGGCATGGCTGTGATGGCTTCTTAGGGCAAGAAGTAAAACGCTAGCTGATTGGCTGCTGTGCAGCCCTTCAGAAAGCGGGAAGAAATCGCAGAACAACGGACCCGAACTTTTTTGAAAATGTTCGGGTCCGTGTCCCGAACACACCAAAATTCGGTACGAACCCGAACTATCCAGTTCGGGTTCGCTTATCCCCAATTGCCACCTGCGAAAACACCCATACCAATTATGAAAAAAAAAAAAGATATCCCTTAGGAGACTGACGCAACGAAAAAAATAATAAAAATGCCCGTGCATTGCGGACTTCTTACGCTCATGGGCAGGGGCCCTTACTGCATATTGAACACCATAAAAAAAAAAAAAAAAAAAAAAAAAAATTTTTTTTATTTCCACCTCATTTAACAAAATTTCCCCGCTTCACACAACATCCTATTCAAAATTAAATGGTGGCATTAGAATGTAAAACTTGTCCCCCAAAAAATCAAGCCCTAAAACAGCTGTGTGAACAGAAAAATAAAAAAGTTATGGCTCTCAGTACACATATGATGTTCTAGCTTTGCACAATTAGCGTATTATTGGCAGGCATATGGGGAGCTCCTGATTCTCACTTGACAGATGATATTGATATTTGATTGAAAATTTAATTTTAACCCCTCCCTCCCCCCATCCTTTTGCTCTCCTTGGAGATAAGCTGCTGTCAGAGTTAGGGCTCTTTCACACAAGCAGATCCTGTGCATGGAATCCACTGTGTGAAAGACAACCAAACCCTATTCCGGACATGGAGCATTAACATGATTGACAATGCTCTTTGCCTCTCTGACCTTTTTACTACAAAATCACAGTGACAACATTATCTTACTGTGATTTTGTAGTAAAAAGGTCACAGAGAGGCAAAGAGCATTTTTAATCATGTTAATGCTCCGTGTCTCTGCTGTCCAGAACAGGGCTTGGCTCTCTTTCATGCAGTGGATTACCCGCACGGCATCCGCTCGTGTGAAAGAGCCCTTAGGGCTCTTGCATGCGATCGTTGTGCATCCGTTCTGTGCATTGGGGACAGCAATTTTCCGTCCCCAATGCATGGGCAACGTCCGTGGGACGGCTGGGATGGATCGTGACCCATTCAACTTGAATGGGTCCATGATCCATCCGCACCGCAAAAAAATTTTTTTGTGGCGCAAAGGCATGGACAGAAACACCACGGAAGCACTCCACAGTGTTTCCGTGGGGTTTCGATCCGTGCTTCCATTCCGCATCTCTGTGACTGCGGACCTATTCAAGTGAACGGGTCCGCATCCCGTGATGCGGAGTGCACACAGACCAGTGTTCGTGTACCGCAATACGTCCACAGGCACACAACTTTCTTATCTAGAGGAGGCTTTCTCCTCTGCACCAAGTGAAAGCACATACATGCTTGGCGTTATTAAAACTAGATAGTGAAACCCATTACTTTTTCTTATGTGTTTTTATTCTCTGATTGTAGATATCTTTATTTTATTGTTTGTAAATGATTACTGAACAGCCATCTTGTTTGAGGTGTCAACAGCATTTACTATAATAGAAATCTTTATTGCAATCAGAATACATTTTAAAATATATTAAAAATACCTTCGGTGTAGAACACCACAAAAAAAACTGAGGATTCCCTCTTTTTCCTCTTGCGTCATAAATTAGGTTAAAGATAATGAAGATAAGTTTGTGTTGGCTGTTGGTCACACCCCTTTCCTGCCCTTGCCATGTCCCCTTTTGAAAAAGTGGCGAGGGATCACGTTTTTTTTTTTTCTTCCAAAAAGTCACATAAAAAAATAGCGACAGAGAATTAAAAGTAGCATCACCAAACATTAAGTTTAAGATAAAGACTTTGGGGGTCATTTATCAACCTGATGTAAAGTAAAACTGATTTAGATTCCCATAGCAACCAGAGTCCACCTTTCATTTTTCACCGCTCCTTTGGAAAATGAAAGGCGGAATCTGATTGGTTGCTATGGGCAACTAGGCCAGTTCTACTTTACACCAGTTTGATAAATCTCCCCCTTCATTTAAACAAGGCATTCATTTTCTGAAGACACATTTTTTCAGGGCTCTTTCACAGCGTGATCCTCCATTCTGGACACTGCTCGTCTTGCAGGAGCACACGGCATTACAATAATTTAAAATGCCATGTGCCTCTGCATGACCTTATTGCTACAGAATCATAGTGACCGCTTTATGTTACTATGATGCTGTAGAAGGAAGGTCATGCAGAGGCAGACAGCATTATAAATCACTATATTGCTGAATGGAGGATCACAATTACACATGGAGAGTTATTTCCGGACGGCACACAGTCATGTGAAAGAGGCATTAAACAACGGCTTTTTTCTCACAATAAATACGTATTCCATAATACAGCTGTGGAGTATGTGAGGGATGAGAATCCGTTTTGCCCCAACAAGTACATACACAAAAATGCACAAACATATGGTAGATAACACTAGGTTGGTTTGCAGACTTTTTACCTCTCACTCCTATGTATCGATCGAGTCCTCTGGGCATGGTTTGCTCTGTCAGAGAACTGAAAGGTCCTCCAAGTATCAGCGTCTTAAGAGGTTTTTCTCTCGTGCTAGCTTACTTCTGGAGCAGAGTCTGTGGGTGTGTCTCAACCCCTCCCTTCTGTTTCTGGAGCATAAACACCAGAGTACAGGGTTGTCGAATCCCTCTCTCTTTCTCAGTTTTTTTTTCCCTGTAGCCAGTCTAATGCATTGATCCTTCAAGATGCAGAGGCCTCAGGATACATATCAGTAGTAATAATTTAGAGCAACCGGACTTAAAAATGAATTTTATTGCAACAGGAGGCTCCCATTGTGCAATAACTTTCTTTTACTACTCCCATAGCAGTTAATACAACAGGTGAAAGATTTTTTTTTCAGAACATGTATTGAATATGCAAATGAACAGAACCTAGATAGCCAATCAGATGGTGTCACAGTTTATAAAAGGTAAAGGTAACATAAATTCCTCCTCTTTCTTGCTGCTCCCAGATAAGATATGTACAAATGTTTTTCTCTCATTTTATACCTGGTTTGTGGTAAAAAATTGTAAATTTAACGATTATCCTTTTATTTTTAGTGTTATATGCTTATTTACAGATTATGTCCTGTTTATATCCCCTGTCAGCATTTTGTTCCAGCATTATATGAGATATTAATTTTACCTCTTGTTTCTTTCTCTTTGCACTCTGTGGTAATGTGAGGTGATTTGGGTGCGCTTCCCTGTTTCTCCTCATAGCGCCGCTGTCACCTCACAGAAACTCTGCATTTTGAGACTACATTCAGTTTTTTCTGCCACATATATAAAAAATGAAATAAATTAACCAAACACTGTAAGTATATATATAAAATACTGACTTTTAAATATATATATATAATCAGCATATTACTAGCGGTAATGACAAAAGTGGTGATATTTCCCACAAGAGACCCTCCGACCGGGAGGAGGTTGATAATAGCTGGGTCATGACAGCCAGTAAGAGGGCTAAGAACGTCTCTTACAAAGAAATGTCTTCCAAATCACCTCTAAATGAGCCTGATTCTGATTCGGAATCTGATTTATCATTCTATTCCGAGGAAGACTCATCTGATATCCTTGAAGATTCAGCCCCAATTACCCAACTCTGAGATTCCATAATTTTAGATAGTCAGGGCATCCCCTTTTTCAGCCCTGATCATATAAAACATCCCAGATCCGGGGAATGGGTTCCCCATCCTCAAATTTCAAATTTTTTATCATTATGGGTAAATAAGGCCCTAGAAAGAAATTCTAGAAATAAATTGAGAGCGAAGTGTCCAAGACCTACTCTGCCTCAGAAGATCTCCCAGACTCCCGAATTAGACCCCATCATTACTAAATATCTTATCAAAACAGGTAGAAATCCTAAAAGAGGTCTTGACAGATCATTTAGATCTACTAGATAAACTACTAGACCTTTTAGGTCCCCCCTTTGGTAACGTTAATTCTGCCATAAGCGCAGAGAGAAGACGAAATGTCTTAATGAAGCTGGATCCTCAGCTTTCTCACTTGGCTAACTCAGAGCCAGATGCTTCGGCAGAGGGTTTTCTCTTTGGAGATACCCTGATTAAAGAAATAGGGAAATTTGTCGGAGTTTTTACTTCGCTAAATTAAGCTAAAACATCCCTAAAAAAGGTAGGGAACCAAAATTTTTTGGCAGGGCTGGGAAAGGCAGGGGTCGCTTTCCCAGACGAACATCATACTTCAATCAGTATCAGCACACCCCCTTTCAGAATACAGAAAACAGACCTACCACTTCCTCATCATCGGTTATACCTACACCATTCTTCCCAACTAGAGGACGCCCATGGAGGAGCAGAGGCCATTGAGGTTTCTCTAGACCAAAATCCTCATCAAGTAAGTCTTTCTACCCCGAATTACGACCACATTCCATTAGGGGGAAGACCGAAACATTTTTTCCAAACTTGGGTCTCACTAACATCCGACTCATGAATCCTGAATACCATTTCAGGTTACCAAATAGATTTTCTAATCCCTCCATTTCAAGATCATATTCCTCATCCAATACAAAGATCTTACAAAGATCAAGATCTCATAGAAACAGAGATAAAAGATCTATTTTTCAAAGGAGCCATTATTCAAGTTCCTCTTCAAACTCCAGGTTTCATAAGCAACATCTTTTTAGTAAAAAAGAAAGGCGGAGGTCATAGACCGGTCATAAATATTTTTTTTTTTATAATTGTATATTTATTGAGGTATAAACAAATCAAAGAACATAGAAAGGACAATGCCGATCCACAACAGATCGGAATATAACAATACAAAGTACAGAGTGTACAAAAAATGGACACTGCAAAATATACAGCAGAGTAAAATAGAATCAACAAATGATAATATCAAAGCCAGGAGGATTATCAAGCATGGTGGCAAAAAACGAGCGGATTCAGCATAAAGTGTATCAAGACAACCCTACATCTATGTAGAGAAACAATAGCAGAGAACCGTAACACAAGACAGATAACAGACACAAAAGACAAGGACAAAGACAAGGGGGGAGAAGAAAGGGAAGGGGAGGTTACGTCGCAGACCCCAGACCACTAAGGGAGTCTCGTCGCCCAATAGTCATCCCAGGGATCCCATATAGCATTGAAAACTAGAACTTTGTCTTGGAGCACAGCTGTACAATATTCCAAGGAGCGAACATCGATCACCCTAGCATAGAGGTCAGTGACCTTAGGCGGTGCAGGACTTTTCCAACATTTGGAAATCAAGCAGCGTGCAGCTGTAAGAATCAGTAGCAGGAGTTTAGCAGGGTGCTTCCCAAGCCTAGAGGAATGTACATTAAGTAAAAAGGACAACGGGTCTGGGCGGAGGTCTACCTTAAAAATATCACTTAGGAGGGAACCCACCTCAAACCAGTAGGGACGAATCTTTGGACAATCCCAGAAAATATGAGGTAGCGTACCTCTGTGTGACCCACATCTCCAGCATAAATTTGGAACTGTCGGGCACATTCTGTGGAGGAGATCAGGAGTGTGATACCAAAACATCAGAATCTTATATTGATTTTCCTGGTGCAATATTGACATAGAGGACTTTACCGCCGACCGTTCATAAATTTAAGAATCCTCAACGACTGTGTAACTTACCATCATTTCAAGATGGAGAGAATATATCTACTCAGGGACCTGTTACTCCCCCACGATTGGCTCATAAAGATAGATCTAAAGGATACCTATTTGACCATTCCTATACACCCCCTCCATCAGCCTTACTTACAATTTATTTGGAAAGAACACAAATGGCAATTTACTTGCCTATCGTTCTGCCTTTCATCGGCCCCTTGGTGTTTCACCAAGCTGATGAAACCAGTGATCTCATCATTAAGATCCCGGGGTGTCCGTTTAATTATATACCTGGACAACATCCTGATTATGGCACAATCTCTTCCTTTAATTCGACTTCACACGCAATGGACATTATCCCTTTTCACAAATCTAGGGTTCTTAATAAATTTCAAAAAATCTATTCTTTCTCCGTCCAAAGAAATAGAATTCCTAGGCTTCAATAAAAATACTGTGTCAGCTCTCCTCAGTCTCCCTACCAGGAAACTCTCCCTTATTCGGAAAGAGATAAGATCTATATTAAACAAATATTTAGTATCCCTACTCTCTATTGCACGGATAGTAGGACTTTTATCGGCCTCCATACAAGCCATTTTCCCCGCTCCATTACATTACAGAGCCCTCCTACGACTCAAAACACAACATCTACGAGAAGGTCTATTATATTCCAGCAAAATCCCTCTATCCTCAGAAGCCAGGGAAGAACTCTTATGGTGGCTCCAACACATTCAGATTTGGAATGGAAAGATGATTTTCAATTCCTTACCAGACATGGTCATAGAATTAGACGCCAGTTTATCAGGTTGGGGCGCTCGTTGTGGTCCTCATTCCACCGGAGGGAAATGGTCAGAGTCAGAATCTCTCCTACACATCAATTGTTTGGAGCTCATGGCAGCCTCTTTTGCTCTGAAGAGTTTTGCGAAGGACAGGTCACATTGCTGCATTCTACTGCGCTTGGACAACATTGCCGCAGTACAATACATCAATCGTTTAGGGGGCACCACTTTCAAAATGCTGAGCGACATTACCAAAGAATTTTGGCATTTTTGTCTAGACAGAGATATTATTTTAAAAGCTGAATACATTCCGGGTTTGATCAATTTAATTGCCGATTGGAATTCCCGTTTCCTATCGGATTCCAGCGACTGGCAATTGAATCCTCATTTTTTCCACCAGATCAACAACCTATGGGGTCCCCTCCACATAGACCTGTTCGCAACACGATTGAACACCCAACTGCCCAACTTCTTCAGTTGGAGACCAGATCCGTAAGCTCTGGCCATAGATGCTCTTCGTCAGATTTGGCCACAGGAACGCCTTTACGCATTTCCCTCCTTTGCTTTTATTCCCAGGGTTCTCCTCCAGACCATATCACAGAATTCAACTCTAGTGATCATCACTCCTTGGTGGCCGTCTCAAACATGGTTCCCTACTCTTCTCAGTCTGACCATAGATGTTCCAAGAATCCTACCATTGTCTTAGGATCTTCTCCAAGATCCTTCGGGACATCCTCATCGTCTAATATTGTCAGGACACCTATCATTAGTAGCCTGGTTAATCTCGGGCAATCAGAATTTGATCAAGGCCTTTCACAATCTACTCTTGACATCCTCTCTGAGGCATGGGCTCCAGGCACCAGAAAGGCTTATAGATCAGCTTGGAAAATTTGGATTCATTGGTGCTCTCAACGGAATCTGGATCCTGTTCATGCACCTATTACCCACATATTAATTTTTTTAACCGCATCCTTTGAAGCAGGGAAAGCCTACAGAACCATAAATCTATAGATCGACCATCTCATCGGAACATGCTTCCATTGATTACATTCCGGTTGGCACCCCATGGTTTGTAGACTCATGAAAGGCATTCGTTTTAGGAAACCACCTCCACCTAGATATCATTCTACTTGGGACGTCTCTCTTCTCTTAAATCTTTTTTTTTCATGGGAAGACAACGAACAATTATCTCTCAAATTATTATCTTTTAAATTGACGGTTCTCTTATGTCTTATTTCTATTAAGAGAGTATCAGATGTCAGAGCGCTAGACATATCCAATAGATCTTTTACCCCTAACGGAGTAAATTTTCGTATTGTTAGACGAACCAAAACCAATCTTCACACAGTTTTCTATCCAACTTTCCCCTTTCATAATAAATTATGTGTTGTCAGTTATCTTAAATCATATGATCTCAGGACTCAATCTATACGCACCTCTCAATCGTCCCAACTTCTTATTTCTTTTCGGAAACCACATCTTCCGGTTTCCTCTTCGACACTTTCTAGATGGGTCAAAATCACCATGCAAATGGCTGGGATTGATATTTCAGTTTTTGGGGCCCACTCAGTACGTAGATTTGGTGTTCACAAATGGCAATTTGGTATCTGATATCACTGTAGGGGAAAGCTTAGGATCCAGTGATCACCAGTCAGTGAGGTTTACTATAAGTACAGTGACTGAGTCACTCCACACTAAAACAAAAGTTTTAGATTTTCGGAAAACAGACTTTTCTAAAATGAGATCAGTGGTATACGAGTCCCTATCAGACTGGAACAATTTCAATGGAGTCCAAGAGAAATGGAACTACTTAAAATTGGCACTACTGAAGGCAACAGAAAAGTGCATTAGGCTTGTCAGTAAAGGCAAAAAAAGGAAGAGACCACTGTGGTACTCAGCAGAAGTGGCCAAAATCATTAAAAACAAAAAGATGGCATTTAGCAAGTATAAAAACACCCAAAACGAGGACGACCGGGAAATCTATAAGATGAGGCAGGAGAGGCCAAGCAAGTTATAAGAGCTTCTAAAGCTCAGGCAGAAGAGAAATTAGCTCAGTCAGTGAAAAAAGGTGATAAGACATTCTTCAGATACATAAATGAAAAAAGGAAATTAAAACAAGGAATTACCAAATTAAAAACAAAAGAAGGAAGGTATATGGAAGAGGATAAAGAACTAGCTGACTGCCTCAATGAATACTTCTGTTCAGTTTTTACAAAGGAAAATGAAGGAGAAGGACCTCAGTTAGGGAGGAAGACTAATGAATCCTTTGATGCATGTGTCTTTACAGAGGAAGAGGTTCTAAGTCAGCTGTCCAAAATTAATACAAATAAATCACAGGGGCCTGATGGGATACACCCAAAGCTATTAAAAGAGCTTAGAGGTGTACTAGCAAATCCATTAACAGATTTATTTAGCCAATCACTGGTAACAGGTGTCGTCCCAGAAGATTGGAAATTAGCAAACGTTGTGCCAATTCACAAGAAAGGTAGTAGAGAGGAATCAAGCAACTATAGGCCAGTAAGCCTGACATCAATAGTGGGGAAATTAATGGAAACCATACTCAAGGAGAGGATTGTGGAACATCTAAAAACCCATGGGTTGATTGATAAAAAACAGCATGGGTTTACTTCAGGGAGATCATGTCAAACTAATCTTATTGACTTTTTTGATTGGGTGACTAAAATAATAGATGGCGGAGGTGCAGTAGACATCGCTTATCTGGACTTTAGTAAGGCATTTGATACTGTCCCACATAGAAGGCTTATCAATAAACTGCAGTCTTTGAGCATGAGCTCACATATTGTTGAATGGATTAGGCAGTGGCTGAAGGACAGAAAACAGAGGGTTGTAGTCAATGGAGTATATTCAGGCCATAGTATTGTTACCAGTGGGGTACCTCAGGGATCTGTTCTGGGACCCATATTGTTTAATATCTTTATCAGCGAAATTGCAGAAGGCCTCAATGGTAAGGTGTGTCTTTTTGCTGATGACACAAAGATTTGTAACAGGGTTGATGTTCCTGGAGGGATACACCAAATGGAAAAGGATTTAGGAAAACTAGAGGAATGGTCAAAAATCTGGCAACTAAAATTTAATGTCGATAAGTGCAAGATAATGCACCTGGGGCGTAAAAACCCAAGAGCAGAATATAAAATCAGTGATACAGTACTAACCTCAGTATCTGAGGAAAGGGATTTAGGGGTCATTATATCAGACGACCTAAAGGTGGGCAGACAATGTCATAGAGCAGCAGGTAATGCCAGCAGAATGCTTGGGTGTATAGGGAGAGGCATTAACAGTAGAAAGAGGGAGGTGCTCATGCCGCTCTACAGAGCACTAGTGAGACCTCATTTGGAGTATTGTGTGCAGTACTGGAGACCATATCTGCAGAAGGATATTGAAACTTTGGAGAGAGTTCAGAGAAGAGCTACTAAATTAGTACATGGATTGCAGGACAAAACTTACCAGGAAAGGTTAAAGGACCTTAACATGTATAGCTTGGAAGTAAGAAGAGACAGAGGGGATATGATAGAAACTTTTAAATACATAAAGGGAATCATCACGGTAAAAGAGGAGAGAATATTTAAAAGAAGACAAACTGCTACAAGAGGACATAGTTTTAAATTAGAGGGGCAAAGGTTTAAAAGTAATATCAGGAAGAATTACTTTACTGAGAGAGTAGTGGACGCATGGAATAGCCTTCCTGCAGAAGTGGTAGCTGCAAATACAGTGAAGGAGTTTAAGCATGCATGGGATAGGCATAAGGCCATCCTTCATATAAGATAGGGCCTGGGGCTATCCATAGTATTCAGCATATTGGGCAGACTAGATGGGCCAAATGGTTCTTATCTGCCGACACATTCTATGTTTCTATGTTTCGACACATTCTATGTAGTGCAGCTTCCACAAAATTGTTCCAAACTGGAGGCTCCCTGTCTGATATTCTGAAAGCCGCAGACTGGTCTTCAGAATCTACTTTTAAAACATTTTATTTCAGACCGGATTCTCATGTCTCTATGTCTATGTTATAGTTTAATATCATATATATTGTACGTATTTTCAGCTTTAAACTTGCACAATGGGAGCCTTCTGTTGCAATAAAATTGAAGATTTTCCTAGCTATTGTAATGGAAAATATAGATTTTATTGAAGACAGGAGGCGAACATTGTCCCTCCCTATCAGCCCAACCCTAATGATGTATTTACTTTATTTTACAGCATATTAGGACATTCTGGATATTTCTTCGTTCCATAGTTCTTAAAGAATTCCTGTTACTACTAATATCTACAATATGAATCTTTGGACATTTCACACCTACTTTTGATTTTCTTCTAATTGGACTCTATCCTTCTCTGGTTACCATCAAGAAAGAGGAGGAATTTATGTTACCTTTACCTTTTATAAACTGTGACACCATCTGATTGGCTATCTAGGTTCTCTTCATTTGCATATTCATTACATGTTCTGAAAAAAAATTCTTTCACCTGTTGTATTAACTCTTGCTGCTATGGGAGTAGTAAAAGAAAGTTATTGCTCAAAGTTCGCCTCCTGTCTTCAATAAAATCTATATTTTCCGTTACAATAGCTAGGAAAATCTTCAGTTTTCTCTCAAAGACGTTTCACAAGTCATCTGACTGGCATTCTCAATCAGAACTTTCTAACTAAAAAAGCCATTTGGATGACTAGTGAGTAGTATTGTGCGAACCTCTGTTCTCAAGTTCAGTGTACAAGGTTCGGAATTTCGAAGAATTCCGTTATGGTTTCCTCTACAATGGATGGCACCCGGACAGCACCTTCTCACGGATTTGAAAGCGGACACAGACGTGTGAATGAGGCTTAAGGGATGGAAATGTATTGTCTTAGGCCCCTTGCAGACGAGTGTGAGCGGATTAGGTCTGGATGCTTGCGGATGCGTTCAGTGAAAACTGCAAGCAAGTACATTCAGTTTTGTTTGCAATTGCGTTCAGTTGTCCAGTTTTTATCATGTGGGTGCAATGCGATTTAATGCGTTTTGCACGCACGTGATAAAAAACAATGTTTACAAACAACAAAGCGTGATTTTCACGCAGCCTCATTCACTTCTATGGTGCCAGCGTTGCGTGAAAATAGCAGAATATAGAACATGATGCAATTTTCACGCAAAGCACAAGTGATGCGTGAAAACCAACGCTCATGTACACAGACCCATTGAAATGAATAGGTCTGGATTCCGTGCAGACCAATGTGTTTCCATCACGCATTGCACCCATGTGGAATACACGCTTGTGTGAAAGTGGCCTTACTTTTCCATACGTCTCCCATTCACTGCAATGTAAAAAAAAGTTTAAGTTTCCATACGTTTTTTATGCAGGACAGAAAAGCGTGGTATGGGTGTGTTCACATTACGTTTCTGCCATGCATTTAACGTATACAAAATCATGCGCTGGCAGGCTGTAGAGGTTAAAAAAAATGCATATCAGACGCTGTTTTGTTAACAGCGTCTGATATGCTTGCTGTTCGTTCCTTTGGTGGTCCCTTTTGCTTGGGACCACCAAAGGAATCTTTTGTAAGTGCACCAATCACCCCCCCATCCACCCCCCCCCATCACTGATTAACCCCTAATTAACCCCCGATTAACCCCTGATCACCCCATGTCACCCCCTTGATCACCCCCTGTCACTAATAACCCCCCTCTAAGGCTCATTTAGACGTCCGCATGTGTTTTGCGGATCCATGGATCCGCGGATCCGCAAAACATGGACACCGGCAATGTGCTTTTCGCATTTTGCGGATCCGCACATTGCCAGAACTATATAGAAAATGCCTTTTCTTGTCCGCAATTGCGGACAAGAATAGGACATGCTCTATCTTTTGCAGAGCTGGGGCCGGATGTTTGGGGGCCGAAACCCGGAAGTTTGCGGCCGCAGCTCCGCAAATGCTGATGCGGCGAGCACATAGTGTGCTCTCCGCATCACCGCCGGCCCCATTCACACTGAATGGGTCCGCATCTATTCCGCAGAATTGCGGAATAGATGCGGACATTTTTGAGGACGTGTGAATGGGGCCTTACTACTTTTTTTTTTTGCACATTTTTTGGCAGAGATTTTTTCATCCACATTGATTGATGCGAATGAGGAAATCTGTGGCGTTCATTTTTTATTTATTTTTTGCACATTTTTTGGCAGAGATTTTTTCATCCACATTGATTGATGCGAATGAGGAAATCTGTGCCGTTCATTTTTTTTTTTTTTTAAGCCCAGAGGCTGAACGGGAAAAAAAATCTCATTACCCGTATGCTCAATATAAGGAGAATCGCAGAAACTCCTAATGCTGGCCGTACGTGTAATGATTGCGGAGACCCTCAAATGTCAGGGCAGTACAAACACCTCACATGTGACCCCATTTTAGAAAGAAGACACCCCAAGGTATTCCGTGAGAAGTATGGTGAGTTCATGTAAAATTTTATTTTTTGTCACTAGTTAGTGGAAATTTGAGACATTGTAAAAAAAAATAAAAAAATATCAATTTCCGCTAACTTGTACCAAAAAAAAAAAAATTCTGTGAACTTGCCATGCCCCTCACGGAATACCTTGGGGTGTCTTCTTTCCACAATGGGGTCACTTGTGGGGTTTTTATACTGCCCTGGCATTTTAGGGGTCCTAAAGCGTGAGAATCCAAATGCGTAAAAATGCCCTGTGAAATCCTAAAGGTACTCATTGGTTTTAGGGCCCCTTTGCGCAACTTGGCTGAAAAAAAGTGGCACACATGTGGTATCGCCGTACTCAGGAGAAGTAGGGCAATGTGATTTGGGGTGTATTTTTATATACTTTGTGTGAGAAATATCGCTGTAAACGCTGTAAAATAAAATTTTATACAAAGTTGTCAGTTTACAGAGATATTTCTCTCACCCAACATGGGTATATGTAAAAATACACCCCAAAACACATTGCCCTACTCCTCCTGAGTACAGCGATACCACATGAGTGACACTTTTTTGCAGCCTGGGTGCGCAAAGGGGCCCAAATTCCAACAAGTACCTTTAGCTTTTACATGGCTGCTCACAATTTAGCCCCGCCCAAAATGCCAGAACAGTACAAACACCCCACAAATGACCCCATTTTGGAAAGAAGACACCCCAAGGTATTAGCTGAGGGGCATAGTGAGTCTATGAAAATTTTTACTTTTTGTCAAAAGTTAGCAGAAAGGGAGACTTTGTGAGAAAAAACAATAAAAAAACAATTTCCGCTAACTTGTGCCAAAAACAAAATCTTCTTTGAACTCGCCATGCCCCTCACGGAATACCTTGGGGTGTCTTCTTTCCAAAATGGGGTCACATGTGGGGTATTTATACTGCCCTGGCATTTTAGGGGCCCTAAAGCGTGAGAAGAAAAATGCGTAAAAATGCCCTCCTAAAAGGTACTCATTGGTTTTAGGGCCCCTTTGCACATTTTGGCTGCAAAAAAGTGTCACACATGTGGTATCGCCTTACTCAGGAGAGGTAGGGCAATGTGTTTTGGGGTGTATTTTTACATATACCCATGCTGGGTGAGAGAAATATCTCTGTAAATTGACAACTTTGTATAAATTTTTTTAAAAAGTTGTCATTTACAGAGATATTTCTCACACCCAGCAGAGTATATGTAAAAATACACCCAAACACATTGCCTTACTTCTCCAGTGCGATACCACATGTGTGACTTTTGCAGCCAAGATGCGCAATGGGGCCCTAAAACCAATGAGTACCTTTGGATTTCTAGGACATTTTTACGCATTTTGGATTCTCACGCTTTAGGGCCCCTAAAATGCCAGGGCAGTATAAATACCCCACAAGTGACCCCATTTTGGAAAGAAGACACCCCAAGGTATTCCGTGAGGGGCATGGCGAGTTCACAGAATTTTTTTTTTTTGGCACAAGTTAGCGGAAATTTATATATATTTTTTTTTACAAAGTCTCATATTTCACTAACTTGTGACAAAAAAATAAAATTTTACATGAACTCACCAAACCCTTAACGGAATACCTTGGGGTGTCTTCTTTCTAAAACGGGGTCACTTGTGGGGTATTTTTACTGCCCTGGCATTTTAGGGGCCCCTAAAGCGTGAGAAGAAGTCTGGAATCCAAATGCATAAATATGCCCTGTGAAATCCTAAAGGTACTCATTGGAATTTGGGCCCCTTTGCGCATCTTGGCTGCAAAAAAGTGTCACACATGTGGTATCGCCGTACTCAGGAGAAGTAGGGCAATGAGTTTTGGGGTGTATTTTTACATATAACCATGCTGGGTGTGAGAAATATCTCTGTAAACGACAACTTTTTAAAAAATTTTATACAAAGTTGTCAGTTTACAGAGATATTTCTCTCACCCAACATGGTTATATATAAAAATACACCCCAAAATGTCAGGGCAGTACAAACACCTCACATGTGACCCCATTTTAGAAAGAAGACACCCCAAGGTATTCCGTGAGAAGTATGGTGAGTTCATGTAAAATTTTATTTTTTGTCACTAGTTAGTGGAAATTTGAGACATTGTAAAAAAAAAAAAAATATCAATTTCCGCTAACTTGTACCAAAAAAAAAAAATTCTGTGAACTTGCCATGCCCCTCACGGAATACCTTGGGGTGTCTTCTTTCCACAATGGGGTCACTTGTGGGGTTTTTATACTGCCCTGGCATTTTAGGGGTCCTAAAGCGTGAGAATCCAAATGCGTAAAAATGCCCTGTGAAATCCTAAAGGTACTCATTGGTTTTAGGGCCCCTTTGCGCAACTTGGCTGAAAAAAAGTGGCACACATGTGGTATCGCCGTACTCAGGAGAAGTAGGGCAATGTGATTAGGGGTGTATTTTTATATACTTTGTGTGAGAAATATCGCTGTAAACGATAACTTTTAAAAAATTTTATACAAAGTTGTCAGTTTACAGAGATATTTCTCTCACCCAACATGGGTATATGTAAAAATACACCCCAAAACACATTGCCCTACTTCTCCTGAGTACGGCGATACCACATGTGTGACACTTTTTTGCAGCCTGGGTGCGCAAAGGGGCCCAAATTCCAACGAGTACCTTTGGCCTCATGCACACGGCCGTGGGTGTTTTGCGGTCCGCAAACCGCGGATCCGCAAAACACGGAAGCTGCTCCGCGTTCCGTTCCGCAATTTGCGGAACGGAACACGGCCCATTATAGAGATGCCTATTCTTGTCCGCATAACGGACAAGAATAGGACATGCTCTATTTTTTTTGCGGGGGCACGGAACGGAGCAACGGATGCGGACAGCACACGGAGTGCTGTCCGCATCTTTTGCGGCCCCATTGAAATGAATGGGTCCGCGGCCGAGCCGCGAAATATGCGGCTCGGACGCGGACCCGAACAACGGCCGTGTGCATGAGGCCTTAGCTTTTACATGGCTGCTCACAATTTAGCCCCACCCAAAATGCCAGAACAGTAAACACACCCCACAAATGACCCCATTTTGGAAAGTAGACACCCCAAGGTATTCACTGAGGGGCATAGTGAGTCCGTCTGAGATTTTTATTTTTTTTGCCAGAAGTTAGCAGAAATGGACACTTTATTTATTTATTTTTTTTCCTCAGAAAGTGTCATTTTCCGCTAACTTGTGAAAAAAAATGAAATGATACATGAACTCACCATGCCCCTCCGCGAATACTTTGGGGTGTCTTCTTTCTAAAATGGTGTCATTTGGGGGTATTTATACTATCCTGGCATTCTAGCACCTGAAGAAACATGACAGGTGCTCAGAAAGTCAGAGCTGCTTCAAAATGCGGAAATTCACTTTTTTGCACCATAGTTTGTAAACGCTATAACTTTTACCCAAACCAATAAATATACACTTATTGGATTTTTTTTATGAAAGACATGTAGAACAATAAATTTAGAGAAAAATTTATATAGAAATGTATTTTTTTTAAAAAAAAATTACAACAGAAAGTGAAAAATGTCATTTTTTTGCAAAAATGTCGTTAAATTTTTATTAATAGCAAAAAAAGTAAAAATGTCAGCAACAATGAAATACCACCAAATGAAAGCTCTATTAGTGAGAAGAAAAGGAGGTAAAATTCGTTTGGGTGGCAAGTTGTATGACGGAGCAATAAACGGTGAAAGTAGTGTAGTGCAGAATTGTAAAAAGTGGCCTGGTCATTAAGGGTGTTTAAGTTAGGGGGGCTGAAGTGGTTAAGAATGCTATTATTTCCCCTTATAACCATGTTATTAGGGAAAATAATCAATTCTCCAGAAGACCCGAAACCGGACTTCAGTGATAATGTCCGGCTTTGGGTCTGGGTACCAAACATGGCGATTTTTCTCACGCGCGTGCAAAACGCATTACAAACGCTTGCACCCGCGAGGGAAAAACGCGCATATTCCCGCAACGCACCCGCCTCTTATCCGGGCGTCAAACATGATGCCCGTGTGAAAGATGCCTAAATGTTCTGTACTGCCTTCTGTCTGCGCCACGATGGATATCAGGTTAGAGTGACTCCATTTTATTTTTATGGTCCACTGTGTACTGTAAGGCCTCTTTCACACAAATGATATGGATTGGCTCAGGATGCGTTCAGGGTGCGTTCAGTGAAACTCGCACCATTTTGCAAGCAAGTTCAGTCAGTTTTGTCTGCCATTGCGTACAGTTGTTCAGTTTTTTTCATGCGAGTGCAATGTGTTTTGATGTGTTTTTCACGCGCGTGATAAAAAACTGAAGGTTTACAAACAACATCTATTAGCAACCATTAGTGAAGAAAACGCATTGCACCCAGACTTGCTTCCGGATGCAATGTGTTTTTCACTGAAGGTCCATTCACTTCTATGAAGCCAGGGCTGCGTGAAAAACGCAGAATATAAAACATGCTGCGTTTTTCACGCAACGCAGAACTGTTGTGGAATCATATATATTAAGTGTATACTTGCTTGTCTTATAACTAACAATTTGCCTGACAAAATGGCCCCTGAAGCAGCCGCCAACTCCCTTACTAATCATCTTATGATAATGATGACTTCAGCTATTCTAACATCGGCTGATGTGATACGTGTCCATTGGACTTTAATAATGTGACAATGAGATAAGGTAGTTGAGTCATTAAGTTCCTCTTTTATCTGCTATATAAAATCATGTATGACACGCAATAAATGGGACATCTAGCATTCACTTATCTGTGACAGTCTTTGTGTGATTTCTCTTGGCGTACGTATGCCTACTATTTAATACCAATTTGGAGCAGTACATAAACTCAGCCTGACTATTGGGTCAGAACTAGAGATGGCCCGAACTATCCGCCGGCGAACAGTTCTCGGCGAATATAGCTTGTTCACGTTCGAATATATGCAATGTTCGGTCAGCCCCTTATACATCATCATTGAGCAAACTTTTACCCTGTACCTCACAGTCAGCAGACACATTCCAGACAATCAGCAGCATACCCTCCCTCCCAGACCCTCCCATCTCCTGCACAGCATCCATTTTAGATTCATTCGGAAGCTGCAGTCTTAGTGAGAGGAGGGACGATGTAGCTGCTGCTGATTTAATTGGGAAATCGATAGCTAGGCTAGTGTATTCAGTGTCCACTCCAGTCCTGAAAGACTCATCTGATCTCTGCTGTAAGGACAGCGTCCTGACAGCACCCCAAAAAGCCCTTTTTAGGGCTGCAACATTAGTCTGCTTTTTTTTTTCTTTCTTCTCCATATATATATTGCAGTTGCCTGGCCTGCCCGTGTGTGAGGAGCTGCAGGCCCACAGACTGTAATGTGCCCACTGCTAGTGCCCACCACTCATACCGTGTGGCACAGGACTTTGCATAAAAAAAAAGGCATTTCATTTTTACACTTTAGTCTAATTTCAGTTGCTTGCCTGCTGCCAGTGTGTGTCAGGCCGACTTCCACAGACTGTAGTGTGCCCACTGCCAGTGCCCACCACTCATACCGGGTGGCACAGTAGCTTGACGATAAATAAGGCATTTAATTTTTACACTTTAGTCTAATTTCAGTTGCTTGCCTGCTGCCAGTGTGTGTCAGGCCGACTTTCACTGACTGTAGTGTGCCCACTGCCAGTGCCCACCACTCATGCCGTGTGGCACAGGACTTTGCATCAAAAAAAGGCATTTCATTTTTACACTTTAGTCTAATTTCAGTTGCTTGCCTGCTGCCAGTGTGTGTCAGGCCGACTTCCACAGACTGTAGTGTGCCCACTGCCAGTGCCCACCACTCATACCGGGTGGCACAGTAGCTTGACGATAAATAAGGCATTTCATTTTTACACTTTAGTCTAATTTCAGTTGCTTGCCTGCTGCCAGTGTGTGTCAGGCGGACTTTCACTGACTGTAGTGTGCCCACTGCCAGTGCCCACCACTCATACCGGGTGGCACAGGACTTTGCATCAAAAAAAGGCATTTCATTTTTACACTTTAGTCTAATTTCAGTTGCTTGCCTGCTGCCAGTGTGTGTCAGGCCAACTTCTACAGACTGTAGTGTGCCCACTGCCAGTGCCCACCACTCATACCAGATGGCACAGTAGCTTGCCGATAAATAAGGCATTTAATTTTGACACTTTAGTCTAACTTCAGTTGCTTGCCTGCTGCCAGTGTGTGTCAGGCCGACTTCCACAGACTGTAGTGTGCCCACTGCCAATGCCCACCACTCATACCGTGTGGCACAGGACTTTGCATCAAAAAAAGGCATTTCATTTTTACACTTTAGTCTAATTTCAGTTGCTTGCCTGCTGCCAGTGTGTGTCAGGCCGACTTCCACAGACTGAGGTGTGCCCACTGCCAGTGCCCACCACTCATACCGGGTGGCACAGTAGCTTGCCGATAAATAAGGCATTTAATTTTTACACTTTAGTCTAATTTCAGTTCCTTACCTGCTGCCAGTGTGTGTCAGGCCGACTTCCACTGACTGTAGTGTGCCCACTGCCAGTGCCCACCACTCATACCGTGTGGCACAGGACTTTGCATCAAAAAAGGCATTTAATTTTTACACTTTAGTCTAATTTCAGTTGCTTGCCTGCTGCCAGTGTGTGTCAGGCCGACTACCACTAACTGTAGTGTGCCCACTGCCAGTGCCCACCACTCATACTATATGGCACAGGACTTTGCATCAAAATAAGGCATGTAATTTTGACACTTTAGTCTAACTTCAGTTGCTTGCCTGCTGCCAGTGTGTGTCAGGCCGACTTCCACTGACTGTAGTGTGCCCACTGCCAGTGCCCACCACTCATACTATATGGCACAGGACTTTGCATCAAAAAAAGGCATTTCATTTTTACACTTTAGTCTAATTTCAGTTGCTTGCCTGCTGCCAGTGTGTGTCAGGCCGACTTCTACAGACTGTAGTGTGCCCACTGCCAGTGCCCACCACTCATACCGGGTGGCACAGTAGCTTGCCGATAAATAAGGCATTTAATTTTTACACTTTAGTCTAATTTCAGTTGCTTTCCTGCTGCCAGTGTGTGTCAGGCCGACTTCCACTGACTGTAGAGTGCCCACTGCCAGTGCCCACCACTCATACCGTGTGGCACAGGACTTTGCATCAAAAAAAGGCATTTCATTTTTACACTTTAGAATAATTTAATTTGCTTGCCTGCTGCCAGTGTGTGTCAGGCCGACTTCCACTGCCTGTAGTGTGCCCACTGCCAGTGCCCACCCCTGATAATGTGTGGCACAGGACTTTGCATCAAAAAAAGGCATTTAATTTTTACACTTTAGTCTAATTTCAGTTGCTTGCCTGCTGCCAGTGTGTGTCAGGCCATCTTCCACAGACTGTAGTGTGCCCACTGCCAGTGCCCACCACTCATACCGGGTGGCACAGTAGCTTGCCGATAAATAAGGCATTTAATTTTTACACTTTAGTCTAATTTCAGTTGCTTGCCTGCTGCCAGTGTGTGTCAGGCCGACTTCCACTGACTGTAGTGTGCCCACTGCCAGTGCCCACCACTCATACCGTGTGGCACAGGACTTTGCATCAAAAAAGGCATTTAATTTTTACACTTTAGTCTAATTTCAGTTGCTTGCCTGCTGCCAGTGTGTGTCAAGCCGACTTCCACAGACTGTAGTGTGCACACTGCCAGTGCCCACCACTCGTACCGTGTGGCACAGGACTTTGCATCAAAAAAAGGCATTTAATTTTTACACTTTAGTCTAATTTCAGTTGCTTGCCTGCTGCCAGTGTGTGTCAGGCCGACTTTTACAGACTGTAGTGTGCCCACTGCCAGTGCCCACCACTCATACCAGATGGCACAGTAGCTTGCCGATAAATAAGGCATTTAATTTTTACATTTTAGTCTAATTTCAGTTGCTTGCCTGCTGCCAGTGTGTGCCAGGCCGACTTCTACAGACTGTAGTGTGCCCACTGCCAGTGCCCACCACTCATACCGTGTAGCACAGGACTTTGCATCAAAAAAAGGCATTTCATTTTTACACTTTAGACTAATTTCAGTTGCTTGCCTGCTGCCAGTGTGTGTCAGGCCGACTTCCACTGCCTGTAGTGTGCCCACTGCCAGTGCCCATCCCTGATAATGTGTGGCACAGGACTTTGCATCAAAAAAAGGCATTTAATTTTTACACTTTAGTCTAATTTCAGTTGCTTGCCTGCTGCCAGTGTGTGTCAGGCCGACTTCCACTGACTGTAGTGTGCCCACTGCCAGTGCCCACCACTCATACCGTGTGGCACAGGACTTTGCATCAAAAAAGGCATTTCATTTTTACACTTTAGTTTAATTTCAGTTGCTTGCCTGCTGCCAGTGTGTGTCAAGCCGACTTCCACAGACTGTAGTGTGCACACTGCCAGTGCCCACCACTCGTACCGTGTGGCACAGGACTTTGCATCAAAAAAAGGCATTTAATTTTTACACTTTAGTCTAATTTCAGTTGCTTGCCTGCTGCCAGTGTGTGTCAGGCCGACTTTTACAGACTGTAGTGTGCCCACTGCCAGTGCCCACCACTCATACCAGATGGCACAGTAGCTTGCCGATAAATAAGGCATTTAATTTTTACATTTTAGTCTAATTTCAGTTGCTTGCCTGCTGCCAGTGTGTGCCAGGCCGACTTCTACAGACTGTAGTGTGCCCACTGCCAGTGCCCACCACTCATACCGTGTAGCACAGGACTTTGCATCAAAAAAGGCATTTCATTTTTACACTTTAGACTAATTTCAGTTGCTTGCCTGCTGCCAGTGTGTGTCAGGCTGACTTCTACAGACTGTAGTGTGCCCACTGCAAGTGCCCACCACTCATACCGGATGACACAGTAGCTTGCCGATAAATAAGGCATTTAATTTTTACACTTTAGTCTAATTTCAGTTGCTTGCCTGCTGCCAGTGTGTGTCAGGCCGACTTCCACAGACTGTAGTGTGCCCACTGCCAGTGCCCACCACTCATACCGTGTGGCACAGGACTTTGCATCAAAAAAGGCATTTCATTTTTACACTTTAGTCTAATTTCAGTTGCTTGCCTGCTGCCAGTGTGTGTCAAGCCGACTTCCACAGACTGTAGTGTGCACACTGCCAGTGCCCACCACTCGTACCGTGTGGCACAGGACTTTGCATCAAAAAAAGGCATTTAATTTTTACACTTTAGTCTAATTTCAGTTGCTTGCCTGCTGCCAGTGTGTGTCAGGCCGACTTTTACAGACTGTAGTGTGCCCACTGCCAGTGCCCACCACTCATACCAGATGGCACAGTAGCTTGCCGATAAATAAGGCATTTAATTTTTACATTTTAGTCTAATTTCAGTTGCTTGCCTGCTGTCAGTGTGTGCCAGGCCGACTTCTACAGACTGTAGTGTGCCCACTGCCAGTGCCCACCACTCATACCGTGTAGCACAGGACTTTGCATCAAAAAAAGGCATTTCATTTTTACACTTTAGACTAATTTCAGTTGCTTGCCTGCTGCCAGTGTGTGTCAGGCTGACTTCTACAGACTGTAGTGTGCCCACTGCAAGTGCCCACCACTCATACCGGATGACACAGTAGCTTGCCGATAAATAAGGCATTTAATTTTTACACTTTAGTCTAATTTCAGTTGCTTGCCTGCTGCCAGTGTGTGTCAGGCCGACTTCCACAGACTGTAGTGTGCCCACTGCCAGTGCCCACCACTCATACCGGGTGGCACAGTAGCTTGCCGATAAATAAGGCATTTAATTTTTACACTTTAGTCTAATTTCAGTTGCTTGCCTGCTGCCAGTGTGTGTCAGGCCGACTTCCACTGACTGTAGTGTGCCCACTGCCAGTGCCCACCACTCATACCGGGTGGCACAGTAGCTTGCCGATAAATAAGGCATTTCATCTTTACACTTTAGTGTAATTTCAGTTGCGTGCCTGCTGCCAGTGTGTGTCAGGCCGACTTCTACTGACTGTAGTGTGCCCACTGCCAGTGCCCACCACTCATAGCCGGATGGCACAGTAGCTTTGCCGATAAATAAGGCATTTAATTTTTACACTTTAGTCTAATTTCAGTTGCTTGCCTGCTGCCAGTGTGTGTCAGGCCGACTTTTACAGACTGTAGTGTGCCCACTGCCAGTGCCCACCACTCATACCAGATGGCACAGTAGCTTGCCGATAAATAAGGCATTTAATTTTTACATTTTAGTCTAATTTCAGTTGCTTGCCTGCTGCCAGTGTGTGCCAGGCCGACTTCTACAGACTGTAGTGTGCCCACTGCCAGTGCCCACCACTCATACCGTGTAGCACAGGACTTTGCATCAAAAAAGGCATTTCATTTTTACACTTTAGACTAATTTCAGTTGCTTGCCTGCTGCCAGTGTGTGTCAGGCTGACTTCTACAGACTGTAGTGTGCCCACTGCAAGTGCCCACCACTCATACCGGATGACACAGTAGCTTGCCGATAAATAAGGCATTTAATTTTTACACTTTAGTCTAATTTCAGTTGCTTGCCTGCTGCCAGTGTGTGTCAGGCCGACTTCCACAGACTGTAGTGTGCCCACTGCCAGTGCCCACCACTCATACCGGGTGGCACAGTAGCTTGCCGATAAATAAGGCATTTAATTTTTACACTTTAGTCTAATTTCAGTTGCTTGCCTGCTGCCAGTGTGTGTCAGGCCGACTTCCACTGACTGTAGTGTGCCCACTGCCAGTGCCCACCACTCATACCGGGTGGCACAGTAGCTTGCCGATAAATAAGGCATTTCATCTTTACACTTTAGTGTAATTTCAGTTGCGTGCCTGCTGCCAGTGTGTGTCAGGCCGACTTCTACTGACTGTAGTGTGCCCACTGCCAGTGCCCACCACTCATACCGGATGGCACAGTAGCTTGCCGATAAATAAGGCATTTAATTTTTACACTTTAGTCTAATTTCAGTTGCTTGCCTGCTGCCAGTGTGTGTCAGGCCGACTTTCACAGACTGTAGTGTGCCCACTGCCAGTGCCCACCACTCATACCGGGTGGAACAGTAGCTTGCCGATAAATAAGGCATTTAATTTTTACACTTTAGTCTAATTTCAGTTGCTTTCCTGCTGCCAGTGTGTGTCAGGCCGACTTCCACTGACTGTAGTGTGCCCACTGCCAGTGCCCACAACTCATACAGGGTGGCACAGTAGCTTGCCGATAGATAAGGCATTTCATTTTTACACTTTAGTCTAATTTCAGTTGCTTGCCTGCTGCCAGTGTATGTCAGGCCAACTTCCACAGACTGTAGTGTGCCCACTGCCAGTGCCCACCACTCATACCGTGTGGCACAGGACTTTGTATAAAAAAAAGGCATTTAATTTTTACACTTTAGTCTAATTTCAGTTGCTTGCCTGCTGCCAGTGTGTGTCAGGCCAACTTCCACAGACTGTAGTGTGCCCACTGCCAGTGCCCACCACTCATACCGGGTGGCACAGTAGCTTGCCGATAAATAAGGCATTTAATTTTTACACTTTAGTCTAATTTTAGTTGCTTGCCTGCTGCCAGTGTGTGTCAGGCCGACTTCCACAGACTGTAGTGTGCCCACTGCCAGTGCCCACCACTCATACCGGGTGGCACAGTAACTTGCCGATAAATAAGGCATTTCATTTTTACACTTTAGTCTAATTTCAGTTGCTTGCCTGCTGCCAGTGTGTGTCAGGCCGACTTTCACAGACTGTAGTGTGCCCACTGCCAGTGCCCACCACTCATACCGGGTGGAACAGTAGCTTGCCGATAAATAAGGCATTTAATTTTTACACTTTAGTCTAATTTCAGTTGCTTTCCTGCTGCCAGTGTGTGTCAGGCCGACTTCCACTGACTGTAGTGTGCCCACTGCCAGTGCCCACAACTCATACAGGGTGGCACAGTAGCTTGCCGATAGATAAGGCATTTCATTTTTACACTTTTGTCTAATTTCAGTTGCTTGCCTGCTGCCAGTGTATGTCAGGCCAACTTCCACAGACTGTAGTGTGCCCACTGCCAGTGCCCACCACTCATACCGTGTGGCACAGGACTTTGTATAAAAAAAGGCATTTAATTTTTACACTTTAGTCTAATTTCAGTTGCTTGCCTGCTGCCAGTGTGTGTCAGGCCAACTTCCACAGACTGTAGTGTGCCCACTGCCAGTGCCCACCACTCATACCGGGTGGCACAGTAGCTTGCCGATAAATAAGGCATTTAATTTTTACACTTTAGTCTAATTTCAGTTGCTTGCCTGCTGCCAGTGTGTGTCAGGCCGACTTCCACAGACTGTAGTGTGCCCACTGCCAGTGCCCACCACTCATACCGGGTGGCACAGTAACTTGCCGATAAATAAGGCATTTCATTTTTACACTTTAGTCTAATTTCAGTTGCTTGCCTGCTGCCAGTGTGTGTCAGGCCGACTTACACAGACTGTAGTGTGCCCACTGCCATTGCCCACCACTCATACCGTGTGGCACAGTACCTAGCACGCGTAGTACCACTTAAAAAAAATAAAAAATGACAGGCAGAGGCAGGCCAGCCCGCAGGGGCCGTCGTGGTCGTGGTGCTGTGATTTCCACTGGCCCTGGAATAATGCCCATTGTTCAGAGGCCACGTACCCTGAACCCGAAAAATTCTGAGGACATAGTTAACTGGCTTAGACAGGACACCCAATCTTCTACTGCTTCCGCTAAGAACCTTGACTCACCATCCTCCTTCGGTCACCTGGTCTCAAGTTACCACGCTCCCGCCCACCGCCACCACCACCACAGCCACCACAGCCGCTTCACTTGATCCGTCAGAGGAGTTATTTACACATCAATTGGATGCAATTAGTGATGCGCAAACATTATTGCCAGATGATGTCGATTACAGGGATATGTCTCAGTCAGGCAGGATTACACACATGGACGTACAGTGTGATGATGATGATGTTGTACCCGCTGCTGCTTCCTTTGCTGAGGTGTCAGATACAAGTGAAGCGGTTGATGATGACGATGTGTCCACGGATGCCACGTGGGTGCCTGCTCGAGGAGAAGAAGAGGGGGAAAGTTCAGAAGGGGAGACAGAGAGAGGGAGGAGACGAGTTGGAAGCAGGTAGAGGTCGTCGCAAGGAGTTAGTGGCACAGTCAGACAGCATGTATCAGCACCCGGGGTCAGCCAGACAGCACGCCAGTCAACGCATGCTGTTGCCACCACCAGAATGCTGTAATTGCAAAGCTCAGCAGTGGGGCATTTTTTTTGTGTGTCTGCCTCTGATAACAGCAATGTCATTTGCAACCTGTGCCAAAAGAAACAGAGTTGTGGGAAGTCCAACACCCACCTCGGTACAACTGCTTTGCGAAGGCACATGATCTCACATCACAAACGCCCATGGGATCAACACATGCGTACAAGCAGCACACAAACTCAAAGCCACCATCCTCCTCCTGGTCCAGCATCTTCAGCCACGTCAACCACTGCTGTCCTCCTTGTCCCCTCTCAACCACTCCGCCTCTCACCTTTAGCAGTTCCATCTCATCTGCCCACAGGTGTCTGTTAAGGAAATGTTTGAGCGTAAGAAGCCAATGTCACAGAGTCACCCGTTTGCCCGGCAACTGACAGCTGGCTTGACGGAACTCTTAGCCCGCCAGCTTTTACCATACCAGCTGGTGGAGTCTGAGGCCTTCAAAAAATTTGTCGCTATTTGGGACACAGTGGAAGGTACCCGGACGAAATTTTTTTTCACAAAAGGCAATCCCTGATATGGGACGTAACAGGGATTAAACTGATAGGAAGAGTACTAGTTAAGACACCACTCATATAGGGTGTCACAGCACATTGCTCTGTGCACGCGCAGTGCCCCAATTTGGGAGTAAGAGGACCGACCAAGCATTTTTCCATCTCCCGGTTCCTAAAATCAATTCAGCTTGGTGTATGAGAGTTTGGTCTGTCACTGTGAAGGCAGTCGAAGGTACCTGGCCTAAATTTTTCTTCACAAAAGGCAATCCCTGATATGGGACGTAACAGGGATTAAAATGATAGGAATAGTACTAGTTAAGACACCACTCATATCGGGTGTGACAGTAAATTGCACGGTGCAGACCCAGCGACCGTGGATTAAAACAAAGGGGAGGGAGCCAGCGTTTTTTTAACCATCTCCCCGTTCGAAAAATCAATTCAATAAATGGACCCCAGATTGGGGACGTAACAGGGATTAAACTGATGAGAATACTACTACAGAAAATACCACTCATATCGGGTGTGACAGTAAATTGCACGGCGCAGGCGCAGTGACCGTGGATTGAAACAAAGGGGAGAGAGCCAGCGTTTTTTTAACCATCTCCCCGTTCGAAAAATCAATTCAATAAATGGACCCTAGATCTGGGCCGTAACAGGGATTAAACTGATGAGAAGAGAACTACAGAAAATAACACTCATATCGGGTGTGAGAGTAAATTGCACGGCGCAGACGCATGTTAAAGCATGTTATTCCAAACAATTTAGGAATGTTAGCTGATTTATGCCCTTTATGGATTAAAACCCGACTGCGTCCACTACGTAATTTTCCATGGGAGTTTCCATTGATTCCCCTATGGCATGCCACAGTCCAGGTGTTAGTCCCCTTGAAACAACTTTTCCATCACTATTGTGGCCAGAAAGAGTCCCTGTGGGTTTTAAAATTCGCCTGCCTAATGAAGTCTATGGCGGTTCGCCCGGTTCACCCGTTCGCGAACATTTGCGGAAGTTCGCGAACGGAAAATTTTATGTTCGCGACATCGCTAATCAGAACCAGAACATTTTGGCACCCAACGTGGGGCCTGATGGATTGGACCTCCTGCTGACCTACTCCCAGAGACTGGACAAGGAGAGACGAGCCAACGGACACCGGGACCGGCCAGCCCGTAATAAGAGGTGAGAAAATATTCATCTTACCTATTTGTGTCCCTTGGCCTAGTCTATTCACATTCGTTCTAGGGAGGGGTGCACAGTCTGGGGCATGAGAGTAAGAACCCCATTGTATTGATAAGGCTTGATGTACTGTGTTTTATTATTTTTATGTGTGCGGTTGGTTTTTCTGTGAGGAAAGGCATAGACTGACAGAACAACAGAAGGAAGTCTCCCTAAGTGCCTACATTGAGGGGTAACCCTGGTGTGTGACCCCAAGAAATAGTAGAAGGAAGGGAGACGGCTTGCTGACAACCCAGAGTGTGTTAGTCTCAAGCTCAAGGTGTTTGTTTGTCAGTGTCTGTGCTATCCAAGTATCAGAGACAGTAAGTGAAGGCTCCAGGACGTGTTTTGCAAAATGGGTAACCAAGAAAGTGTCCCGAAGGGCTACTGTTCGCATGAACAGTACGTGGCGGACCGGAGAGGAAAATGTTATGTTAAAGGATTAAGCAAGTTAGAAAAAAGTTATGATATTGCAGAAGGTGGTATACTGTGGTCTGCTACATGGCAGACATTGTTGACTGAAAAGAGAGGCAAATTGAAAGATGACAAGTTGATAGAAACAGTCAGGGTGTGGCTGGACTGTAGCAGAGAATTTAAACAGACAAAAGGAGATGCAATGTTTGATGAAAAGTCAGGATGCCATTACTATCGGCCTGGCCTGGTCTTAGCGCGGGAACAGCCACTGCCCTATAATGGCGCCGCTGAAAGAAAAAGGGGGAGTTAAACTTGTACAGTGTGTGGTCAGCAGAACCCTGCCTTTAGCCTGTGGTGCTCCACGCCCACATGACCACACTCTTTTAGCTCCCCAGCACGTCCCACCAGTCCCGGCCACGGCGCCATCTTGTCCTCAGCCAACGCCCAAGGCTGGACTTGTAATTTCCCCCAAATCTGACCCTTCTGTCCTGCCCCGAGTCCCTACCATATACCCCATGATAAATCCTGACAGCACCTACATGCCACCCAGTCAACCCATAGTGCCTGCTCATATAATGGTAGGAGAAAGTCACACAGGTCAAGAAGATGAGGATGGGGATGAACAGAAAGAATCCCCAGGGGAAGAGTCACAGCAGACATTGGACTATGCAACTAATGCAACTGACGCAGGACAAACCCCGGGGCGTGGGATGCCGCCTTTTAGACCTTTCTCTGATATTTCCCCATATAGCCAGGATACAAGAGCAACAAATGACCTTTTCCAAAACCAAATTGCACAGTTGCAAAGAGATTTACATAACTTAGAACAAGGAAATCTTACAGTTATATAGGAGGCATTGTCAAATGCCCACCCAATAGGGCCACCTAAGTATGTGTACTTCACCCCCCAGCAGTTATTCACCATAGTAAATCTCATGCCAGACCCAGATACTCAGCCTATGCCCTTTTTCAGAAAATGGTCACAAGTATATCAAACATATGGGTGTACGTGGTCAGACTTACAAAGTATTGTAGAAAATAAGACTGGTAAATACTCTTCACTTATAATGGATCACATACGCCAACCAGAAATCCCTGGAGCAAACTTTGACACCCGAGACTCAGAATGCGGTGGCCATTTTATTTAACAATTACATAAATGGGCAAAGGACAAATTAGCAGAACAATCCACCACCCTGCAGGATATGGTACAGGATAAAACAGAGTCAGTAGAGAAATTTGTCCAGAGGGTTAAACAAAACTATAAAGATATGGGATTCAGTCCAAATGAACCTGTGCACCTGAGACTTCTGGCTCGATCATTTGTAGATGGAATTAGGCCAGATCTGAACAAAGCTCTTGTTACCTGCCACCCAGAATGAAAATCATTAACCTTAGAAATTTTAGAACAAGTTGCAAAAGGTCTGGAGAGCAATACCAAGAAAACCCGCACAGCAATTATGGCTGTCATGACAGGGGAAGAAAGGGAGGAAGGGCCCCCGCCCCATGTCTGTTATGGGTGCGGCAAGCCAGGGCACATAAAGAGGTATGCCGCTCCAGATATCTGTGGTCAGCAGACCAGGGCCATAGAGGGACTTCTCCTTCATGGCCAGTTCCACCCCAATAGGATGTTGGCAAGCCAGTGTTGCTGGGAGGGGGCACCCCATGTATGGCAATCTCTGCCCCTCCTGCTGGCCCCGCCCCTCGAATCACCCTCGATGTGGCAGGGAAGGAACTCTCATTCCTTGTAGACACTGGTGCAGCCCGCAGTGTGTTATGTGAGACTCCCATACTCCCTTCTTGGCTCACAAATATCCATTTACCCTGCTCTGGTTTAGAAGGGGTTACCCAGCACAAACCTGTTACTAAGCCTCTCTTGATTACTCCCTCCCGAAGCCAATTCCCACAATTGCATCTACCCACTGGAGTAGTGTCACAATTTGTTGTAATCCAGACATGTCCTTTTAATTTGTTAGGCTCAGATTTTCTTCAGAAAATCCGGGCCAACATTCCATTCAAAGAAGATGGTACTGTTGCCCTCGGTACAGCCCTGTGCCCAGAAGACACCTGCCTCCTGATGGCATTAACAGCCCAGCCCTCTGAATCACCCAAGCAAGGGGATACGTTGCAAAGCATTTTGCACCTCATCCCTGATACCCTTTGGGCCAAAGGTCCTCAAGAAATTGGGTGTCTCAAGGTCCTGCCAGTCACTGTTACCTTGAAGAACCCCAAACATACTACCATACAATACCCTCTCTCCATTTCACTCTCCAGATACAGGCTCTTCTTGCAAATGGGGCTATCAAAATTACCACATCCCCATGTAATACGCCCTCCTGAGTATCGCATGGTCCAAGACCTCAGAGCAGTCAATGAGACTACGGTCTTTGAAACCCCTATTGTTCCAAATCCCCATACCTTGCTTGCTAGCATTCCTCCTATGGGGCCACTACCTTCACAGTCATTGACCTGGCAAATGCCTTTTTCTCTGTCCCATTGCATGATGACTCCCAATTTCTCTTTGCTTTCACACATGATGGAAAACAGTACACCTGGACAGTTTTGCCTCAAGGAGCTCAGAATAGTCCTTCCTGCTTTAGCAAAGAAATAGCATCCATCTTAAAACCATGGCAAGCAGATCACCCAGAGGTGGAACTTTTACAATATGTGGATAATTTGCCGTATTTTTCGCCCTATAAGACACACTTTTCTTCCACCCAAAACAGGGGTGAAAGTCAGTGCGTCTTATGGGGTGAATATAGAGGGGAAAAAGGCTTGTACCTGTTGCGCTTTGCTCCTGTAGGCGCTGCCACGGGAACTGGCACGGGAACTGGCACGGGTGGCATGTCAGCGCTTATGGCGGGAAGTGCTGTTACTGAGGAAGGAGGAAAGTCGGCGCACAGCCAGGGAGCAGAGCAGAGCGTCTCATAAGCCTGCTCCCTGCATGTTCCACGGTCCGAGGTGCTTGGAGGGAGGAGAGTCGGCGTGCAGGCGTGCTGCAGGGCAGACTGTGATATATGGTATGCCTGCTGCCTGCTTATGCCTGGATTCTTCAGAACACCGGGCTGCGAGTGCTAGGGGGGAGGAGGGAGGAGAGTCGGCACACAGCAGAGCAGACTGTCACATATGGTATGCCTGCTGCTTGTGCCTGGGCTGTGAGTGCTAGGAGGGGGAGGGAAGAAGTTGGCTGAAACAGGCAGGAAGAGGGTCGGAGCAGGCACTCTGTGTCACATATGCCTGCTCTGCCTCTCCTCTCCCTCACACTGCAGTCTGCCTGCGCCTACAGTGGTTTAGGTAGGGTACCAATACATGCCATTTTCTGTTGAAGTGATATCATGGTACATTCTCCTTCACATCTGAGGCATACTGGTACCTCAGATGTTTAGGAGAATGTACCATGACTGCTGATAATGTAACCCCCCAGTAAAGTGTGCCCCCCCCCCACTAAAGTGTCCCCACCCCAGTAAAGTGTCCCCACCCTAGTAAAGTGACATCGCTCCAAATAAAGTGACGTCGCTCCCAATAAAGTGACCCCCTTATTAAGGTATTATGTAGTCATCCGTGGAGCATGGTCCGTGATATCCCAGCCTGCCGCCCTGATGAGTGCATGAAGCACATGACGCCATTGGTTGCTATGATGCCGTGCTCTCAGCAGGATGGCAGGTTGGGATATCACAGACCATGCTCCACGGATGTCTGCATGACACCTTAAAGTGCCCCTCCTTTCCCAATAAATGTATCAGCAGCAGATTCCCCCCTATAAAGTTGTGTCAGAGGCAGATCCCCCCCATATGCAGATCCTCCCCATAACATTGTGTCAGCAGCAGATTACCGTACCCCAATAAACTTCTGTCAGGGGCAGATTACAGTACTCCTATAACATTGTGTTAGTGGCACATCCCCCCCATAACATTGTCATTCAATGGTCTGTCATTTTATTAAAAGTTTTAAACACACTTTTTTGTTCAAATTTTTCCCCCCCTATTTTCACCCTCTAAAAACTGGGTGCGTCTTATGGGCCGGTGCGTCTTATAGGGCAAAAATATGGTACTCCTGCCTAGACTCATCTACCTCACTTCTCCAATTCTTGACAGATGCTGGGTGCAAAGTTTCATGTTCCAAATTAGAGTTGTGTCTTCCCAAAGTTGTTTTCCTAGGCCACTGCGTCTCACAAGGCAGTAAGCATTTTACGGGTGCCAGAAAGAAAGCAGTCTCAGACATCCCACTCCCAGACACTACTCATCAACTGCAAACCTTTCTGGGACTTATTTCTTACTGTAGGCCGTGGATTCCTGATGCATCAGTCCTGATGCAGCCACTGTATGACTGCATACCCCGTGTTGCTACTGTTCCATTCCAAATGACCGCAGAGGCCATAGAAGCATTCAAAACTCTCAAAAAAGCCATTATTACTGCCCCAGCTCTTGGCATCCCTAACTACAAACTTCCCTTCCGCCTTTATGTCATGGAACGTCAGGGTCATGCTACAGGAGTTCTCACCCAGAGCCATGGGGGTCGTAATAGACCTCTAGGCTACTTTTCAAAACGTCTTGACCCTGTAGCCAGAGCCACCCCTTCCTGTGTCTGGGCCGTTCATACTGCTAGTTCCCTTCTGAACGCCACCTCTGACATTGTCCTAGGACACCCCCTCACCATCATGGCTCCTCATGACATCTCGGCTATCCTTCAACAGACACAACCTAAACACCTCACTGCACAACGCCACCTCAGGCTTCAGTGTAGTCTGCTTCTACCGGATAATGTCACCATCCAGAGATGCCACATCCTCAACCTGGCTGCACTCCTTCCTCTCCCAAGGGGGGAGTATACTGCCGAAAGAGACTCTGTGGATTTTATTGATTTACAAGCAGAAGAGGATCTCCAGGAAGAAGAATTATGGACAGCTACTGACTCTCCTAATGAGGAACCAGATCATGATTGCATTACAATGATGGAAGCTGAAGTGGGAACACCACCATCAATACAAGACACTCCTTTGCAAAACCCACATTGGGCACTCTTTGTGGACGGTTCAAGGTATGCCGATGACAAAGGGAAATTCCATACAGGCATGGCAGTTACTAGTGAGTATGAAGTGCTGTGTGCAAGGCAACTGCGCCCAGACCAGTCAGCACAAGAGGCTGAACTCATAGCCCTTACTGAGGCCTGCCTCATAGCAAAAGACTCCACTGCCAACATCTACACAGACTCCATATATGCCTTTGGAGTAGTTCATGACTTTGGAATAATATGGAAAGCCAGGGATTACATTACAGCCGCATGAACTCCAATTAAACATGCTTCAGCAGTAGAGGCTTTAATAGCTGCAGTACTCCTGCCCACCAAAGTGGCAGTAATCAAAGTAAAGGCGCATACCCGTGCTGACACACCAGAAGCCAAAGGAAATGCTCTGGCTGACCAAGCAGCCAAAAAGGCAGCAATGGAAGAGGAAAGAGCACAACCAGATAAAATCATGCTGGCACAAGAGGATCTTAAACAACAAGAAGTATCATGGAATCTACTGAAACAGATGCAGAAGCAAGCCACTCGCTCAGAGAAGGATACCTGGCTGAAGGAGTCAGCCCTTGAAGAAGAATCCGGACTTTGGACACAAGGGAAGAAAGTGTGCTTGCCCAGAGCACTCCATCCCTTAATTGCCTCTGTGGCCCATGGACCCACTCACCCATCCAAGACAATAATGAAAGAGCTCATTAATAAAATATGGGTAGCTCCAGGAATCACCTCTGTTCTGGTGAAATATGTCCAGTCATGTCTAATCTGTGCCCAATGCAATCCCGGTAGGACTGAGCCTACGCCCAAAAGATGCCTCCCAAAAGCCTTATACCCCTTCCAGAGGATCCAGATCGATCATATCCAGATGCCAATGTGCCAAGGGTTTTAATACGTTTTAGTAGTGGTAGACATGTTCTCTGGGTGGCCAGAAGCCTACCCCATCAGGAATCAGACAGCAACAACTACTGCTAAGAAATTGATACAGGAAACTGTCTGTACCTGAGGTCATTGAGAGTGACTAGGGCCCAGCATTCACTGCTAACCTAACCCAAGAGGTCTGGAAGATGGTAGGATCCCACCTGGCTTTCCACGCCCCCTACAGACCCCAAAGCAGCGGCAAGATCAAAAGACTGAGCGGGGTATTGAAGTCAAAAATGCTGAAAATGACTAGGGAGACAGGGCTCAACTGGGTCCAGTGTTTACCAATAGCACTCTTTGCAGTCAGGCACACTCCCAAACCTCCCCACAAGCTGACTCCAAATGACATATTGTTTGGGTCAGGACCCCGTATGGGGCTTTACTTCCCACAACAATTGCAAATGCATTATGAATCCATTGCAAAGTATGTGATAGCTTTGAGCAAACAGTTATCTAACATCCATGCACAAGTCTCTTCTTCCATTCCAGATCCTGATTCCGTAGAAGGAAGCCACACTCTGAAACCAGGAGAGTGGGTGGTGGTCAAGAAACACATCAGAAGTACCCTGGAACCACGCTTCGAGGGGCCTTACCAAGTACTACTGACCACTCCGACTTCCGTAAAGCTCGAAGGGAGATCCACCTGGATCCACGCCTCTCACTGCAAAAGGATAAGGCACCTGCCAGATACAGAGCTAATAAAATGAGTTTCCTTTGTCTGTTAGCACTACAAACACTCTCAGGTGCATACATACCTTCCCCAGAAATGGGGACAATAAGTTGGTCAAACATCATCAGGTATTGTATGAGGGCCTGAAGGAAGGTGATTCTGACTCCACCTCTTCACTAAAAGATTGTTGGATATGTACACATGGCCCAGTAAATGCTAGAGCTATGCCTTACCTAGCTGTGCCCCTAACCCTCCTAGAATTAAAAAAGCTGGCAGGATCAGCTATCTTTCTTTCAAGTATAGAAGAGGTCAATTCTAAAGATGGCAACAAGAAAGCTTCCCTAACCATAGTAGTATGGGATGGGTCCCCATGGCTAATGATAAACAGATCAGGACCCTCAGATGAGTATAGCAATATGCCCTGGAATGACTACATGTGGAGCAATGTATCCTGCTTTCCAAATTGGACCCACTGTCACTGTCTACAGGTGCAGACCCAAGGTATGGTTTTTAGTCCCCATAACAAATCAGGCTGTAATGATTCCAACCCGGACAGTCCAGTGCAGTGCATTGGTATATATGCTGGAGCAGGTGGTGATCTAGCCTGCACCCGCCGCACTATAAGTGACCTGATAACAGGGATAACTAGTAACACCACAGAGGGTCAAAAAGAGGGTATAAGACTAGCAGAAGGTGTCTTATTAGCCAAATTAATTACTCGTTTGTTCACTAGTACAGTGGTCTCTATCCCAGAGAACATATTCATGGTATGTGGACACAAAGCATATAAATGGCTCCCTGCAAACGTCAATAGTTTATGTACAATTGCTAGGCTCACGCCAGCCACCTTTATACTGCCTCATGAAAAGCTAAATGTCAATGCTATCCCCAAACACACCTTATACAAGAGAGCTGCAGATGTCAATCCAATCCTTTCCTAAATGGAAAACCCCATGTTGTGGAAATGAGTGTTGCCAACAAAGTCATTAGCACCCTGTTTATCTATCCCATGATTATGCAAATGTATGACAAACTGGTAATGGCCACTGACTACCTAGATGATCAGATTTGGGAGATAATGAAACTGATGAACACATCTAATATTGTCCAGAACCAGCTCATCATAGTCACTAATCAACACACTATGGTATTAGACTACTTGACTGCAAAGGAAGGAGGTATGTGTCAGATAGTAGGCACCGCATGCTGCCATTATATTGATCCACAAGGTAATCTACAAGTGAAATCGGGTTTGGAAAAGATAAGTGAGATACGTGATCAATGGTTAGAGGCTCATAAAGCAGATAAATCTTCATGGTGGTCTGACACTTTCTCATTCCTTAATCCCAGCAACTGGTTCAAGGGAATTGGGGGATGGCTCATGAGAATAATTCAGGGGATATTGCAGATAGCCCTAATATTATTGATAAGTTACATACTGATCAAATTTGTTGTTTCTTGCATTAATCGCATCACCACGAGGAAGAAGACTGTTGAAGAACCCATAATGCTCCTCTATGAGCAGATGGCTAGTACAGTAGATGTGGATGTAATCCCTTCAGTCCCGACACCTCCGCCTTCTCCAACTCCAGCTGATGAAGCTCCTCCACCAAGGACTGAAGACCCAAGAAATGAGAACTAGGGACAGATAAATCCCAGGGTATTATCAGGAGTCCGCGCAACCGGGAGCCTATCCACAAGGGATAGGTTGTCGCCACTGCCGGTGAAGAGGATACGAATGGTATTCACTGTGGATTCGCTAGGTTCAGGTAAAGTCTACAATCAAGTCTACAAGGGGGGACTGTTGTGGAATCATATATATTAAATGTATACTTGCTTGTATTATAACTAACAATTTCCCTGACAAAATGGCCCCTGAAGCAGCCGCCAACTCCCTTACTAATCATCTTATGATAATGATGACTTCAGCTATTCTAACATCGGCTGATGTGATACGTGTCCATTGGACTTTAATAATGTGACAATGAGATAAGGTAGTTGAGTCATTAAGTTCCTCTTTTATCTGCTATATGCAGATAACTCATATAACTCATGTATGACGCGCAATAAATGGGACATCTAGCATTGACTTATCTGTGACAGTCTTTGTGTGATTTCTCTTGGCGTACGTATGCCTACTAGTTAATACCAATTTGGAGCAGTACATAAACTCAGCCTGACTATTGGGTCAGAACCAGAACAGAACTGATGCGTGAAAAAAATAGACCCATTGAAATGAATGGGTCAGGATTTAGTGCGGGTGCTATACGTTCACTTCACGCAAAACTCGCTTGTGTGAAAGGGGCCTAATGGACCCCAAACAAGCTTCTGTCCTCCTCATTATAGAAAGTGATGTACATAGAAGGAGAGGGGGGGGGGGGAGTTTATCAGAAGCAATGTCAGCAAATATTATTTTACCTAAAAAATTGTAGATATTTGGCAGAAACTTCCATCAGACATGATTGGGAAATCAACAGTAAATTTAAATCTGCCTGGGATAAACATAGATCTATCCTACAAGAAAAAAATACAATGGAAAGAACATACTAGGTGGTGCACCATATGGCATTTTTGTGTGTTAATTTATGTTTCTAAGAGAATCCCCAGCATCGTGGCGCACTATGATCTGACGCTGTACACAGTCAGGTCACAGTGCAGCGCGGGCCAGGAAAAACTATTGAGCTGGGACTGCAGAAGAGAATTCCGGACCTGGAGAGTAGTAATGGAGCAGTAGAGGTAAGTACATTTTTTAGGGGTCTGATATAAAGGAGTGGCATGGAGGTCTAAAGGGCAGGACCAAGACAAGGTATTTTGGTGCCCGCCCCTAGGCCTGTGTTCCCCAACTCCAGTCCGCAGAGCCCTCTTACCACTTCATTATGAGAATAACCCACATAATGAATACCTGTGGTAAGTCCTGATGCATTGAAACTATTTATATCACCTGCTGAATACTAAGGAAATCCTGAAAACATGACCGTTAGGTGGGCCCTGAGGACTGGAGTTGAGGGACACTGCCCTAGGCAGATGAGGCAAATGGCGCTCCAAACCCTCAACAAAACTTACCTCATCCTAATAATACTTCAGCTGCTGCAGAACTTAATAATACACATCGCAGCTGCTGGAGAACTTCATAATACACACCTCAGCTGCTTTAGAACCTCGTAATACACACCTCAGCTGCTTTAGAACCTCAAAATACATGCCTCAGCTGCTGCAGAACCTCATAATACACAGCTCAGCTGCTGCAGAACCTCATCATACACAGCTCATCCGCTGTAGAACCTCATAATACACAGCTCAGCTGCTGTAGAACCTCATAATACACACACCAGCTGCTGTAAAAACTCATAATACACAGCTCAGCTGCTGTAGAACCTTATAATACACACCTCAACAGTGCAGAACCTCATAATACACACCTCAGTTGCTGTAGAACCGAATAATACACACCTTAGCTGTTGCAAAAACACATAATACACACCTCAGTTGCTGCTGAATATCGTAATACACACCATTGTTGCTGAACATCATAATACACAAATCTGCAGCCAGTGAAATTAGTGAATCTAATTTGGTGTGCCTGGCGCTGATTAGACATCAGCACTTTCCCCTTCATACTGATTGAAGAGCTTGTGATCTGCTCAGTGATACTGTAAATTAACCTACAGGTCAATGAGTAGAGATGTCGCAAACATAAAATTTTTCGTTCGCGAACAGCGAACGCGAATTTACGCAAATGTTCGCAAACAGGTAAACCGGGCGAACCAGGATAGACTTCAATAGGCAGGTGAATTTTAAAACCCACAGGGACTTTTTCTGGCCACAATAGTGATGGAAAAGTTGTTTCAAGGGAACTAACACCTGGACTGTGGCATGCCGGAGGGGGATATATGGCAAAACTCCCATGGAAAATTACGTAGTTGACGCAGAGTCGGGTTTTAATCCATAAAGGGCATAAATCACCTAACATTCCTAAATTGTTTGGAATAATGTTCTTTAAAAAATCCAGTGTGTGTATACGATCAGGTATGATGTTGTATCGATTAGGTAGTGTAAGGGTTACGCCCACTGCACAGTGACAGACCAAACTCTGACAGACCAAACTCCCCGTTTAACGCACCGCAAACAACTGCAAAGAGTTGTCAATAGTTGACACACTCATGACATAAATTTTATTTGTCTATGCGTCAATCTTGGTGTAGTGATGACTGTGCTCGTGCGCACGTTCGGCAAATTGCAGGCAATGGCGGTTTTTCAAAGCCTATGGTCGTGCTGAGGTAGTTCAGTGACAGTTAAGTGACCCAGAAAACAATGATTCTGCAGTGTGGGCCCATTGTTGGCCTAGAAAGCTTTAATGATCACCTTAGATGATCAGAAAGAAAATTAATGTTTTTTCTATGAAAAATTATCCAGCCGATCGCTTTTGGTCTGTTCACAATGAAGCAACGACCTTATCATCTGGGGTGTGCCAACATTGCCAACACACTCATAGAGGTGATCGCTTCATTGTGATACGCAAGCCCCTTCACCACACCAAGGTAATGATCACGAAGGGGAATTGACACATGTATGTGCCTTTTTTTGTTTTGTTTTTGCAGCCACAGTGCAGCACCAGAGGCCAGAAAAATTAGGCATGTACACATGCCTGAAAAATTAGGTATTCTTGCAGCCGCTGCTGTAGCAGCGGCCGGAAAAATTGTTGTTTTCCAGGCAAAAAGTGTCCTAAAACATTGTGACTTGAACCCTAGTTGGTGGCGGAGAAGTCACGCGAGAAGTCACGCAAGTCATCCGGAATGCAGAGATTAAATACAGCAGCGTGGGGGCCATTTTTAGCCCAAGGCATCTCATCAGGCCTTTTTTAGTCAAATACATTCCCTACTGTCAGTCCCTTCGGGATCCATGCCTCATTCATCTTAATAAAGGTGAGGTAATCTAGACTTTTTTGACCTAGGCGACTTCTCTTCTCAGTGACAATACATCCTGCTGCGCTGAAGGTCCTTTCTGACAGGACACTTGAAGCGGGGCAGGCCAGAAGTTCTATCGCAAATTGGGATAGCTCAGGCCACAGGTCAAGCCTGCACACCCAGTAGTCAAGGGGTTCATCGCTCCTCAGAGTGTCGATATCTGCAGTTAAGGCGAGGTAGTCTGCTACCTGTCGGTCAAGTCGTTCTCTGGGGGTGGACCCCGAAGGGCTGTGGCGATTCGTAGGACTTAAAAAGCTCTGCATGTCCTCCATCAACAACACGTCTGTAAAGCGTCCTGTCCTTGCCGGCGTGGTTGTGGTAGGAGGAGGATTACTTTCACCTCTTCCCCTGTTAGATTCCTATTGTGCTGTGACATCACCCTTATACGCTGTGTAAAGCATACTTTTTAACTTGTTTTGGAACTGCTGCATTCTTTCCGACTTCCGGTAATTCGGTAACATTTCAGCCACTTTCTGCTTATACTGGGGGTCTAGTAGCATGGCCACCCAGTAAAGGTCGTTCTCCTTCAGCCTTTTTATATGAGGGTCCCTCAACAGGCATGACAGCATGAAAGACCCCATTTGCACAAGGTTGGGTGCCGAGCTACTCACTGATCTCATTGAAGGTCTGTTCTTCCCCCCAGCCACGTAAAACACCATGGGTCCCAGATAGGTGACAACGAGCACCCTGGGATGCCTGCTGTGGTTGGTCTTCCTCCTCCTCAAAGCCACATTCCTCCTCTGACTCCCTTTCCTCAGACTCCTCTTCCAGCGTTGCCGCAGGTCCAGCAAGCGATGATGATAAGGCTGTTTCTGGTGGTGATGGTGACCACAACTCTTCCTCTTCACGCTCATCTTCGGCCTGATCCAGCACTCTTCGCAGGGCACGCTCGAGGAAGAAAACAAATCGGGTGAGGTTGCTGATGGTGCTTTCGGTGCGACTGACTAGGTTTGTCACCCCCTCAAAAGGACGCATGAGCCTACAGGCATTGCGCATGAGCGTCCAGTAATGTGGCAAAAAAATACCCAGCTCCGCAGAGGCTGTCCTAGCACTCCGGTCATACAAATACTCGTTGACGGCTTTTTCTTGTTTGAGCAGGCGATCGAACATTCGAAGTGTTGAATTCCAACGTGTCGGGCTGTCGCGAATCAAGTGCCTCACTGGCATGTTGTTTCGCCGCTGAATATCGGAAAAGTGCGCCATGGCCGTGTAGGAACGCCTGAAATGGCCACACACCTTCCTGGCCTGCTTGAGGATGCCCTGTAAGCCTGGGTACTTATACACAAAGCGTTTTACGATCAGATTCAACACATGTGCCATGCCCGGCACATGTGTCAACTTGCCCAAATTCAATGCCGCCAACAGATTGCTTCCGTTGTCACACACCACTTTGCCGATCTCCAGTTGGTGCGGGGTCAGCCACTGATCCACCTGTGCGTTCAGGGCGGACAGGAGTGCTGGTCTGGTGTGACTCTCTGCTTTCAGGCAAGTCAACCCCAAGACAGCGTGACACTGTCGTATCCGGGATGTGGAATAGCCCCTGGGGAGTTGGGGGGGTGCAGCTGATGTGGAGCAAGACGCAGCAGCAGAAGACGACTCAGCCGAGGAGGTTAGTGAAGAGGATGGAGTAGGAGTAGTAGAGGAGGTGGCAGCAGGCCTGCCTGCAAGTCTTGGCGGTGTCACCAACTTCAGCCATCAGCAGGTTTACCCAATGCGCAGTGTACGTGATATACCTGCCCTGACCGTGCTTTGCAGACCAGGTATCAGTGGTCAGATGGACCCTTGCCCCAACACTGTGTGGCAGACATGCCATGACTTCCTTTTCCACAATAGAGTACAGGTTGGGGATTGCCTTTTGTGAAAAAAAATTTCGGCCGGGTACCTTCCACTGCGGTGTCCCAATAGCTACAAATTTTTTGAAGGCCTCAGACTCCACCAACTTGTATGGTAAAAGTTGGCGGGCTAAGAGTTCCGATAAGCCAGCTGTCAGACGCCGGGCAAGGGGGTGACTCTGTGACATTGGCTTCTTATGCTCAAACATTTCCTTGACAAACACCTGACTGTGGGCAGATGAGATGGAACTGCTGAAGGTGAGAGGTGGAGTGGCGGGTGGTTGAGAGGGGGCAAGGAGGACAGCAGTGGTTGACATGGCTGAAGATGCTGGACCAAGAGGAGGATGGTGGCTTTGTGTTTGTGTGCTGCTTGTACTCATGTCTTGATCCCATAGGCGTTTGTAATGTGAGATCATGTGCCTTCGCAAAGCAGTTGTACCTAGGTGGGTGTTGGACTTCCCAAGAATAAGTTTCTTTTGGCACAGGTTGCAAATGGCATCGCTGTTATCAGAGGCAGACACACAAAAAAAATGCCACACTGCTGAGCTGTGCAATGACGGGATTCTTGTGGTCGCAACAGCATGCGTTGATTTAGCGTGCTGTCTGGCTGACCCCGGGTGCCGATACATGCTGTCTGACTGTGCCACTAGCTCCTTGCCACAACCTCCCCCTGCTTCCAACTCGTCTCCTTCTCCTCTCTGTCTCCCCATCTGAACTTTCCCCCTGTTCTTCTTCTCTTCAAGCGGGCACCCACGTGACATCCACGGACACATCGTCATCATCAACTGCTTCACTTCTATCTGACAACTCAGCAAAGGAAGCAGCAGCGAGTACAACATCATCATCATCACACCGTACGTCCATGTGTGTAATGCTGCCTGACTGAGACATATCCTTGTTATCTACATCCTCTGCCAATAATGGTTGTGCATCACTCATTTCTTCCAACTGATGTGTAAATAACTCCTCTGACTGATCAAGTGAAGCGACTGTGGTGCTAGTGTTGGTGGTGGCGGCGGTGGGCGAGTGGTAACTTGAGAGGTGCCTGAAACTGAGCTGGAGGAGGATGGTGCGTCAAGGTTCCGAGTGGAAGCTGTAGAAGATTGGGTGTCCTGTGTAAGCCAGTCAACTATGTCCTCAGAATTTTTCGAGTTCAGGGTACGTGGCCTCTGAACACTGGACATTATTCTAGGGCCAAAGGAAAGCACAGCACCACGACGACGACCCCTGTGGGGTGGCCTGCCACTACCTGTCATTTTTTTCTAGATTAGTGTTACTATGCGTGCAAGTTACTGTGCCACCCTATATGAGTGGTAGGCAGTGGGCACAGTACAGTCATTAGGCCTGACACTCACTGGCAGGCAACTGCAATTATATTACAGAGAAAAAAATGTATGACTTTTTTATCTGCAAGGTACTGTGCCACCCTATATGAGTGGTGGGCACTGGGCACAGTACAGTCTGTGGACCTGACACACACTTGTAGGCAACTGCAATTATATTACAGATATAAAATTAAATTACTTTTTTATCTGCAAGGTACTGTGCCACCCTATATGAGTGGTGGGCAGTAGGCACAGTACAGTCAGTGGGCCTGACACTCACTGGCAGACAACTGCAATTATATTACACAGGAAAAATTAAATGACTTTTTTATTTGCAAGGTACTGTGCCACCCTATATGAGTGGTGGGTAGTAGGCACAGTACAGTCTGTGGGCCTGACACACACTGGCAGGCAACTGCAATTATATTACAGAGGAAAAATTAAATTACTTTTTTATCTGCAAGGTACTGTGCCACCCTATATGAGTGGTGTGCACACAGTACAGTCTGTGGGCCTGCGGCCTCTCACACACGGGCAGGCAACTGAAATATATATATAGAAGAAATTAAATAAAAGCAGACTAATGTACGAGCCCTGAAAAGGGATTTTTGGGGTGCTGTCAGGACGCTGTCCTTACAGCAGATGAGTCTTTGATGAGTGGACACAGAACACTAGCCTAGCTAACGCTTTCCCTATTAATTCCCTATTAATTTAGCAGCAGCAGCACTATCCCTGCTCTAACTAACACTGCAGCTTCAGAATAAATCTAAGAGGGCTGCCCTCCTTGCTTTTTTATAGGAGGTGGGAGGGTCTGGGAAGGAGGGTATGTTGATTGGCTGTAATGTGTCTGCTGACTGTGAGGTACAGGGTCAAACTTTGCTCAATGATAACGTATAGGGGGTGGACCGAATATCGCATATGTTCGCCAGCCGCGGCGCACGCGAACAAGCGATGTTCGCCGGGAACTGTTCGCCGGTGAATAGTTCGGGACATTACTATCAATAAGCAATACCATCAGTATAAAAGGAAAGCGCTCATTGGTGGAATCCCCCACATTTAGAGCCAGCAAGGCACTCACTGCGTGGCTCATGCTCCGAGATGAGGTAGCAAGTTCCTGTCTGCCTGCCCTGATCACTGCTTCTTCTATCCATTATGGCCCTGGTACACCCTACCAACAATGATGGCATGCAGTGCAAAACTGTTAGAAATTGCTTAAAATAATTTTTATCATGTACTTTATTTATTGAACTAATTGTTTTCCGAGAAAACAGACACCCAAAGTTCAGATTTTTCTGTAAGTGCTGTTTACTGCAGCACATATAGAATGTGTATCCTGTAGGCATATATGTGGTATACGGATTCTGTGTTCTACAATATGCGCTGCAGTGACCTCTGTACTGATGTGTGCTCCTGCCTGTCCTCAATCCGCTCTGCTAATTTGTAATTTGCGGTCCCCAATGCACAGGTAAGATCTGTGCGATTTCCGCAGATGGATGCAGACCCATTCAACTTTAATGATCCGCCTGCAATGCAAAAGAATACAACAAGTAAATGGGTCTGCATCCGTGATGCGGTACAAAAATTGCCAGGGCCCATACATTTTGGACCCGCAGTTTGGGGGCAGCAATATGGACCCAGCCCTAAGGCTGAGTTCACATCACCATTATTTTTCTGTTCTTCTGATCCTGTATGCAGGACTTTTTTTCCATGTCAAATAATGGATCTTTGATGGAAATGGCTGAAACGGATGCCAAATGTGCATAACTGATCCGTTTTATTTACAGGATTAGGTTTTTTTTTCTTTATTTTTCTGTTCTTCTGATGTACAGAAAAATAACGGTGATGTGAACTCAGTCTAAGGCTGGGTTTACATGGGCGTTGCGGGAAAAGATGCGGGTGCGTTGCGGAAAAATGCGCGATTTTTCTGCACAAGTGAAAGTGTTTTAATGCGTTTTGCACGCGCATGAGAAAAAACAACATGTTTGGTACCCAGACCCGAACCCGGACTTCATCACTGAAGTTCGGGTTTGGGTTAGGTGTTGTGTAGATTTTATTATTTTCCCTTATAACATGGTTATAAGGTAAAATAATAGCATTCTGTAATACAGAATGCTTAGTAAACGGTCAATTGAGGGTTAAAAAAATAAATAAAATTAACTCACCTCCTCCAATTGATCACGTAGCTGCTTGTCTCCTGTTCTTTTTTCAGGACCTGTCAAAGGACCTGTGGTGACGTCACTGTGCTCATCACATGGTCCATTACCATGGTGATGGACCATGTGATGAGCGCAGTGACGTCACCACACGTCCTTTTCCTGCCAGGTCCTGAAGATAGAAGTAGAAAGAAGCCAGGCTGCGCGAACAAGTGGATTAGGTGAGTTTAATACATTTATTTTTATTTTTGAACCCTTCCATCTTTAATTTACTTAGCATTCTGTATTAAGAATGCTATTATTTTCCCTTATAACCATGTTATAAGGGAAAATAATAAAGATTGGGTCCCCATCCCGATCGTCTTCTAGCAACTATGTGGGAAAATCGCACCGCATCCAAACTTGCTTGCGGATGCTTGCGATTTTCACGCAGCCCCATTCACTTCTATGGGGCCTGTGTTGCATAAAAACGCACAATATAGAGCATGCTGCGATTTTCACGCAACGCACAAGTGATGCGTGAAAATCACCGCTCATGTACACAGCCTCATTGAAGATAATGGGTCCGGATTGAGTGTGGGTGCAATGCGTTCATGTCACGCATTGCACCTGCACGGAAAACTCGCCCATGTGAAAGGGGCCTAAGCCTAGCACAGCAGAGGTTTCAGAGTTGTGGCTACAGGAGCAGCAATGTGCTATGCAGACCTGTGATCAGAGCGAGGACAGGCAGGAGCAGTGATATATACTCCTACCAGTACAGAGGTCAACGCAGCGCATATTGTAGAACTTTGGGGGTCTCTTTTACTAGGAGAACAATATAATCAATATACTGTATACCATATATGATAAAAAATATTTGTAAGCAATTTCTAACAGTTCTCCACTTCATGCCTGATTGCATCATTGTTGGTAGGACGTAGCAGTGCTATAAGGTATAAAAGTAGTAGTGATCAGGGCAAGCAGTACGTTTGAAAAAAAAAAAAGGATACAAAAACGCAGCATGCCACGTTCTTGTATCCTGCACAATTTATTAAAAAAAGTATAGTTGTTTTGTTTTTTTTACAATAGAGTTCCATGGTGAACGGTTGCCACTGTATGGCACCAGTCTGAGGCATACGTTTAAGGTATACGTTTTTTGTATATGTTAAACGGATGGAAGAAACATGATGTGAACACAGCCTTAGTGACATAAAGCATATTAGGCAGATGGCATTCAATCCAATATGTGGGAATGTTGGGAAAGTAATGTGGGAAAAGTTAGAGCACATATGTGCCATTATTCAGTAAATAACCAAAAGGGCATATGTTAAAGGGGTTATCCAAGGCTATTAAATGTCCCCCATATGCCCGGGCCCCTCACAATGAATATACATACCTGGCTCCCTGCACCGCTTCTGGTCCCTGCACTGCCGCTGCTTCTCCCCGAGCGCGGATGAAAACATCCGGTGTTGGGTAGAGCAGCCAATTGCAGGCGGGGACGGGGGCGAGCCTCCCTAGTGTCACCCATGATGCTAGGGAGGCTTTTCCTCATCCCCATTGGCTGTGGGTACACGGGCGCACACGTTCGTGTGGATGAGCCCAAACACTGGGCTGCCCAGAAAAAATACCTTCTGTAGCTGCTTAATCAGGAAGCCGAAACTGGCCACCAGCTTCTTTCCTGTGAAACTAAGTGGACGATGCAGAAAGTATCCTCAGCGAAGTAGTAGTTTATTATCATTGTTTAAAGGGGTTTTGACATAACATACAATGGGGACATATCGCTAGGATATGCCCCCATTGTCTGATAGGTGCGGGTCTTACCTCTGGGACCGGCACCTACAACGAGAACGGAGTGGGGAAATCAATGGAGGGCGCACTGCGCATGCGCAGCCGTCCTCCATTCATTTCAATAGGGCCGCCGAAAATAGCTGAGCGCATAGAAATGACTGGCCCCATGTACACAATTGTATTTTTGGTCCGTGTCCGAATCATTTGTTTGAGTCCACAAAATTGGTCAGCACATGGATGTCCATTTTATGGGCAAGAATAGGCTTTTTTACAAAAATTGCAGAATTCACATAGACCACATCCGTATTTTGCAGATCCATAATTTGCAAACCACAAAACGAATATGGTTGGAGGAAAATCACAAGTTCAACGGCTTTACCCTACTTCCAATTATGGATAGGTGCTCTCCTTATAGGCCCACCCTTTAGCCAGAAAGTGAAAAAAATTGAATGAATTGAAAAGGGGCACACACACATTCATAAACACCCAATTAATATTTTATTATATCTGTCCCCTTAAAATAAGACTCATAAAATACCAAATCCAACATAAAAGCATCAATTAATAACAAAACAAAACTGAAGTCTGCCGGGTATCTAGCTGATATAAGACAATATAAACAACAGAATACACGTCATACGTAATAACATCAATGTTCGATGATCCAGTTATTAACTGCTCAAAAGATGTAGTTCAATTGCCAAATACTGGGCCATATTTCAAATCAACCTCCAGGTAACCACAGTTTAATATCTCAACAATGATACTCCAAACTATAGCAGCAACACTTTGTAGATGGCAGCATATGTATGCCCTTTAGTTCTGAAACCAGCGAGTATATAGCTAAGGACAATAAATCAGTTCCTATTGCTGCAACAATGGTGTTTATGCTGCATTGAATTGTTGACATTTAGTCCCAATGGCAACACATCTACTTGTTGTTCATTAATTTTGCTAGGTGTATATTTTCGTATTCCTATTATTTGCACCCGTAGTTGGTATGCTTACAACATGTCTAATCCACCTTGTCGTTCCCGATGATCGGACAAATACAATCTTATGCTCTCTGGACTATCATATATATTGCTTACTGCTCTTCACCGCGCACTTGCGCATTGCTGGCGACAACCTCACTTACGCAGTGTCCCACGTGGTTTGCTCTGCTCCGGCGTGGCGTCCCACGTGACCCAGATGCTAGGCAACGAAGAAAAGCAGAGGTGTCGTCCTAAGTTGGAGCGAAACTGTTGGGTCCTAAAGTCCGGACTTCATTCAGCGTTAGTTTAATAGACAATATTAGCAGTAGACGATATTAGCAGTATATAGTGCTTATGGATGATGACAAATGGTCCCCAGAATATGCTGCAACAGTGTAGACGCTCACTCTTTACGTCAGACGCGTTTCAAGGTGCTGTACCTCTTCTTCAGTGGTAATTTGAGTGAGCATTGTAATGTCTTATATAGGGGCTCCCTTGACCCATAATCCTTTTGGACAATGTGTTGTCTATAAAATCCGATATAGCCGGTACGCTGGATTTTTCGGAAAAATTATCTTCGATCCGAAATTATATGCGATGAATCGCGTAAAAAATTGCTATTTCCAGGCTGCAGAGAGCCTTTATATTGGTGTAGAACACTGTGCCTTGCAGGAACACTCATAGTGAGTCTGCTGTAGTAGTGAAATAATACTGTGAGTCAGTATGACAAGCACATGACAGGTGTCGCTCTTAGAATCACTGCTATTTCACTTATTTGGGCGGTCATGGAGCCAAAACTCACCAAATAACTCAAGTATTAACTCAGCCTTACAGGTAGATGTTAGCGTTAAGAAGAAGCGCACTCCTTTTACACCATTGTTAGCTGATTCCATATAGATGTCTACAGAACCTGTTCAGATGTCTACAGAAGCTGTTCTATTAAACACTTATACAAGTAAAGCCCCCTCTGACAGAGTGGAGAGGGTGTCAGCAGTAAGTTTGTGTTGACATCACTGATTCATTTTTCCCATTCTCTGATACGTCAGAACAATTACCCAAAAAAAAGGATCCTGTCTGTGGAGCATAAGCCTTCACTCGGTCAGCATTTGCTCAATAATCCATTAGTATTGCTAAAGGCAAAAAACACAGGAGTGGATCTAAAACAGAGATAACACGTGAATGGAATATTTGCATGTCTTCTGTGTTTTCTACCCACTCCTGCTTTTGGCTACCAAATCATAAGACAATTCTGATGGGACCATTCAGGCCTTATAGCTGCTACACAGAGAGGATCCATTGTGCATTTTTCCTTCCTTCTGACAGATCAGAAAAAGTGTCAAATAAATAATGATGTCATCCAAAGTGTATCTATGACATAGTGGTGAGGTGGAAGCAGCATGAGAAGACCACAGCGTGGCCCAATGACAGGGTCTGGAGGTGGAAGCAGTATGAGGAGGACACCGAGTGGCACAATGACAGAGTCTGAAGGTGGCAGCAGCAGCAGCATTAGGAGAAGGCCACCGAGTGGCACAATGACTGAGTCTGCAGGTGGTGGCAGCATGAGGAGACCACAGAGCAGCACAATGACAGAGTCTGGAGGTGGCATCAGAATCAGGAGGCCACAGAGTGGCACAATAACCGTGTGTGGAGGTGGCAGCAGCATGAGTAGGCCACAAAATACTGCCACAAAATGGGATATCTTTAAAAACACCCTAAAATCTCATTGTGAGAGGTACATACCGTATGTGAATAAAAGGTTAAGGAAGAAAAATAAACCAATGTGGATAAATAGAACTGTAAAGAAAGCAATAAATGACAAAAAGAAAGCATATAAATCACTAAAACAGGAGGGTAGCGAGAAAGCACTGAAAAACTATAAGGAAAAAAATAGAATATGTAAAAAACAAATAAAAGCGTCCAAACTAGAGGCCGAGATATTAATTGCCAAAGAGAGTAAAACTAACCCTAAAATGTTCTTCAATTATATAAATGTTAAAAAGTATAAATCTGAAGGTGTCGGCCCTTTAAATAGTAATGAGGTGGGAGTTGCAGAGAGCGATGAGGAGAAAGCAAAACTATTAAATATTTTTTTCTCCAATGTATTCACTGAGGAAAATAAATTATCAGATGAAATTCTGAATGCAAAAATAAATTCCCCATTAAAAGTGTCCTGTCTGACCGAAGAAGAAGTACAACAGCGACTTAAAAAGATTAAAATAGACAAATCGCCAGGACCGGATGGCATACACCCGTATCCTAAGGGAATTAAGTAATGTCATAGCTAGACCCTTATTTCTGATATTTGCGGACTCTATACTGACAGGGAATGTTCCACAGGATTGGCGCATAGCAAATGTGGTGCCAATATTCAAAAAGGGTCCAAAAACAGTGCCCGGTAAGTTTAACACAAAGAGGCTGGTAAGTTTAACATCTGTTGTTGGTAAACTGTTTGAAGGTTTTCTAAGAGATGCTATCTTAGAGGATCTCAACGGAAAATAACGCCATATCAGCATGGCTTCATGAGCGATCGGTCAGGCCAAACTAATTTAATCAGTTTCTATGAGGAGGTAAGTTCTAGACTTGACAGCGGCGAATCAATGGATGTCGTATATCTGGACTTCTCCAAAGCATTTGACACTGTACCGCATAAAAGGTTAGTATATAAAATAAGAATGCTCGGACTGGGAGAAAATGTCTGTAAGTGGTTATTAACGGTAGACTCTCAGATTGGGTCACTGTCACTAGTGGGGTACCTCAGGGGTCAGTATTGGGCCCTATTCTGTTTAATGTATTTATTAATGTTAATGATAATAATGAGGCTTGCATAGTAAAATATCAATTTTTGCAGATGACACTAAACTGTGTAAAGTAATTAACACTGAAGAGGACAATATACTGCTACAGAGGTATCTGGGTAGATTGGAGGCTTGGGCAAATAAGTGGCAGATGAGGTTTAACACTAACAAATGTAAAGTTATGCACGAGGGAAGGAATAATGCAAGTCACCTGTACATACTAAATGGTAAAACACTCGGTAACACTGACATGAAAAAGGATCTAGGAATTTTAATAAACAGCAAACTAAGCTGCAAAAAACAGTGTCAGGCAGCTGCCGGCAAAGCCACTGAGATATTGGGTTGCATCAAAAGGGGCATAGATGCCCGTGAGGAGAACATAGTCCTACCACTTTACAAATTACTAGGGAGACCACACATGGAGTACTGTGTACAGTTCTGGGCTCCTGTGAACAAGACAGACATAGCAGAGCTGGAGAGGGTTCAGAGGAGGGCAACTAAAGTAATAACTGGAATGGGGCAACTACAGTACCCTGAAAGATTATCAAAATTAGGGTTATTCACTTTAGAAAAAAGACAACTGAGGGGAGATCTAATTACTAGGAATATATCAGAGGTCATACAGAGATCTATCCCATCATCTATTTATCCCCAGGACTGTGACTGTGACGAGGGGACATCCTCTGCGTTTGGAGGAAAGAAGGTTTGCACAAAAACATAGAAGAGGATTCTTTACGGTAAGAGCAGTGAGACTATGGAACTCTCTGCCTGAGGAGGTGGTGATGGTGAGTACAATAAAGGAATTCAAGAGGGGCCTGGATGTATTTCTGGAGTATAATAATATTACAGATTATAGCTACTAGAGATGGGTCGTTGATCCAGTGAGTTATTCTGATTGCCTGATTGGAGTCAGGAAGGAATTTTTTATTCCCCTTAAGTCGGGAAAATTGGCTTTTACCTCACAGGTTTTTTTTTTAGCCTTCCTCTGTGATCAACTAGCAAGATGACAGGCCAAACCGGATTGATAGATGTCTTTTTCCGGCCTTATATACTATGTTACTATGTTACTATGTAATGACCGAGTAAGGAGGTGGCAGCAGGACGAGGAGGCCACAGAGTGGCACAATGACCGAGTCTGGAGGTGGCAGCAGAATCAAGAGGCCACAGAGTGGCACAATGACAGAGTCTGGAGGTGGCAGCAGAATACAGAGGCCACAGAGTGGCACAATGACAGAGTCTGGAGGTGGCAGAAGAATACAGAGGCCACAGAGTGGCACAATGACTGAGTCTGGAGGTGATGGCAGAATCAGGAGGCCACAGAGTGGCACAATGACCGAGTCTGGAGGTAGCGGCAGCAGCAGCATCATCAGGATACCACAGAGTGGCAAGGTGACATAGTGTTGAGATGGCAGCAGCATCAGGATAACACAAATTGACCTGGTGACAGTGGTGCAGTGGGTGGCAATTCGCGTGGGTGAAAGAATCAGCACTTGGTATCAGATGTGTGGCATCAGGCGGCTGGCAGCATCAGAGTACTAAATGAGGGAGGTAGCCAGAAGAAACTGTTCTCTTTTTTCACGGATTTGGTGAGGCGGCATGGATGATCTAATCAGATGCATCAGGAATTGGTGGGTGGAAATCCTGGCTGATCCACGCCTGATTCATCTTGACAAAGGTTAGTCTCTCCACATTTTGGGTGGACAGTCGAGTTCTCTTTGGGGCACTATTGCCCCGGCCGCAATAAACACCCGCTCTGATGCCACACTACTGGCTGGGCAGGACAGATTTTCCAGGGCAAACTCTGCCAGTTGTGGCCACAGATCCAGTTTGGCTGTCCAGTAGTCCAGCAGATCCAGCTGTCCAAGTATGTTGGCGGGGTGCTGTCCAAGTATGCCACCACCTGCTTGTTCAGGTCCTGCTCCGGGTCTACTTGCTGCTGCTGGTGAGTAGTTTCTTCACTATGCGGGTGAAGAAAGCTACTCATCAGTGACTGTAGACTCAGGCTGCTGCTGATGGGGCTGGTACTGCTCCTGCCACCCCACCCCTCCCCAGCAGCGATGGCAGTGGAACGTGAGCGTAGAGGGTTTACCCGGTCAGACCTGTGAAAGGATGGACGATGGCGCAGATAGGCAGCGGCCAACTAACTACATAGCAGGTCTCTGTAGTAGTTCAGTTTGTGCTCTCTCTCAGTGGCTGTAAAAAAAAGCCCCCATTCTGGACCGGTAGCGAGGGTCCAACAAGGTGGAGAGCCAGAAGTCATCCCTCTGCCGAATGGTGATAATTCGGCTGTCACTACACAAGCAAGTGAACATGCAGCAGGCCATTTGTGCAAGTGACTCGGAGGGAGTCCCTGCCTCCAACTCCACTGCATACTGCCACAGTGTGTCTGGGTCCTCTGTCTCATCTTCCTAATAACGCGGCATCCTCAAAGGGCCTAAGCAAATGGCAGGTGTCACGCATGAGCTGCCACTGGCTGACATTGAAGTTACACAGGGGAGTACTCCTATCCGCTTGCATCATCAGGAAATAGTAGATGGCCTTTCTCTGTTCGTATAGTCGGTCCAACATATGGAGGGTGGAATTCCAATGGTGGAAATGTCGCAAATCAGCCTATGTTAGGGGATGCCGTTCTGCCGCTGCAACTCAAGGAGGGTGTGCTTTGCTGTGTACGAGTAGCTGAAGTGCATGCAAAGTTTCCCGCCCATTTTTAGGATGTCTTGCAGATGGATGGAAGACTTCAGGAACCACTTCACCACCAGATTAAACATGTGTGCTATGCAGGGCGTGATGCAGTGCCGACACAATGTTCGTCCCGTTGTTGGTCACCATGGTTCCGATTTTCAGTTATCGCGGAGAAAGCCAGGATTCGATTTCTTGATGAATCACACGGAGCAGTTCCTCCCCTGTGTGACTCCATTCACCCAGGGAAGCGAGGTGCAGAACAGCATGACACCGCCGTGCCCTGCACATGTGGCATGCTGGAGGGGTACTGTAACTTGTCCCTGCAGTGGAGGCTGACGACATGGTGGAGGAAGCAGAGGCGGACAGTGTTGCTGGACCAATGGCGTAAAAATGTGGAGGCAGAAGTGGCATGACCTGGCCAAGATGCTGGTGTGGTTTTGCAGAAACCACATTAACCCAGTGCTCCGTAAATGACATGTACTGTCCCTGACCATAGCTACAGCTCTGCACATCGGCGCTGCCGTGCATTTTGGCACACACCGACAGGCTCAAGGACTGGCCCACCTTCTGTTCTACATATTTGTGCAGGGCTGGTACTGCCTTTTTGGCAAAGAAATGACGGCTTGGGACTCTTCACTTCGGCTCGGCACATGCCATCACTTCTCTGAAAGGTGCGGAGTCCACCACTTGGAAAGGGAGCGACTGCAGCACCAGCAACTTGAGCAGGAGCATTTTCAGCTTCTGCGTCGTTGAATGCGTGCACGCATACTGCTGTTTCTTGGCAATCGCTTCGATGATAAATTGCTGATCGAATGACTGACGAGGAGTAGGAGGAGCAGGAGCATCTGGACCAGCAAAAGATGGGAATGACAGACAGCTCCCTTCGGCTGAGGTGGCGGAGCCTTGACTGCCTGAATACTGGTGCATGCCACTGGTTGATGCAGCATCTTCATCGAGTAGTGTGCACGTCACTGATGTCCTCCTCAACGGCCTCTGGGTCAGAAGCCTGACCGCTCGCAACTCCACCACCCACACCACTCTCACCATCACTACTTGCCCACCTAGCGGAGGAAGTGGCGGATGTCTCCTTCTGATCTTGGCTGGGTAGTAGCTACTGACTGTCCTCCTAGTAGCTCTTCCTCGCTGAAAAGTGGAGCCTACAGCATATACTACTTCTCGCGGTGAGGGAACAGAAAAGGACAGAGGCAGGTTGAGGACAGGTTAGGGCACAGGGCCTGCTTCCGGGCCATGCCAACTAAGGGTTGTGTCTGACAAACCAACCGACTGTTGGCTGGGGGTGTCTGATGTCACTTGGCATGAAGTAGATAACCGAGTTAACCAATCAAGAACCCCTGGGTTGCTGGTAAAGACACAACCACTAAATGACACCGGGAGCCCAGGCCTTTCACTGCGACTCCTGCTGCCACTCCCCCTTACTCTGCTGCAACCTCTGCCTGCGCCAGAAACATTTAGGCCTCTTTCACATGGGCGTCATGTTTGACGCCTGGATAAAAGGCGGGTGCATTGCGGGAATATGCGCGATTTTTCCGCGCGGGTGCAAACGTTTGTAATGCAATTTGCACACGCGTCTGAAAAATCGCCATGTTTGGTACCCAGACCCGAAGCCGGACTTCATCACTGAAGTCCGGTTTCGGGTAGAGTATTCTGGAAAATTTATTATTTTCGCTTATAACATGGTTATAAGGGAAAATAATAGCATTCTTAATAAAGAATGCTTAGTAAAATGAAGATGAAGGGGTTAAAAATAATAAAAATTAACTTACCTTAGCCACTTAATCGCGTAGTTGCGATCTGTCTTCTCTTTTCCAGCATCAGCTAACAACTAAAGGACCTGTGATAACATCACATCACATGGTCCAATCACATGGTCCATCACCACTTTTATTGTTGTACATTTTTAAAAACTTGTTTAAACCGTGTTGATCTCAATCCTCTGCAATTCACCATAGAAATTAAAGCTATTTAAAATTATTGGAGACAAAAAAGGAAACTATAGACCTCTGCCATAATGGAAAGGCTGAGTTTCACTATGTTGTTCAGGCTGCTCCACTCCAGATATTCACAGGTGCTGTCTGTCTACTGAACAGCATGGGGACTTTTGCCTGCTCTGTTTCAAACCTGGGCCAGTGCACCCCTCCTTAGTCAACCTGGTGGCTCAGAGTTCCCACAGAGTCACCATATTGATGCTGAGCATAGCACAGACACCCGATCCACATAGCACAGAATGGATCAGAACTCCCAAACTCAAATGATTCTACAGCCTAAGCCTCCCATGGAAGCTAGGATTACAGGCACGCGCCACAGCACCCGGCAGAAAACAAGCTTACTTTTTCACCTCAAAAATCAACAAACTGATAAATCCAAAGGAAAACTTATGGGAATCACATCGGAGTTATGTTTTTGGACATATACATTACAGATTGACAATTTGCTGAGATTTGTATTTTTTAAATTCTGCCTAAAACCTTGTAAAGACTGATGAAAGACGTAAACATTTGCCTTTTGTCTTGTGGCGTACTGTTTTTCTTTTTCAAGTTCTTCTTTCTTCAAAAAGTTCTTCATTTTATTGCTGTACATTTTTAAAAATGTGTTTAAAGAGAGTTGATCTCAATCATCTGCAATTCACCATAGAGATTAAAGCTGTTTAAAATTATTGCAACCAAAAAAATTAAACTATAGACCTCAGCCCCAATAAAAAGGCTGAGTTTCACTGTGATATTTAGGTTGCTCCACTTTAGCTATTTCCAGGCGCTACCTGTCTGCTGAACAGCATGGAGACTTTTGCCTGCTCTGTTTCCAACCCAGGCCAGTGCACCCCTGTTTGGTCAACCAGGTGCCTCAGAGATCCCACCGAGTCACCATATTGATGTTGAGCACAGCACAGACACCAAATCCACACAACACAAAATGGATCAGAACTGCCAAACTCAAATAATCCATTAGCCTAAGCCTCCCTTGACAACTTGGCTTAAAGGCACGCACCATAGCACCCGGAATCAGCTGAAATTCCCTTATTCCTTATGAAAATGAACAGCTTTGTAAATCCAAAAGAAAAACAATGGGCAACACATATGAGTCATGTGGTGAACATATACCTTACAGACTGGTATTATGGAGAAGGATATGGTTGACCATTGCTGTACACTTTCACAAACTTGTTGAAGGGGTGTTGATCTCAATCATCTGCAATTCACCCTAGAAGAAAATGCAGCTTAAAAACATTGCGGAGACAAAAAAATTATACTTATCTATGCTGCAATAAAAAGTGCTGAGTTTTACTTACTGATGTCATTCCAGCTATACATAGGCTTTAGCGGTGAACTAAACAGAATAGGGAGTTTGGCCTGCTCCATTTCCAACATGGTGTATCTGAGTCCCCCAAAAGTCTCTGTGTTGATGCTGAGCATGGTTCAGATACAAAAAGAACACACCACGGGGTGGATCAAAACTTCTAAACAAAATCAATCCAATAATCTATGCTTATTATCGTAGCTAGAACTGTAGGCCTATGCCACAACACCCAGAAGAAGCTAGGCTTACTTTTCTACCTACAAAAATTAACAGACTGATCAATCCAAAAGAACAAATATGGGCAGCACATCTGAGTCATGTTTTTGGACATACACCTTACGGATTGATATTTATTTGAGGTTTGTGCTTACCAAAATTTGTGGGTTTTTTATTTTTATTATTTCTAAAACATTGTACAGACTGATGAAAGACGTTAACATTTGTCTTTTGTCCCTTTGGCGTACTGTTTTTCATTTCCATGTTCTCTGTTCAAAAAGTTCTTCATTTTATTGTTGTACATTTTTAAAAACTTGTTTAAACCGTGTTGATCTCAATCCTCTGCAATTCACCATAGAAATTAAAGCTATTTAAAATTATTGGAGACAAAAAAGGAAACTATAGACCTCTGCTATAATAGAAAGGCTGAGTTTCACTATGTTGTTCAGGCTGCTCCACTCCATATATTCACAGGTGCTATCTGTCTACTGAACAGCATGGGGACTTTTACCTGCTCTGTTTCCAACCTGGGCCAGTGCACCCCTCCTTAGTCAACCTGGTGGCTCTGAGTTCCCACAGAGTCACCATATTGATGCTGAGCATAGCACAGACACCCGATCCACATAGCACAGAATGGATCAGAACTCCCAAACTCAAACGATTCTACAGCCTAAGCCTCACATGGAAGCTAGGATTACAGGCATGCACCACAGCACCCGGCAGAAAACAAGCTTACTTTTTCACCTCAAAAATCAACAAACTGATAAATCCAAAGGAAAACTTATGGGAATCACATCGGAGTTATGTTTTTGGACATATACATTACAGATTGACAATTTGCTGAGATTTGTATTTTTTAAATTCTGCCTAAAACCTTGTAAAGACTGATGAAAGACGTTAACATTTGCCTTTTGTCTTGTGGCGTACTGTTTTTCTTTTTCAAGTTCTTCTTTCTTCAAAAAGTTCTTCATTTTATTGCTGTACATTTTTAAAAATGTGTTTAAAGAGAGTTGATCTCAATCATCTGCAATTCACCATAGAGATTAAAGCTGTTTAAAATTATTGCAACCAAAACAATTAAACTATAGACCTCAGCCCCAATAAAAAGGCTGAGTTTCACTGTGTTATTTAGGTTGCTCCACTTTAGCTATTTCCAGGCGCTACCTGTCTACTGAACAGCATGGAGACTTTTGCCTGCTCTGTTTCCAACCCGGGACAGTGCACCCCTGTTTGGTCAACCTGGTGCCTCAGAGATCCCACAGAGTCACCATATTGATGCTGAGCACAGCACAGACACCAAATCCACACAACACAAAATGGATCAGAACTGCCAAACTCAAATGATCCATTAGCCTAAGCCTCCCTTGACAACTTGGATTAAAGGCACGCACCACAGCACCCGGAATCACCTGAAATTCCCTTATACCTTATGAAAATGAACAGCTTTGTAAATCCAAAAGAAAAACAATGGGCAACACATATGAGTCATGTGGTGAACATATACCTTACAGACTGGTATTTTGGAGAAGGATAAGGTTGACCATTGCTGTACACTTTCACAAACTTGTTGAAAGTGTGTTGATCTCAATCATCTGCAATTCACCCTAGAAGAAAATGCAGCTTAAAAACATTGCGGAGACAAAAAAGTTATACTTATCTATGCTGCAATAAAAAGTGCTGAGTTTTACTTACTGATGTCATTCTAGCTATACATAGGCTTTAGCGGTGAACTAAACAGAATAGGGAGTTTGACCTGCTCCATTTCCAACATGGTGTATCTGAGTCCCCCAAAAGTCTCTGTGTTGATGCTGAGCATGGTTCAGATACAAAAAGCACACACCACGGGGTGGAACAAAACTTCTAAACAAAAGCAATCCAATAATCTATGCCTATTATCGTAGCTAGAACTGTAGGCCTATGCCACAACACCCAGAAGAAGCTAGGCTTACTTTTTTACCTACAAAAATTAACAGACTGATCAATCCAAAAGAACAAATATGGGCAGAACATCTGAGTCATTTCTAAAACATTGTACAGACTGATGAAAGACGTTAACATTTGTCTTTTGTCCTTGTGGCGTACTGTTTTTCTTTTCCATGTTCTCTGTTCAAAAAGTTCTTCATTTTATTGTTGTACATTTTTAAAAACTTGTTTAAACCGTGTTGATCTCAATCCTCTGCAATTCACCATAGAAATTAAAGCTATTTAAAATTATTGGAGACAAAAAAGGAAACTATAGACCTCTGCTATAATAGAAAGGCTGAGTTTCACTATGTTGTTCAGGCTGCTCCACTCCAGATATTCACAGGTGCTATCTGTCTACTGAACAGCATGGGGACTTTAGCCTGCTCTGTTTCCAACCTGGGCCAGTGCACCCCTCCTTAGTCAACCTGGGGGCTCTGAGTTCCCACAGAGTCACCATGTTGATGCTGAGCATAGCACAGACACCCGATCCACATAGCACAGAATGGATCAGAACTCCCAAACACAAACAATTCTACAGCCTAAGCCTCCCATGGAAGCTAGGATTACAAGCATGCGCCACAGCACCCGGCAGAAAACAAGCTTACTTTTTCACCTCAAAAATCAACAAACTGATAAATCCAAAGGAAAACTTATGGGAATCACATCGGAGTTATGTTTTTGGACATATACATTACAGATTGACAATTTGCTGAGATTTGTATTTTTTAAATTCTGCCTAAAACCTTGTAAAGACTGATGAAAGACGTTAACATTTGCCTTTTGTCTTGTGGCGTACTGTTTTTGTTTTTCAAGTTCTTCTTTCTTCAAAAAGTTCTTCATTTTATTGCTGTACATTTTTAAAAATGTGTTTAAAGAGTGTTGATCTCAATCATCTGCAATTCACCATAGAGATTAAAGCTGTTTAAAATTATTGCAACCAAAAAAGTTAAACTATAGACCTCAGCCCCAATAAAAAGGCTGAGTTTCACTGTGTTATTTAGGTTGCTCCACTTTAGCTATTTCCAGGCGCTACCTGTCTGCTGAACAGCATGGAGACTTTTGCCTGCTCTGTTTCCAACCCGGGCCAGTGCACCCCTGTTTGGTCAACCTGGTGCCTCAGAGATCCCACCGAGTCACCATATTGATGCTGAGCACAGCACAGACACCAAATCCACACAACACAAAATGGATCAGAACTGCCAAACTCAAATGATCCATTAGCCTAAGCCTCCCTTGACAACTTGGCTTAAAGGCACGCACCACAGCACCCGGAATCAGCTGAAATTCCCTTATACCTTATGAAAATGAACAGCTTTGTAAATCCAAAAGAAAAACAATGGGCAACACATATGAGTCATGTGGTGAACATATACCTTACAGACTGGTATTTTGGAGAAGGATATGGTTGACCATTGCTGTACACTTTCACAAACTTGTTGAAGGGGTGTTGATCTCAATCATCTGCAATTCACCCTAGAAGAAAATGCAGCTTAAAAACATTGCCGAGACAAAAAAAATATACTTATCTATGCTGCAATAAAAAGTGCTGAGTTTTACTTACTGATGTAATTCCAGCTATACATAGGCTTTAGCGGTGAACTAAACAGAATAGGGAGTTTGGCCTGCTCCATTTCCAACATGGTGTATCTGAGTCCCCCAAAAGTCTCTGTGGTGATGCTGAGCATGGTTCAGATACAAAGCACACACCACGGGGTGGAACAAAACTTCTAAACAAAAGCAATCCAATAATCTATGCCTATTATCGTAGCTAGAACTGTAGGCCTATGCCACAACACCCAGAAGAAGCTAGGCTTACTTTTTTACCTACAAAAATTAACAGACTGATCAATCCAAAAGAACAAATATGGGCAGCACATCTGAGTCATGTTTTTGGACATACACCTTACGGATTGATATTTATTTGAGGTTTGTGCTTACCAAAATTTGTGGGTTTTTTATTTTTATTATTTCTAAAACATTGTACAGACTGATGAAAGACGTTAACATTTGTCTTTTGTCCTTGTGGCGTACTGTTTTTCTTTTCCATGTTCTCTGTTCAAAAGTTCTTCATTTTATTGTTGTACATTTTTAAAAACTTGTTTAAACCGTGTTGATCTCAATCCTCTGCAATTCACCATAGAAATTAAAGCTATTTAAAATGATTGGAGACAAAAAGGAAACTATAGACCTCTGCTATAATAGAAAGGCTGAGTTTCACTATGTTGTTCAGGCTGCTCCACTCCAGATATTCACAGGTGCTATCTGTCTACTGAACAGCATGGGGACTTTTGCCTGCTCTGTTTCCAACCTGGGCCAGTGCACCCTCCTTAGTCAACCTGGTGGCTCTGAGTTCCCACAGAGTCACCATATTGATGCTGAGCATAGCACAGACACCCGATCCACATAGCACAGAATGGATCAGAACTCCCAAACTCAAATGATTCTACAGCCTAAGCCTCCCATGGAAGCTAGGATTACAGGCACGCACCACAGCACCCGGCAGAAAACAAGCTTACTTTTTCACCTCAAAAATCAACAAACTGATAAATCCAAAGGAAAACTTATGGGAATCACATCGGAGTTATGTTTTTGGACATATACATTACAGATTGACAATTTGCTGAGATTTGTATTTTTAAATTCTGCCTAAAACCTTGTAAAGACTGATGAAAGACGTTAACATTTGCCTTTTGTCTTGTGGCGTACTGTTTTTCTTTTTCAAGTTCTTCTTTCTTCAAAAGTTCTTCATTTTATTGCTGTACATTTTTAAAAATGTGTTTAAAGAGTGTTGATCTCAATCATCTGCAATTCACCATAGAGATTAAAGCTGTTTAAAATTATTGCAACCAAAAAAGTTAAACTATAGACCTCAGCCCCAATAAAAGGCTGAGTTTCACTGTGTTATTTAGGTTGCTCCACTTTAGCTATTTCCAGGCGCTACCTGTCTGCTGAACAGCATGGAGACTTTTGCCTGCTCTGTTTCCAACCCGGGCCAGTGCACCCCTGTTTGGTCAACCTGGTGCCTCAGAGATCCCACCGAGTCACCATATTGATGCTGAGCACAGCACAGACACCAAATCCACACAACACAAAATGGATCAGAACTGCCAAACTCAAATGATCCATTAGCCTAAGCCTCCCTTGACAACTTGGATTAAAGGCACGCACCACAGCACCCGGAATCAGCTGAAATTCCCTTATACCTTATGAAAATGAACAGCTTTGTAAATCCAAAAGTAAAACAATGGGCAACACATATGAGTCATGTGGTGAACATATACCTTACAGACTGGTATTTTGGAGAAGGATATGGTTGACCATTGCTGTACACTTTCACAAACTTGTTGAAGGGGTGTTGATCTCAATCATCTGCAATTCACCCTAGAAGAAAATGCAGCTTAAAAACATTGCGGAGACAAAAAATTATACTTATCTATGCTGCAATAAAAGTGCTGAGTTTTACTTACTGATGTCATTCCAGCTATACATAGGCTTTAGCGGTGAACTAAACAGAATAGGGAGTTTGGCCTGCTCCATTTCCAACATGGTGTATCTGAGTCCCCCAAAAGTCTCTGTGTTGATGCTGAGCATGGTTCAGATACAAAAGCACACACCACGGGGTGGAACAAAACTTCTAAACAAAAGCAATCCAATAATCTATGCCTATTATCGTAGCTAGAACTGTAGGCCTATGCCACAACACCCAGAAGAAGCTAGGCTTACTTTTTTACCTACAAAAATTAACAGACTGATCAATCCAAAAGAACAAATATGGGCAGCACATCTGAGTCATGTTTTTGGACATACACCTTACGGATTGATATTTATTTGAGGTTTGTGCTTACCAAAATTTGTGGGTTTTTTATTTTTGTTATTTCTAAAACATTGTACAGACTGATGAAAGACGTTAACATTTGTCTTTTGTCCTTGTGACGTACTGTTTTTCTTTTCCATGTTCTCTGTTCAAAAAGTTCTTCATTTTATTGTTGTACATTTTTAAAAACTTGTTTAAACCGTGTTGATCTCAATCCTCTGCAATTCACCATAGAAAATAAAGCTATTTAAAATGATTGGAGACAAAAAAGGAAACTATAGACCTCTGCTATAATAGAAAGGCTGAGTTTCACTATGTTGTTCAGGCTGCTCCACTCCAGATATTCACAGGTGCTATCTGTCTACTGAACAGCATGGGGACTTTTGCCTGCTCTGTTTCCAACCTGGGCCAGTGCACCCCTCCTTAGTCAACCTGGTGGCTCTGAGTTCCCACAGAGTCACCATATTGATGCTGAGCATAGCACAGACACCCGATCCACATAGCACAGAATGGATCAGAACTCCCAAACTCAAATGATTCTACAGCCTAAGCTGTTTAAAATTATTGCAACCAAAAAAATTAAACTATAGACCTCAGCCCCAATAAAAAGGCTGAGTTTCACTGTGTTATTTAGGTTGCTCCACTTTAGCTATTTCCAGGCGCTACCTGTCTGCTGAACAGCATGGAGACTTTTGCCTGCTCTGTTTCCAACCCGGGCCAGTGCACCCCTGTTTGGTCAACCTGGTGCCTCAGAGATCCCACCGAGTCACCATATTGATGCTGAGCACAGCACAGACACCAAATCCACACAACACAAAATGGATCAGAACTGCCAAACTCAAATGATCCATTAGCCTAAGCCTCCCTTGACAACTTGGCTTAAAGGCACGCACCACAGCACCCGGAATCAGCTGAAATTCCCTTATACCTTATGAAAATGAACAGCTTTGTAAATCCAAAAGAAAACAATGGGCAACACATATGAGTCATGTGGTGAACATATACCTTACAGACTGGTATTTTGGAGAAGGATATGGTTGACCATTGCTGTACACTTTCACAAACTTGTTGAAGGGGTGTTGATCTCAATCATCTGCAATTCACCCTAGAAGAAAATGCAGCTTAAAAACATTGTGGAGACAAAAAATTATACTTATCTATGCTGCAATAAAAGTGCTGAGTTTTACTTACTGATGTAATTCCAGCTATACATAGGCTTTTAGCGGTGAACTAAACAGAATAGGAGTTTGGCCTGCTCCATTTCTAACATGGTGTATCTGAGTCCCCAAAAGTCTCTGTGGTGATGCTGAGCATGGTTCAGATACAAAAGCACACACCACGGGTGGGAACAAAACTTCTAAACAAAAGCAATCCAATAATCTATGCCTATTATCGTAGCTAGAACTGTAGGCCTATGCCACAACACCCAGAAGAAGCTAGGCTTACTTTTTTACCTACAAAAATTAACAGACTGATCAATCCAAAAGAACAAATATAAGCAGCACATCTGAGTCATGTTTTTGGACATACACCTTACGGATTGATATTTATTTGAGGTTTGTGCTTACCAAAATTTGTGGGTTTTTATTTTTGTTATTTCTAAAACATTGTACAGACTGATGAAAGACGCTAACATTTGTCTTTTTGTCCTTGTGACGTACTGTTTTTCTTTTCCATGTTCTCTGTTCAAAAGTTCTTCATTTTATTGTTGTACATTTTTAAAAACTTGTTTAAACCGTGTTGATCTCAATCCTCTGCAATTCACCATAGAAAATAAAGCTATTTAAAATGATTGAGACAAAAAGGAAACTATAGACCTCTGCTATAATAGAAAGGCTGAGTTTCACTATGTTGTTCAGGCTGCTCCACTCCAGATATTCACAGGTGCTATCTGTCTACTGAACAGCATGGGGACTTTTGCCTGCTCTGTTTCCAACCTGGGCCAGTGCACCCCTCCTTAGTCAACCTGGTGGCTCTGAGTTCCCACAGAGTCACCATATTGATGCTGAGCATAGCACAGACACTCGATCCACATAGCACAGAATGGATCAGAACTCCCAAACTCAAATGATTCTACAGCCTAAGCTGTTTAAAATTATTGCAACCAAAAAGTTAAACTATAGACCTCAGCCCCAATAAAAGGCTGAGTTTCACTGTGTTATTTAGGTTGCTCCACTTTAGCTATTTCCAGGCGCTACCTGTCTGCTGAACAGCATGGAGACTTTTGCCTGCTCTGTTTCCAACCCGGGCCAGTGCACCCCTGTTTGGTCAACCTGGTGCCTCAGAGATCCCACCGAGTCACCATATTGATGCTGAGCACAGCACAGACACCAAATCCACACAACACAAAATGGATCAGAACTGCCAAACTCAAATGATCCATTAGCCTAAGCCTTGCTTGACAACTTGGCTTAAAGGCACGCACCACAGCACCCGGAATCAGCTGAAATTCCCTTATACCTTATGAAAATGAACAGCTTTGTAAATCCAAAAGAAAAACAATGGGCAACACATATGAGTCATGTGGTGAACATATACCTTACAGACTGGTATTTTGGAGAAGGATATGGTTGACCATTGCTGTACACTTTCACAAACTTGTTGAAGGGGTGTTGATCTCAATCATCTGCAATTCACCCTAGAAGAAAATGCAGCTTAAAAACATTGCGGAGACAAAAAATTATACTTATCTATGCTGCAATAAAAGTGCTGAGTTTTACTTACTGATGTCATTCCAGCTATACATAGGCTTTAGCGGTGAACTAAACAGAATAGGGAGTTTGGCCTGCTCCATTTCCAACATGGTGTATCTGAGTCCCCCAAAAGTCTCTGTGTTGATGCTGAGCATGGTTCAGATACAAAAGCACACACCACGGGGTGGAACAAAACTTCTAAACAAAAGCAATCCAATAATCTATGCCTATTATCGTAGCTAGAACTGTAGGCCTATGCCACAACACCCAGAAGAAGCTAGGCTTACTTTTTTACCTACAAAAATTAACAGACTGATCAATCCAAAAGAACAAATATGGGCAGCACATCTGAGTCATGTTTTTGGACATACACCTTACGGATTGATATTTATTTGAGGTTTGTGCTTACCAAAATTTGTGGGTTTTTTATTTTTATTATTTCTAAAACATTGTACAGACTGATGAAAGACGTTAACATTTGTCTTTTGTCCTTGTGGCGTACTGTTTTTCTTTTCCATGTTCTCTGTTCAAAAGTTCTTCATTTTATTGTTGTACATTTTTAAAAACTTGTTTAAACCGTGTTGATCTCAATCCTCTGCAATTCACCATAGAAATTAAAGCTATTTAAAATGATTGGAGACAAAAAGGAAACTATAGACCTCTGCTATAATAGAAAGGCTGAGTTTCACTATGTTGTTCAGGCTGCTCCACTCCAGATATTCACAGGTGCTATCTGTCTACTGAACAGCATGGGGACTTTTGCCTGCTCTGTTTCCAACCTGGGCCAGTGCACCCCTCCTTAGTCAACCTGGTGGCTCTGAGTTCCCACAGAGTCACCATATTGATGCTGAGCATAGCACAGACACCCGATCCACATAGCACAGAATGGATCAGAACTCCCAAACTCAAATGATTCTACAGCCTAAGCCTCCCATGGAAGCTAGGATTACAGGCACGCACCACAGCACCCGGCAGAAAACAAGCTTACTTTTTCACCTCAAAAATCAACAAACTGATAAATCCAAAGGAAAACTTATGGGAATCACATCGGAGTTATGTTTTTGGACATATACATTACAGATTGACAATTTGCTGAGATTTGTATTTTTAAATTCTGCCTAAAACCTTGTAAAGACTGATGAAAGACGTTAACATTTGCCTTTTGTCTTGTGGCGTACTGTTTTTCTTTTTCAAGTTCTTCTTTCTTCAAAAAGTTCTTCATTTTATTGCTGTACATTTTTAAAAATGTGTTTAAAGAGTGTTGATCTCAATCATCTGCAATTCACCATAGAGATTAAAGCTGTTTAAAATTATTGCAACCAAAAAGTTAAACTATAGACCTCAGCCCCAATAAAAGGCTGAGTTTCACTGTGTTATTTAGGTTGCTCCACTTTAGATATTTCCAGGCGCTACCTGTCTGCTGAACAGCATGGAGACTTTTGCCTGCTCTGTTTCCAACCCGGGCCAGTGCACCCCTGTTTGGTCAACCTGGTGCCTCAGAGATCCCACCGAGTCACCATATTGATGCTGAGCACAGCACAGACACCAAATCCACACAACACAAAATGGATCAGAACTGCCAAACTCAAATGATCCATTAGCCTAAGCCTCGCTTGACAACTTGGCTTAAAGGCACGCACCACAGCACCCGGAATCAGCTGAAATTCCCTTATACCTTATGAAAATGAACAGCTTTGTAAATCCAAAAGTAAAACAATGGGCAACACATATGAGTCATGTGGTGAACATATACCTTACAGACTGGTATTTTGGAGAAGGATATGGTTGACCATTGCTGTACACTTTCACAAACTTGTTGAAGGGGTGTTGATCTCAATCATCTGCAATTCACCCTAGAAGAAAATGCAGCTTAAAAACATTGCGGAGACAAAAAATTATACTTATCTATGCTGCAATAAAAGTGCTGAGTTTTACTTACTGATGTCATTCCAGCTATACATAGGCTTTAGCGGTGAACTAAACAGAATAGGGAGTTTGGCCTGCTCCATTTCCAACATGGTGTATCTGAGTCCCCCAAAAGTCTCTGTGTTGATGCTGAGCATGGTTCAGATACAAAAGCACACACCACGGGGTGGAACAAAACTTCTAAACAAAAGCAATCCAATAATCTATGCCTATTATCGTAGCTAGAACTGTAGGCCTATGCCACAACACCCAGAAGAAGCTAGGCTTACTTTTTTACCTACAAAAATTAACAGACTGATCAATCCAAAAGAACAAATATGGGCAGCACATCTGAGTCATGTTTTTGGACATACACCTTACGAATTGATATTTATTTGAGGTTTGTGCTTACCAAAATTTGTGGGTTTTTTATTTTTATTATTTCTAAAACATTGTACAGACTGATGAAAGACGTTAACATTTGTCTTTTGTCCTTGTGGCGTACTGTTTTTCTTTTCCATGTTCTCTGTTCAAAAAGTTCTTCATTTTATTGTTGTACATTTTTAAAAACTTGTTTAAACCGTGTTGATCTCAATCCTCTGCAATTCACCATAGAAATTAAAGCTATTTAAAATGATTGGAGACAAAAAGGAAACTATAGACCTCTGCTATAATAGAAAGGCTGAGTTTCACTATGTTGTTCAGGCTGCTCCACTCCAGATATTCACAGGTGCTATCTGTCTACTGAACAGCATGGGGACTTTTGCCTGCTCTGTTTCCAACCTGGGCCAGTGCACCCTCCTTAGTCAACCTGGTGGCTCTGAGTTCCCACAGAGTCACCATATTGATGCTGAGCATAGCACAGACACCCGATCCACATAGCACAGAATGGATCAGAACTCCCAAACTCAAATGATTCTACAGCCTAAGCCTCCCATGGAAGCTAGGATTACAGGCACGCACCACAGCACCCGGCAGAAAACAAGCTTACTTTTTCACCTCAAAAATCAACAAACTGATAAATCCAAAGGAAAACTTATGGGAATCACATCGGAGTTATGTTTTTGGACATATACATTACAGATTGACAATTTGCTGAGATTTGTATTTTTAAATTCTGCCTAAAACCTTGTAAAGACTGATGAAAGACGTTAACATTTGCCTTTTGTCTTGTGGCGTACTGTTTTTCTTTTTCAAGTTCTTCTTTCTTCAAAAAGTTCTTCATTTTATTGCTGTACATTTTTAAAAATGTGTTTAAAGAGTGTTGATCTCAATCATCTGCAATTCACCATAGAGATTAAAGCTGTTTAAAAATTATTGCAACCAAAAAGTTAAACTATAGACCTCAGCCCCAATAAAAAGGCTGAGTTTCACTGTGTTATTTAGGTTGCTCCACTTTAGCTATTTCCAGGCGCTACCTGTCTGCTGAACAGCATGGAGACTTTTGCCTGCTCTGTTTCCAACCCGGGCCAGTGCACCCCTGTTTGGTCAACCTGGTGCCTCAGAGATCCCACCGAGTCACCATATTGATGCTGAGCACAGCACAGACACCAAATCCACACAACACAAAATGGATCAGAACTACCAAACTCAAATGATCCATTAGCCTAAGCATTGCTTGACAACTTGGCTTAAAGGCACGCACCACAGCACCCGGAATCAGCTGAAATTTCCTTATACCTTATGAAAATGAACAGCTTTGTAAATCCAAAAGTAAAACAATGGGCAACACATATGAGTCATGTGGTGAACATATACCTTATAGACTGGTATTTTGGAGAAGGATATGGTTGACCATTGCTGTACACTTTCACAAACTTGTTGAAGGGGTGTTGATCTCAATCATCTGCAATTCACCCTAGAAGAAAATGCAGCTTAAAAACATTGCGGAGACAAAAAAATTATACTTATCTATGCTGCAATAAAAGTGCTGAGTTTTACTTACTGATGTCATTCCAGCTATACATAGGCTTTAGCGGTGAACTAAACAGAATAGGGAGTTTGGCCTGCTCCATTTCCAACATGGTGTATCTGAGTCCCCCAAAAGTCTCTGTGTTGATGCTGAGCATGGTTCAGATACAAAAAGCACACACCACGGGGTGGAACAAAACTTCTAAACAAAAGCAATCCAATAATCTATGCCTATTATCGTAGCTAGAACTGTAGGCCTATGCCACAACACCCAGAAGAAGCTAGGCTTACTTTTTTACCTACAAAAATTAACAGACTGATCAATCCAAAAGAACAAATATGGGCAGCACATCTGAGTCATGTTTTTGGACATACACCTTACGGATTGATATTTATTTGAGGTTTGTGCTTACGAAAATTTGTGGGTTTTTTATTTTTATTATTTCTAAAACATTGTACAGACTGATGAAAGACATTAACATTTGTCTTTTGTCCTTGTGGCGTACTGTTTTTCTTTTCCATGTTCTCTGTTCAAAAGTTCTTCATTTTATTGTTGTACATTTTTAAAAACTTGTTTAAACCGTGTTGATCTCAATCCTCTGCAATTCACCATAGAAATTAAAGCTACTTAAAATGATTGGAGACAAAAAAGGAAACTAGACCTCTGCTATAATAGAAAGGCTGAGTTTCACTATGTTGTTCAGGCTGATCCACTCCAGATATTAACAGGTGCTATCTGTCTACTGAACAGCATGGGGTCTTTTGCCTGCTCTGTTTCCAACCTGGGCCAGTGTACCCCTCCTTAGTCAACCTGGTGGCTCTGAGTTCCCACAGAGTCACCATATTGATGCTGAGCATAGCACAGACACCCAATCCACATAGCACAGAATGGATCAGAACTCCCAAACTCAAATAATTCTACATCCTAAGCCTCCCATGGAAGCTAGGATTACAGGCACGCACCACAGCACCCGGCAGAAAACAAGCTTACTTTTTCACCTCAAAAATCAACAAACTGATAAATCCAAAGGAAAACTTATGGGAATCACATCGGAGTTATGTTTTTGGACATATACATTACAGATTGACAATTTGCTGAGATTTGTATTTTTTAAATTCTGCCTAAAACCTTGTAAAGACTGATGAAAGACGTTAACATTTGCCTTTTGTCTTGTGGCGTACTGTTTTTCTTTTTCAAGTTCTTCTTTCTTCAAAAAGTTCTTCATTTTATTGCTGTACATTTTTTAAAATGTGTTTAAAGGGAGTCTGTCACCACATTTTCACGTTTTAAACAGTTCACATAGCGCTGTAGCCTAACCATAGATGATTGAAATGGTACCTTTCTTTGTTTCTGTTGAGCTTCAAAACAGGCAAAAACGCACTTTAATTCATATGTAAATGAGGGCTCGCAAGTGCCCAGGGAGGGGTTTACTTCGTTGGAGCCCAGGCTGCTCGGCCTCTTGGGCTCATATCCCCGCCCCATCCTCTGCCTCAGCCCGCCCTTCTGTTCCCTGGTGTTCGTCTTCTTTCTATTGCGATACAGTGATCTCGCGATGCCTGCGCTCTCCCTCGCTGGGCCGGGGCATGCGCACTGTGATGACCATTGTGGGCATGGCTTCACTGTCGCTACTGCGCATGCCCTGGCCCAGTGAGGGAGAGCGCAGGCATCGCGAGATCACTGTATCGCAATGGAAAGAAGACGAACACCAGGGAACAGAAGGGCGGGCTGAGGCAGAGGATGGGGTGGGGATATGAGCCCAAGAGGCCGAGCAGCCTGGGCTCCAACGAAGTAAACCCCTCCTTGGGCACTTGCGAGCCCTCATTTACATATGAATTAAAGTGCGTTTTTGCCTGTTTTGAAGCTCAACAGAAACAAAAAAAGGTACCATTTCAATCATCTATGGTTAGGCTACAGCGCTATGTGAACTGTTTAAAACGTGAAAATGTGGTGACAGACTCCCTTTAAAGAGTGTTGATCTCAATCATCTGCAATTCACCATAGAGATTAAAGCTGTTTAAAATTATTGCAAGCAAAAAAGTGAAACTATAGACCTCAGCCCCAATAAAAAGGCTGAGTTTCACTGTGTTATTTAGGTTGCTCCACTTTAGCTATTTCCAGGCGCTACCTGTCTGCTGAACAGCATGGAGACTTTTGCCTGCTCTGTTTCCAACCCGGGCCAGTGCACCCCTGTTTGGTCAACCTGGTGCCTCAGAGATCCCACCGAGTCACCATATTGATGCTGAGCACAGCACAGACACCAAATCCACACAACACAAAATGGATCAGAACTGCCAAACTCAAATGATCCATTAGCCTAAGCATTGCTTGACAACTTGGCTTAAAGGCACGCACCACAGCACCCGGAATCAGCTGAAATTCCCTTATACCTTATGAAAATGAACAGCTTTGTAAATCCAAAAGAAAAACAATGGGCAACACATATGAGTCATGTGGTGAACATATACCTTACAGACTGGTATTTTGGAGAAGGATATGGTTGACCATTGCTGTACACTTTCACAAACTTGTTGAAGGGGTGTTGATTTCAATCATCTGCAATTCACCCTAGAAGAAAATGCAGCTTAAAAACATTGCGGAGACAAAAAAATTATACTTATCTATGCTGCAATAAAAAGTGCTGAGTTTTACTTACTGATGTCATTCCAGCTATACATAGGCTTTAGCGGTGAACTAAACAGAATAGGGAGTTTGGCCTGCTCCATTTCCAACATGGTGTATCTGAGTCCCCCAAAAGTCTCTGTGTTGATGCTGAGCATGGTTCAGATACAAAAGCACACACCACGGGGTGGAACAAAACTTCTAAACAAAAGCAATCCAATAATCTATGCCTATTATCGTAGCTAGAACTGTAGGCCTATGCCACAACACCCAGAAGAAGCTAGGCTTACTTTTTTACCTACAAAAATTAACAGACTGATCAATCCAAAAGAACAAATATGGGCAGCACATCTGAGTCATGTTTTTGGACATACACCTTACGGATTGATATTTATTTGAGGTTTGTGCTTACCAAAATTTGTGGGTTTTTTATTTTTATTATTTCTAAAACATTGTACAGACTGATGAAAGACGTTAACATTTGTCTTTTGTCCTTGTGGCGTACTGTTTTTCTTTTCCATGTTCTCTGTTCAAAAAGTTCTTCATTTTATTGTTGTACATTTTTAAAAACTTGTTTAAACCGTGTTGATCTCAATCCTCTGCAATTCACCATAGAAATTAAAGCTATTTAAAATGATTGGAGACAAAAAGGAAACTATAGACCTCTGCTATAATAGAAAGGCTGAGTTTCACTATGTTGTTCAGGCTGCTCCACTCCAGATATTCACAGGTGCTATCTGTCTACTGAACAGCATGGGGACTTTTGCCTGCTCTGTTTCCAACCTGGGCCAGTGCACCCCTCCTTAGTCAACCTGGTGGCTCTGAGTTCCCACAGAGTCACCATATTGATGCTGAGCATAGCACAGACACCCGATCCACATAGCACAGAATGGATCAGAACTCCCAAACTCAAATGATTCTACAGCCTAAGCCTCCCATGGAAGCTAGGATTACAGGCACGCACCACAGCACCCGGCAGAAAACAAGCTTACTTTTTCACCTCAAAAATCAACAAACTGATAAATCCAAAGGAAAACTTATGGGAATCACATCGGAGTTATGTTTTTGGACATATACATTACAGATTGACAATTTGCTGAGATTTGTATTTTTAAATTCTGCCTAAAACCTTGTAAAGACTGATGAAAGACGTTAACATTTGCCTTTTGTCTTGTGGCGTACTGTTTTTCTTTTTCAAGTTCTTCTTTCTTCAAAAAGTTCTTCATTTTATTGCTGTACATTTTTAAAAATGTGTTTAAAGAGTGTTGATCTCAATCATCTGCAATTCACCATAGAGATTAAAGCTGTTTAAAATTATTGCAACCAAAAAAGTTAAACTATAGACCTCAGCCCCAATAAAAGGCTGAGTTTCACTGTGTTATTTAGGTTGCTCCACTTTAGCTATTTCCAGGCGCTACCTGTCTGCTGAACAGCATGGAGACTTTTGCCTGCTCTGTTTCCAACCCGGGCCAGTGCACCCCTGTTTGGTCAACCTGGTGCCTCAGAGATCCCACCGAGTCACCATATTGATGCTGAGCACAGCACAGACACCAAATCCACACAACACAAAATGGATCAGAACTGCCAAACTCAAATGATCCATTAGCCTAAGCCTTGCTTGACAACTTGGCTTAAAGGCACGCACCACAGCACCCGGAATCAGCTGAAATTTCCTTATACCTTATGAAAATGAACAGCTTTGTAAATCCAAAAGTAAAACAATGGGCAACACATATGAGTCATGTGGTGAACATATACCTTACAGACTGGTATTTTGGAGAAGGATATGGTTGACCATTGCTGTACACTTTCACAAACTTGTTGAAGGGGTGTTGATCTCAATCATCTGCAATTCACCCTAGAAGAAAATGCAGCTTAAAAACATTGCGGAGACAAAAAATTATACTTATCTATGCTGCAATAAAAAGTGCTGAGTTTTACTTACTGATGTCATTCCAGCTATACATAGGCTTTAGCGGTGAACTAAACAGAATAGGGAGTTTGGCCTGCTCCATTTCCAACATGGTGTATCTGAGTCCCCCAAAAGTCTCTGTGTTGATGCTGAGCATGGTTCAGATACAAAAGCACACACCACGGGGTGGAACAAAACTTCTAAACAAAAGCAATCCAATAATCTATGCCTATTATCGTAGCTAGAACTGTAGGCCTATGCCACAACACCCAGAAGAAGCTAGGCTTACTTTTTACCTACAAAAATTAACAGACTGATCAATCCAAAAGAACAAATATGGGCAGCACATCTGAGTCATGTTTTTGGACATACACCTTACGGATTGATATTTATTTGAGGTTTGTGCTTACCAAAATTTGTGGGTTTTTATTTTTATTATTTCTAAAACATTGTACAGACTGATGAAAGACGTTAACATTTGTCTTTTGTCCTTGTGGCGTACTGTTTTTCTTTTCCATGTTCTCTGTTCAAAAAGTTCTTCATTTTATTGTTGTACATTTTTAAAAACTTGTTTAAACCGTGTTGATCTCAATCCTCTGCAATTCACCATAGAAATTAAAGCTATTTAAAATGATTGGAGACAAAAAGGAAACTATAGACCTCTGCTATAATAGAAAGGCTGAGTTTCACTATGTTGTTCAGGCTGCTCCACTCCAGATATTCACAGGTGCTATCTGTCTACTGAACAGCATGGGGACTTTTGCCTGCTCTGTTTCCAACCTGGGCCAGTGCACCCCTCCTTAGTCAACCTGGTGGCTCTGAGTTCCCACAGAGTCACCATATTGATGCTGAGCATAGCACAGACACCCGATCCACATAGCACAGAATGGATCAGAACTCCCAAACTCAAATGATTCTACAGCCTAAGCCTCCCATGGAAGCTAGGATTACAGGCACGCACCACAGCACCCGGCAGAAAACAAGCTTACTTTTTCACCTCAAAAATCAACAAACTGATAAATCCAAAGGAAAACTTATGGGAATCACATCGGAGTTATGTTTTTGGACATATACATTACAGATTGACAATTTGCTGAGATTTGTATTTTTAAATTCTGCCTAAAACCTTGTAAAGACTGATGAAAGACGTTAACATTTGCCTTTTGTCTTGTGGCGTACTGTTTTTCTTTTTCAAGTTCTTCTTTCTTCAAAAAGTTCTTCATTTTATTGCTGTACATTTTTAAAAATGTGTTTAAAGAGTGTTGATCTCAATCATCTGCAATTCACCATAGAGATTAAAGCTGTTTAAAATTATTGCAACCAAAAAGTTAAACTATAGACCTCAGCCCCAATAAAAGGCTGAGTTTCACTGTGTTATTTAGGTTGCTCCACTTTAGATATTTCCAGGCGCTACCTGTCTGCTGAACAGCATGGAGACTTTTGCCTGCTCTGTTTCCAACCCGGGCCAGTGCACCCCTGTTTGGTCAACCTGGTGCCTCAGAGATCCCACCGAGTCACCATATTGATGCTGAGCACAGCACAGACACCAAATCCACACAACACAAAATGGATCAGAACTGCCAAACTCAAATGATCCATTAGCCTAAGCCTTGCTTGACAACTTGGCTTAAAGGCACGCACCACAGCACCCGGAATCAGCTGAAATTTCCTTATACCTTATGAAAATGAACAGCTTTGTAAATCCAAAAGAAAAACAATGGGCAACACATATGAGTCATGTGGTGAACATATACCTTATAGACTGGTATTTTGGAGAAGGATATGGTTGACCATTGCTGTACACTTTCACAAACTTGTTGAAGGGGTGTTGATTTCAATCATCTGCAATTCACCCTAGAAGAAAATGCAGCTTAAAAACATTGCGGAGACAAAAAAATTATACTTATCTATGCTGCAATAAAAAGTGCTGAGTTTTACTTACTGATGTCATTCCAGCTATACATAGGCTTTAGCGGTGAACTAAACAGAATAGGGAGTTTGGCCTGCTCCATTTCCAACATGGTGTATCTGAGTCCCCCAAAAGTCTCTGTGTTGATGCTGAGCATGGTTCAGATACAAAAGCACACACCACGGGTGGAACAAAACTTCTAAACAAAAGCAATCCAATAATCTATGCCTATTATCGTAGCTAGAACTGTAGGCCTATGCCACAACACCCAGAAGAAGCTAGGCTTACTTTTTTACCTACAAAAATTAACAGACTGATCAATCCAAAAGAACAAATATGGGCAGCACATCTGAGTCATGTTTTTGGACATACACCTTACGGATTGATATTTATTTGAGGTTTGTGCTTACCAAAATTTGTGGGTTTTTTATTTTTATTATTTCTAAAACATTGTACAGACTGATGAAAGACGTTAACATTTGTCTTTTGTCCTTGTGGCGTACTGTTTTTCTTTTTCCATGTTCTCTGTTCAAAAGTTCTTCATTTTATTGTTGTACATTTTTAAAAACTTGTTTAAACCGTGTTGATCTCAATCCTCTGCAATTCACCATAGAAATTAAAGCTATTTAAAATGATTGGAGACAAAAAGGAAACTATAGACCTCTGCTATAATAGAAAGGCTGAGTTTCACTATGTTGTTCAGGCTGCTCCACTCCAGATATTCACAGGTGCTATCTGTCTACTGAACAGCATGGGGACTTTTGCCTGCTCTGTTTCCAACCTGGGCCAGTGCACCCTCCTTAGTCAACCTGGTGGCTCTGAGTTCCCACAGAGTCACCATATTGATGCTGAGCATAGCACAGACACCCGATCCACATAGCACAGAATGGATCAGAACTCCCAAACTCAAATGATTCTACAGCCTAAGCCTCCCATGGAAGCTAGGATTACAGGCACGCACCACAGCACCCGGCAGAAAACAAGCTTACTTTTTCACCTCAAAAATCAACAAACTGATAAATCCAAAGGAAAACTTAGGGGAATCACATCGGAGTTATGTTTTTGGACATATACATTACAGATTGACAATTTGCTGAGATTTGTATTTTTTAAATTCTGCCTAAAACCTTGTAAAGACTGATGAAAGACATTAACATTTGCCTTTTGTCTTGTGGCGTACTTTTTTTCTTTTTCAAGTTCTTCTTTCTTCAAAAAGTTCTTCATTTTATTGCTGTACATTTTTAAAAATGTGTTTAAAGAGTGCTGATCTCAATCATCTGCAATTCACCATAGAGATTAAAGCTGTTTAAAATTATTGCAACCAAAAAAGTTAAACTATAGACCTCAGCCCCAATAAAAAGGCTGAGTTTCACTGTGTTATTTAGGTTGCTCCACTTTAGATATTTCCAGGCGCTACCTGTCTGCTGAACAGCATGGAGACTTTTGCCTGCTCTGTTTTCAACCCGGGCCAGTGCACCCCTGTTTGGTCAACCTGGTGCCTCAGAGATCCCACCGAGTCACCATATTGATGCTGAGCACAGCACAGACACCAAATCCACACAACACAAAATGGATCAGAACTGCCAAACTCAAATGATCCATTAGCCTAAGCATTGCTTGACAACTTGGCTTAAAGGCACGCACCACAGCACCCGGAATCAGCTGAAATTTCCTTATACCTTATGAAAATGAACAGCTTTGTAAATCCAAAAGTAAAACAATGGGCAACACATATGAGTCATGTGGTGAACATATACCTTACAGACTGGTATTTTGGAGAAGGATATGGTTGACCATTGCTGTACACTTTCACAAACTTGTTGAAGGGGTGTTGATCTCAATCATCTGCAATTCACCCTAGAAGAAAATGCAGCTTAAAAACATTGCGGAGACAAAAAATTATACTTATCTATGCTGCAATAAAAGTGCTGAGTTTTACTTACTGATGTCATTCCAGCTATACATAGGCTTTAGCGGTGAACTAAACAGAATAGGGAGTTTGGCCTGCTCCATTTCCAACATGGTGTATCTGAGTCCCCAAAAGTCTCTGTGTTGATGCTGAGCATGGTTCAGATACAAAAGCACACACCACGGGGTGGAACAAAACTTCTAAACAAAAGCAATCCAATAATCTATGCCTATTATCGTAGCTAGAACTGTAGGCCTATGCCACAACACCCAGAAGAAGCTAGGCTTACTTTTTACCTACAAAAATTAACAGACTGATCAATCCAAAAGAACAAATATGGGCAGCACATCTGAGTCATGTTTTTGGACATACACCTTACGGATTGATATTTATTTGAGGTTTGTGCTTACCAAAATTTGTGGGTTTTTATTTTTATTATTTCTAAAACATTGTACAGACTGATGAAAGACGTTAACATTTGTCTTTTGTCCTTGTGGCGTACTGTTTTTCTTTTCCATGTTCTCTGTTCAAAAAGTTCTTCATTTTATTGTTGTACATTTTTAAAAACTTGTTTAAACCGTGTTGATCTCAATCCTCTGCAATTCACCATAGAAATTAAAGCTATTTAAAATGATTGGAGACAAAAAGGAAACTATAGACCTCTGCTATAATAGAAAGGCTGAGTTTCACTATGTTGTTCAGGCTGCTCCACTCCAGATATTCACAGGTGCTATCTGTCTACTGAACAGCATGGGGACTTTTGCCTGCTCTGTTTCCAACCTGGGCCAGTGCACCCCTCCTTAGTCAACCTGGTGGCTCTGAGTTCCCACAGAGTCACCATATTGATGCTGAGCATAGCACAGACACCCAATCCACATAGCACAGAATGGATCAGAACTCCCAAACTCAAATAATTCTACATCCTAAGCCTCCCATGGAAGCTAGGATTACAGGCACGCACCACAGCACCCGGCAGAAAACAAGCTTACTTTTTCACCTCAAAAATCAACAAACTGATAAATCCAAAGGAAAACTTATGGGAATCACATCGGAGTTATGTTTTTGGACATATACATTACAGATTGACAATTTGCTG